>CM076577.1:435613291-436213291 GCA_034641835.2 Pinus albicaulis | reverse complement strand
TCTTCTTTTTGCTGAGCTTTTGAGAGGAAAGATCACAAACCTCTTTGTGCTCCTGGAGGAAGAGTGCAAGACTTATCAAAGTAGAGGAGACTCCTGCTTCGGACCCCGGGAAGGCATTTCAAACATCAAGGCTAAGGTTGTAAGGTTCTTCTGTATATTTTAAGATTAATACAATCAAGTTCTGTTTTTCTCAAAAAAATTTCGTTCGATTGTTTATTTCAATAAGCTGTCGTTTGATCGTTTATTTCATAGATTCCTTGATCACTATGATAGGTATGTTTTATGATTATTTGTTATACATGTGCTATTTAATATTTGTTTGTTTGTGATTGCAGGTCAACGAAAGACGACACTTTCTTACGACAAAATAACTCTTGTTGCGATGGAAGGATTATTGTTGCGACGAAAAAACTCTTGTTGCGATGGAAGAAGTCTTGTTACGACGGAAGGATTTTGATGCAACAGAAGCACTACGATTGCAAATAAGAATTTGGATCTAAGGTAGGATCGACACCTTCATAGCATTTAATTGCAAAACAAATATATTTAGAGAAATACAAACTTAGTTGTTCGTTTGTTGCTAGATTGTCTTCTGACACTAGGGAGATCGGTCTTGTCCACAAGACGGATTTATCCACCAACAGTGGGGAACCTAGTTATTCCATTAAGCCCAGAATTCATCTCTCAGGCTTTAGATCTTCCATTGTCATAGGAACAATATCATAAGGGCTTACACTTCAAAGATAAAGGGTAGAATTTATTTTTGGAGAAAAATAGGAAGGGATCATTTGATAGGACCAAGGGCATCTCGAGGGAGTGGTTTAATGAGCCATGGGTAGAATTGGTGTTAGTTATTAAAAATTTTTTCACATGTGACATGAGGCACAGTGTATTTCATATTTATCATATCAGATTGCTCCAGCATATAAAGGGAGAAGTGAAAGTCAATTTACCATACTTCTTCTCCAAAAATTTGGTTAAAATTATAGAGAATGTGAGGAATGAAACTTAAACCAAGGAAGCACAAATCTATCACCAGGTACTTATAAAAATTCTTGTAGAATATCAAATGAAAACCAAGGGCGTAGTGTGGAAATATTTTTTAGCTCAACATCATTTTCAGGAACAAATCATAGAGATGTTTAAACCAATTCATGAGACAAGAAGCATAATGAACTCACCTCTTTATCCTAGGACAAGATCCAAGAAACAAAAAGACACTATCACTGTTGAGAGAGAAGCATATTTCCTATCTGTTACCGGGAGACATAGGAGAAAAAGTCCAGCAGAAACAAGTGGTAAAGAGAAAGGCCCTGAAGTACAAATTGTTGAAACGCCTCCCAGAGGAAAACAAGTTGATGAAATCATTGAGAGATTGCAAAAAGAAGCCTATGAAAAGAAATTGGAGAGAGATTCATACTTTGATAATGTTGAAGTAGAAGCCACCTCATTTTCCAAAGACACAAGAGAAGAAGAGAAAGAGCTGCACCTTAACAAAATAAAAGAGTTAACAGATCAATTAGAGGCGAGCAGAATTGTAGAAAGGAATTTGAAGAAATAAAACAACACATACAAGAAAAACAATGCAAAATTGATCAAGGAAAATGAAAAGTTGAATGAGAAATTTGAAAAACTAGAAACAAAGAATACCCTTCTTTCCAAACAAGCTTACAGGTGGCTTAATGAGAAAAACACATGGAAATAAAAGTATGAGAGAAAAGAGGTCATGGATTCAATCTACAAGGGAGAACAATATAAAGGGATATATTTTCTTCTACAAGAAGCATAGAAAGAGCCATATGGATTAGGTACAATGTCTACATTAGAGCTCAGAAGGTCCAAGAGAAAGAAGCAAGCATGAGGACATGCTTGTAAATCAGCAAGGGGGAGATGTTGGCCCTCATTTTTTATCCAATTTTTCTTAATTAAATACACTTAATTTCCATTATATCCATCCATATACCATCCATATACACCCTATTTTGACCAATTTATGCATATTCAGGTTTTTAAATTATGTTTTGCAATTTTTAGATGTTTTTACAAAAAATGGATTTTAAGTGCATTTTTGGACAGGACTAAAATATTCCCGTAATGGCTTCATTGAAGTCATACTTGCAGGACACCTGGGCATGAGATGAGAAAATATATACAAAATTGGGAACTAAGGATGGATGTGTACCTATTGGTTCAGCCAAGATGAGCTAAAACAGGTTCGGTCAAAGTTGGTCAAACATGACCTGTCATTCAGGAAATCCCTAAGAAATAGGCCAAATTTAGCATTTTATAGGATTTTCCATATTTTGAGTGATTGGATGGATAAGCTCGACCAGAATATATGGGATAAGGATAGACATGGCTGTTAGAGACATTTTAGTCAAGTTTATTTCACATTTTTCTAGTTAATCCAAGAACATTGAAGGCATGAATATGTAGAATTTGTATGATTTCACTTTGATATTTCTGAACTTTGGGATTTAATTGAAGAAATAGTTCTATATTATTTCTATTGTTATATATGGTGAATTATTGATTGAGTTTCAGTATCTGATAAGTACTTTCAGTGTGCAAGGCAAGGGTGGAGGGCCCCCACACCGAGCTAAGTGCATTTTCTTGTTAATTTAGTTGAAATTTCATGAAGTAGTTTTTCTTCATGTTTAATCAGTTAATTAGATGTATGATGATATGTTATGTTTGTTGATGAATCTTAATCTAAATTATAATCTTCATTTGAAGGGTCAAATCAGTGTTTAATTTAAACTCTCCTTCTATCTGGTCAAATAATAGAAACTAGAATTCATCTTTCTTGATTTTGTTTAAAGTGATTTTCTGAATTTCCAGTTTTCTTACAATGGAATTAACGATGAATGAATTTGGAAATAAGCACAGCAAGGACCTCCTTAGTTAGGGGCCTCTTCTATTATTATTTTATGCATCTTGAGATATTTTTCATTAGTGATTTTGATTTCTATTCATGAAGTAGTATTGTAGAGAAGGTCATCCTGGTTCTCCTAATTTGAGAGCCTCTTCTTCTGCTTATTACATATTGAATTAGAAATTATTTGGTTAATTTTTACATTCATAACATGCACTTCCTTTAAAAATAAATAATTCATCTTCTAAAATTGAATGTAGTTTAAATCCATATATTTTGGACATGCTTCCAAGTTTTACAAACCCAGATTGATAATAAAATAATTGTGTTAGTTTACCCAATAAAAAGACCCAACAAATATATTGAGATATCTTCGGGGAACAATCAACCATGGGCTGAGATACACTACCGGGAGTTTGAGACTCCATGGATATACTGATGCTGATTGGGCTGGCAGTGTGGTGGATCACAAGAGCACATATGGATGTTGCTTCATCTTGGACTCTTCTTCGATATCTTGGATGAGTATAAAGCAGAAGTCAGTGTCTTTGACCACCGCTAAGGCCGAATACATTGCATTGAGTATGGCCTATTATGAAGTTTTTTGGTTGCGAAATCTCTTCAGTGAGTTGTTTGGGCATGTGTTATATACCATCGTTATCATTTGTGTTAAACAGAGTGGGATTTGTATTTATGAGAATCCCGTGTTCCACGATCGATTCAAGCATATTGATATCAGGTACCACTTTGTCCGAGACATCGTATAGTGAGGTGTCGTAAGGCTCGATCATATAGGAACTGATAAGCAGGTCACAGATATTCTCACAAAGCCCTTGGGGAAGTTCAAGTTCCATACCTTCCGTGAGAAGCTTGGAATCGTGGAAAGACCCTATTCTGATGGTCCTGATTGAGTTGGAATATGAGCTCTGGGAGCTCCAGGGGGCTTGGGGATCGCTTCTTGGAGCTACAAGCACATATGGGGCTAGGCTTGATGAATGTTGTTGTGATTCTATTCCATTGTTATGATATTGAGTTGGTTCACCTCTCTTTGATCTGTGCCCCGCATGCACCCTACCCATGGATTTTTGAACCCATGGGAAGTACCTCTCATTTGGCTAATGAGGTGGAAAATTTGGATAGAGACCAATAGAAAAACTGATGGACGCATTAGATATTTATGTACTATCTATGTCTAGGACGGCACGTGTACAACACCTTGAATTGGGATCAATTGTGATGAGGTTCATACCTCTAAACTGACTTCGGGTTAGTATGAGACTCTTTTTGAGTCCAAGAGAGTTTTTTACCTGTATGATGACTTCGTGTCAGCTGAGTGTGATGTCTTTGTGACTCACCTTTTGTTTTATCTGAGAATGAGAGCTAGAAAATAAAGTTACGACGAGATGACACACGATGTTTGGTAAAATTACACGATGGTACTAATGGATGGCACTTGTGGAAAGATGGAGTTCTCCCTAGTTGAGAGGGAGTGTTAATTTTGGGAAACTAGGTCCAAAATCCATGTTTCACTGCTCATATGATGATGGTAATATTTTTGTTGGATTCCTCTTTCGGAGAGGTACAATATTTATCTAAAGATCATCTTGTTTGGAAGAGCAGAACATATATTTTGAATTTATTTTCCACACATGTGAAAGGTCAACCAGATTTTTAATGTAGGATCACATGCCTAATAGATGTGTCACACACACTCATTGATGGATATAAATTGGAGAGACTTGGAGGTCATTTGATCATCAACTCATCACACATTCTCTCATTGTGATCTGATTGGTTCGATAGCCTTTGGAGGCCTTTTCCCCCTCACACATGTGGAGCGAAGCTACTGTTTTCTACAGATCTTTTAGGGATTTTTGCTGCAGTGTTTACCAGCGTTGATCATGGTAAAACCTTGGTCATTTGACCTCAAATCAATGCCAAAATTATAAATTTAGGAGGCCATACTATTGGGCACTAAAATTGAGGAAATATGAGCTGTTTGACCAAAGCCCTAATCTTCTACATTGACTTTTCTGTTGCTATCCTACGTTGATTTTGGGTTGACTAGAGTTGACTTGTGATGAGCTGTCTTTGAGGACTGTGGGTGTGACACATGAAGGATTGGATGACTGAGAAATACTTTGCTACCTGAAGCATCTTGTTAATTGCAGTAACTCAACAATATCTCATATCTTTGTTGGACAAAAGGAATTGTAAATTTGATCTATATTTGGTTGTCTTATGTTGTTCTATTATTCTGTTTTATCAACATTTTTCTTTCATGTTTATGTGATTGCTATTGTGTATCATGCCTAATAAATATTGAATTAAAATTTCATCAAGCATAGAACACCATGGTTATCTAAATTTAACAATCCCTCCGCCCTTACCGCTTCTTTTCACCCGTTAGGCACATATCTACATTGATTCCTTTATAATGTATATGGACCTTTAGCCCCTTACAAGAATCAAGAAATATTATGCCACCTCCACACCATGGATCATAGGTAATGAATTCAACATTATCACCTCTCTAAAAGAAATAAAGGGCAACAAAAGACAACTAGAACCAAAATCTAAAGACCTGAGGAACTTCATATAAGAAACGAGTATGGTGGACATGAAGACGAAAAATGGAATTTTCACTTGGGATAACAAAAGAGGGGGATTGGAACATATATCTTTGTGTATGGATGTTTTCTTGGTTTTATAACATTTAATCATTGGAGGATATGAAATCATTGCGAATATTCTCTCCTCTTTTGCATCAGACCACTGGTCCATTTCCCTATTATGGAGTTCATTCGGTAAGTACATAAAGTGTCCTTTCTAGTTTGAATAATTATAGTTCTCATATTCTAATCTCATCAATAAGCTTGAAAAATAGTGGAAGGGGATGAACAACACAAAGGATCCAAGATGTTTGTATTCCAACTTAATCTTAAGCATATCAATATCTTGCTCAAAAAATGAAACAAACAAGAGTTAAACAATATATTCCAAGAGAAACATATCCTCTAAATGACCATGACCACTCTTCAACAAGAATTATCTTAAATTGTCACACAAAGGAATCTGATGGCAAGGAAGTAGACCTCACCAAAGAACTAGAGGAATGCTACAAGCATGAAGAAATCTATTGGAAACAAAAATCTTGGATCAAATGGCTCAAAGAGGGAGAATGTAACACCTCCTTTTTCCATAGATCAATCATCCAGCACACTGTAGTCAATCTCATCACCTCTCTTCGAACTGAAGTTGGTGAAATTGCAGAAAAATAGGTCTGACATTAAAAATGAACTATTCAAATACTTCTCTAAAATTATTCAAGAACCTCAACTTTAGCATTGTGAGGCCATAAACTAGATCACAATAGAAATCCAAATCTTAGTTACTGAGGAAAACAACACGACTCATATCATATCTATCTTAGAAACAAATATCACGGAGGATCTTAATCAGATGGAAGATGGTAAAGCCCCTGGCCCTGGTGGATTCAAAGTAACATTCTTCAAACAATGTTGGCACTACCTTCACAACGAATTTTGTGCCATTGTCAAGGAATCAAGAAGCAACATAATCAACCTCCTTGCCTTCAATTCCACCTTCCTGGCCCTGGTTCATGCCTGATTCCCAAGGAGAAAAATGATGCTTCTCCAAGTAAATATCAACCCATCCCCCTTTGCAATGTCATTTAAAAAATCATAAATAAAGTCATAACTAATCGATTGAATCCGATTCTTCCCTTCCTCTTCTCTCTTGAGCAGTTCGACTACGTAGAAGGTAGATAGATCCTTGATGACATAATCCTAGCTCATGAGGGAATCCACTCCCTCAAAACCCTTGAGAAGCCTGGAATGCTTATAAATTTATACATGTCCAAGGCCTTTGACAACCTCAATTGGGACTATATCAAAAGAACCCTCTAGGCTTTCAGTTTTTGCACCCAGTGGATTAAATGGGTTTTGTCACTGATCTAAACTTCCTTCTTCTTCATCCTTGTCAATAACTCGCCCAAAAAACACCTTCCAAACTTACAAAAGCATAAGTAAATGGGATCCTATCTCCACATTCCTCTTCATTCTCATGGCTGAAGGTCTTCACTGAGCTATAAAATACACTCTCCAGAAAGGCTCGATCAAAGGTCTCTCTCTTTATGGTGGCATTAACCTTTCTCACCAACAATTCCTGGATGACACCCTCCTTTTTCACCACCCTTCTTCTCATGAAGAAAATAAAGTAAAACCCATCCTATACCTCTTCTTTGAAGCCTTTTGCACCTCGATCAATCTAGCTAAATCCAAAATCTTCTTTTTCAACACTCCTACCATCACCCATAGGAATATTAAATGCATCCTTGGATTTTCTTCAACCTCTCTCCCCTCTAAATACTTGGGAGCCCCCGTCATTGATTCTGCCATTAGGAATTCTTCCTCGTGAGAAATCCTTGACAATATCAACTCCAACCTAAGTTTTTGGACCTTTATATATTTAAACATAGCAATTCGACTGGTCCTCCTAAAATATGTCCTACAAGCCAGACCAACCTATTTGTTTTCTATCTTGGAAAACCCAAAATGGGTTCTAAAAAGCATAATAAATATCCATTTTTCATTCTTATGGGGAGGAGCATATTTAAAGCACAAATGGCCCCTTGTAAAATGGGAAACACTCTACTTCCAAAAATCATATGGAGGGCTAGCCTATGTGATCGAGAAGGGGCCAACAAGTTTCTAGGAGCCAAAATCTGGTGGAAATGGATAAAAGACAAGAAAAATCCATAAGCCCATATATGGCACGTCAAATATGCAAGGGAAACTCCAAATATGGATCTCATTCACCTTTCCATTCAACCTTTGAGCTCTCTCATCTAGAATTTGTCTAGCCTTAACAGATATTTGGTTCAGATGCACTACTTTTGGGATTCATGTTGTTTGTGCTCAACTTAGTGTTCCTAAATTGAGTTCATTAATTGTCAACCAGGGCTAGTAAACTGTTGAAGTGTGGTGCACTATATGTGCCTAGGTATTTGTTTCTCACTACGTTGTGTTTAGTGTTTTATGATGTTTTTGGTTTTATGGTTTTATGTTTGAAAAGGGAAATAACTAAGTGCTGGTGAAAAGAAGCTATTGGTTATATTAAAACAGAACAAAGCCTAAACTATGGATGGCAAACAACAAATGCAAAGCTTGATAATGACTTCATTGCAAGGAAGTGAATCACAACATGAGCTTGAACTTATCCAATTCATTCATTAAAGATGTGTTGGAAGAGCTTGATAAATGGACAAGTTAAGTGTAAATGAAGTTCTCCTAAATAAACAATCAACTCACAATATTACAAAAAAAATGATTATTTGTAACACAGTAAGGTTTCTATTCTAGATTAACCTATGATGCTAAAGTTACCCTATTCTGCAACTTGACTTATCACTACTAGGCCTTATTCATAAGTTTAGAGATTTTCTAGAACAATGTTTGGGAAAAAGGCTATAGGTGAATTTGTAAAAGATTTGCAGAATAATCAAAGCCTTAAACTGATATTACTGACCCCTGTTCATGTGATGATGTATCAATTTAAATTCAGAACAAAAGTAAGTTGTAAATAATTAAGGCCGAGAGACTAATTTTGAAAACTAGTACTACTTGAAATACAATGGATAACACTAGGCTAGAACGCGGTCTATCCATCTTAAAATACAGTGACTACAACTAAACTAGAAATGCCATTAATATTTTCTTGAAACAAAATGAACTGAGACTGAACTAGAGTGCTACTAATCTACTTGAAGTACAGTGAACAGAGTTAAACTAGAATTCCATTATCAAACTTGAAATGTAGTGACAGAGCTGAACTAAATGCAATCAACCTCTGGAGTGTTATAACTAAATTAACATGCAACTAGTCTATGGAATTCTACAGCCCATCTCGTTCAATATGAATGATATTTTGGAAGAGTTTGTAAAAACAAGTATGGCTGTATTATTCAATGCAATTGAACATAAACATAAGATTTGAAAGCAAATACAACTAGGATCTAAGATACCACAGTTGTTTCTTATTCATTGTTAATGATGTTTTGGAAGAGTTTGTAGGAGTAAGACCGGCTATGACATTTAGTGCAAACAAGAATAAATCATAAAATTCGAAAGGAAATGCAACTAAAATATACAACACCACAGCTATGCCTTATTCATCGTGATGATATTTTGGAAGAGTTTATAAGAGTAAGTCTAGCTGTGATGATTAATGTAAACAAGTATGAAACATAAACTTCAGCTAGAAATGAAAAACGAGACTAAATACTTATCTAAACCGTATGAACAAAGCTGCTCAGGTAGCAGGGGCCCTCTACCACCGGAGTAGCACGCAAAATATACTTCAATATTGACTCAACACTTTCAATAAAATGATGCTTCTTTCATTAAAAGAGAAATTACTTCAAAACGGAGTGTTTTCGGACTTCTGAAATCTAGCAATCAAACACAAAATCTAACCTTGTCCCTCAGTTTCCCGAGCCATATTTATAATAAAATTACATAACTGTCCTGAGATAACCTAGGGATAATTGTATTTACAAATTAAAATCAAACTAGAACTCTGATGGTGGTCTCGTAATATGATTAAGGACATCTGGACTGTCCTTGTCCTATTAGGAGTCTATCTCCTAGTTTGAGTTCCCACGTGCATAACCACCTACAGAATTCCGTTTGAACTTCGTGGAGTGCAAAAAATGATGAGGGAATGATGTGGAATATGACCATATTTTTTTTTCTCTGAGATGACACCTGGAACCTGCATAGACATGAAGACAGCTGCAGAATCAACAACTAGCTACAGAATGTCTACATTCTGTAGCTAGATCTAGTTCAAAAAGTACTACAATGACAAATCATAAAAACATAGCAAGTTAGTCATGATATACATTCTTAAAGAAATTTTAATTAATTCTATTGATCATTTGAGCCTGTAATTAATAATGGACAAAGGAAATGGAGTGGAATGTGGAGGAAGAAAGAACATATTTGGAGCTCAACACATGTGATGGTAGAATAGCCATATTTTGGAATAACTCATAGCAGCAGCTCCCAAGCCTAAGCAACATCCTTCTGTCTCCTCTTGGTCAAGCCTTAACCCAAAGAACAATTCACAACATTTTCCATTAGTTCTAGATGAATACGAGAAATAATGCAGATTGCACATGGGTTCAAAAAATACTATGAAAAGAGGAAGAATCAGAGCTCAACAAAACTTCCATTCAACATGCTCTTCATCAAAGAACCATTAGGCAGAAAGAGGGGCCATACATCCTTCATTAGGGCTACAAAAATGTTGGAAGCTTCTTGGTTGAGGTCTATCACCTCCTAACCAAGGAAGGACCCCCGATCTCAATCCCTTTTGGATTGAACTCTGGCACATGAGCACCTGGCCCAAAGTTAAAACTTACACATGGCTTCTCATCAAACACATAAATATCACATGGGATAATCTGGCTAAAAGAGGTTTTCAAGGCCCCTCCTAGTGCTGTTTGTGAAAAAATCAACAAGAGACCATAGATCATATATTCGTCCCATGCACTTATGCCAACATCCTATAGAGAAATATTGAGAACGACTTCCAAATATATACTTGGGAGGAAGGAAATATATCCCAAACAATCAATAATTGGCCCAAAACCTTGTTTCTCAATTCCATCCTCAATGACCATTGGTCCATTGCTTCGAGCCTCATAGCCTTGGAATTATGGAAATAAAGGAATCAAAGAACCTTCAACAAAAAGAAAAACCCTCCTGAAAGCACTTGGTTTCTTTCCACAAGCACCTCGAGGAAGTCATAGGCCTCACCAAATGGAATTCCAAAGACTTCCAAGCTCCACTGTGAGAAAAAAAATTGCGGCTTGGTGGAACCTTAAGCTCCTTGTAAATTTGGAAGCTCAGGGACAAATTCCCTCCTTTGGACAACCTTCCTTGTCAAGAAAAAACCCTACTAGCCCTTGGAAGAATTTTATTTGGTTAAGGAAAAATATAATTTGTAATGATGGAACCACATGTGCACAAAAATACAAGTTATCCTAAAGGTAAAATTGGGTCTCCTCCAACCCATATGAATGCACCTCAAGGTCACCACATTTTTGACATCATCATCAATCAACATGTATCCTATCATGATTGGTTTGTACAAGTGTGAAACAAGGAGGTTCGAGTTCACACATGTGAAGGGAAGGAACCTAGTTCTGGTTTTTTGCATTGACATTTCTTTTTGGGCAATCCTTGACCAATTTTGACTTAACATTTTGGCTTTCATTAACTTGGAAATTTATGATTTTTGGAGGTTTATTTGACTCGTGAAGGAACCGAAATTTTATGGGCACTTTGACTTGGGTTTACCATAGGTATCTTGTCTGAATTTTGACCACAAAATTATGAAGTTTGAACACATGCATTCTCTCTCCTTTGACTGCCTTTTTGAGGACTATTTTGATTGAGATTTGACCAAAAAGGAAGGTTGAGTTGTTTGAGTGCTAATTGAGCTATTTTGGAGGATTGTTTACTATTAACTTGTGGACTAGTTAGGGCATCATTTATTGTTGTTGACTATTGTTGTATTTGTGTAAAATTGCGTGTTCTAATTGTTGACTATATTTGACTTTTGGGCTCATATCTTGGATATTTGTAAGTGAATTGTTGGATAAGTAAAAAAATTGACTTTGACTCTTTATTGATGAACTAGAATATTATATCTCTTTGTTGAACATTTGAGGAAAATCTAAGAGAAGAATATTTTGAAAGGGTTTTACCCCTTGTGGGGTTTTTCCTTGGCCTTTGACCAAATATAGTGTCTTTTGTCATTGCTCTTGGTTGTCTTCTATTGTGCATTGTATTTAATTTTCTATTTACAATTACTTACTGTTACTAGAAGATTGAATATATTAGATAATTGATTTCCAATTGAAAACAAAAATGGAAAATTAATTATGTTAAGCATAAAACATTGGAAAATTAACATGGTATCAGAGCCGAGGTGAAGACAATCCTAAGGATACAAGAGACACAATTAATCATCTTTGAAGGAATCTATTTGGAAGAAGCTACTTAGTCAATATGTCTATGTATTACTTCAATAATAAAAAGAATTTGGGTGAATCATGAAATTTTTTTGCTTGGAAGATCATGTTGTAAGTGACATTGGATGAAAATGATGTTTTGGAATATATGGAAGGAAAAAATACCCGAGCCACTAGAAAATGCTCCTGTTGTTTTCAAGGCAAATTATAAGAAATGTGAGATCAAAGACAAGAAAATAATTATTGATTATTTTAAATATCATCTGCTTACTTACATTGGAAAAATTTAAGAATTCCAAGGATGTCTATGACAAGTTGGTTGGGGTGTATTCAGTCAAAAATTTGAATCACACTCTTTCCTTTAAGAATCAACTCAAGGACACTATGATGAAAAAGGGGGAATATTTTCAATACTGTTTCATGAGTATATCCCAACTAAGGTATCAATTGCATACTACTGGAAAACCTATATCTAATAGAGAGTTAGTTCTTGTTACTCTTTAAGGCCTTACTCCTATTTGGGAACCTTCGTTACTACTATAAGTAGCAATGAAAAGTTTCTGAAATTTGATGATTTGGTTGGAAAATGTACTCAAGAATAAACTAGGATGATCTATAGAGGGAGGATTCAAAAGCATGAAGAAGAAGAACCCACTGCATTTGTTTCTTCAGACAAGGAAAGGAAAGGAAGAGGAGGTCCATATAATTCAAGGAAGGATAATCCAACATCCAAGGACTCTAATAGAAGATCTAGAAGGGATAGGAAAATTCCAAAATTTGAATGCTATAATTTTCACAAGTATGGTCACTATGCTCAAGGCTATCTAGAAAAGAGAAATCCTCCAAGTTCCAACTACAACAACAATTGTGGCTTCAAAAACAACAAGTTTAATGATAGAAGAAGAAGTGATGATAGAAGAAGAAGAATAAGAAGATATGCTCCCAATGAACGTGAAAAAGGATATTGTCCTCAAAAGAGATCAAGAAACTCAAGGTATGGAAATAATACAAATGTTACTCAATCTGCATATATTATTATTTCTTCTCTTTCTAGTTACTCTCCTTCGGATTCGTGTGATAGTCGGTTGGTAGATAATGGGGATTATAGACATTTATTTGGGTACTAGGAATTCCTATCAAATCTGGTTGAGAGGGAGACTTGTCTAAAGATCATCCTTGGGGACAACTCCACTTATCCTATGAAGGGTTTTTGTTTGGTAAAATTCCATTTGGATTATGGGGAAATTATACTTCTTCATGATGTTATGTATGTACCACTATTAAATAAAAACTTGGTATATATTTCTGCCTTGGAATATAAATGGATGAGAGTTTCCTTCATAAGGATAAATGTCCCCACCTAACCTATGGAATCTCGTATAAGGGATGCTTTCACCTTGGAACGTAAAATTGAAGAAATTTTTAGAGTCAATGGAATACCATTGTGAGCAATGTTACATGATAACAATCATCAAAGTGAGCTATGGCACCAAAGGTTTTCACATATACACTATGAAGCCCTGCCTAAAGCAAGAAGGTTGGTTTTTATAATGCCCGAGGTTCAATCTAATCATGATGGAGTATGTCTAGGATGTATATGTGGAAAGAAGTTGAGGGGTAAATTCCCTTATAACAAAATTAGGACTAGTGATATTCTACAACTCATTCATTCTAATTTATTTGATCCCATTATGGTAAAATCTCTAGGTGGTATTGTGGATGACTTCTCTCGGAAGACATGGATATTCTGTTTGAAGCACAAGGACAAAGCATTTGAAAATTTCCAAGATTTCAACTAATAAAAAATAAAATAGGGAAAAGAATCAAGGTCTTTAGGTGTGATAATGGCGGAGAGTATACTTCTAATAAGTTCATTGAATGTTTCAAGAAGGATGGAATTAAGAAGGAGACCATTGTACCCTATAATACTGAGTATAATGGTGTGGATGAAAGGAAGAATATGACTATCATGGAAGTGTCTTGAGCCATGTTTAATGATCAAAAGTTGTCGAAGTTTCTTTGGGGAGAAGCCACTAATGCAAAGGTCAATGTTAAAAAAAATATTCCTCAGAAAACCTAGGGTGAAAAGACTCTCAAAGAAATCTTCATAGGTGTAGTTGTGGAGGCAAATCCCCTCTGCAAACAGAGGCGATCCCACTAGCCCTAGATTTGGTCTAGAAACAATCGAATCACGCAATGACGTTGGTTCCTAGTTACAAGAAAGACAAATATCATGATAAGTAGCCTACCTCAAATCCCATGTTGCTGTTGTCGAGGAAGAAGCGGTGCTCCTCGTCCCTAGCTTGACAGATCACAATCCTTCTGTTTGCCACGTCCGGACACTTGTACACATGCAAAGAAACGATGACATACAACGTTATACTTAAAGCATGTAACTATATATCAGTTAGAGAAGATATAATTCGTTGCATTACATAAAATAGTAGACACACGAATGGGACCAAAATCAGAGTCGCTTATATTATCGATCAAAAAAAGGGAGATTACAACCAAATTCTCTGACACTATGATATTCCTTCGGCGGGGCTTGCAGCGGAGCACGTCTCAACAAAGCCTGTCGGGAATCTGGACAAAACTCTCTCTCTTGCGGGGTTCTCCTCGGCTCATCTCTCAATAGTTTCCCAGCTATAGTTTCCTTCCCACAAGTTCAGCTAGCTAGCAAATAGAGAGGGTAGGCTTTTATAGAGGGAGGAGAAGAGGTTAGGCTCCCTATAATCATGGGGAAGAGCCCTATCTCTTAGGAAGGTTCCATGAGAGGTGGAAAACCACTTCCTAATCAGGGAGATCCGGAGGCAAACAACCCAAACTCATTTTGGTGATTCGTTCTGAGTTTGTTAAAACAAAACTTCTGCCTTCTATATTAAAAAAACATTCCTTAAAAGGCTTGGTGCGGGCATGACACAGGGACAGAGCGCCAACTAGTGCGCCCACTATGGTGCATTTTCCTCATTGACGCAAGGGATGAATTGGCTACCCGCGCCAATGCAAAAACATGGATTTTTAGGGTTTTCCAGAGGAATTTTTCTTCAGGATAATTCTTTTCCTTATGTAGAAGGATGCCATTAAGGTGTTTTCAGGACATTTTACTACTCGCATGTCATGGGAATAGTCCTCCAATATATGGGACGAGGGATTGCAGGGACAGTGACAAAATTTTGTGTAACAGATGCCCCCTAAAGCATGAGGCCAAAGAGAGAGGGAGGGGTGAAATTATTTATGAGAACGTGCCCAAATAAAAACACTGCCTTCAAAAAACCTGCGAAGACAAATACAACTGATATTTCTGATACATGATATGTGGTATGGGCACAACCATCAATAATAGAGTGTACAAAAAATAGGACCCAAGGTATGGATGCAGCCATCCGGTAAATAAGGACCGACAAGTAGACTCAGGTATGGTCTCAGCCATCCAATCAAATGAGTCATGTAATAAATCATAATAATCAGCAAAGAACCCGCAACCTAGATGTTTATCAAACAAAATCTAGGGTCTTGTGCTCCATCTCGACTCAAACAGTGCACAAGTTCGAGCATGCTAATATGTGAGCTGAAGTCGAACATGCAAGAACATCATTTGATTACCAACCAATAATGAAAGTCGTTAACATACACGAGAGGAACCACCTATAATGACGATGCATCTCAAGGTACAAGAGGTACAATCCACGGAATGTGAACAGTGACCTAGCGTCGAACACCCACAAAATCATGCGATCGAAGGTCAATAATGAAAACCTTGCGTCGAATGCGAAGAACCTACCATTGAGGCATGCAGGCTCTAAGGTACCTAAAGGGAGTCTCTAGATCAAATTCTCGGATAATAAGCTGAAGTCGAGACGAAGCGACCTCGATCGAAGGTGGGCCATAATGTTTCCCACATTATCAACACGAGACAGAGGAAAATAATGTTTGTGAATCAATACCAACAAAGAATCAAAGGGAGGTTGAAAACTGCAGAGGCCAACTTCTCTTGAACATATCGGCGGCACGACAATGGATTTGGCAGTATTTGACATCAAAGGATCTGAGGTCATGGTGACGTGGCAAAGAGTAGATGAGAGGTCAAAAGAGACTACCCAAACCCATGGAGGCAAGCAGATAACGAGATGAGATGTCCCCAACCCGACACGAATGCAGACAAGTGCCATGTTTAAGAGAGACATACTGCCGACACAACTATAATATTGGTTCCATTTTCCCCCACCATTTTTGGTGAGTGCCCCAATTATTTTTGAAAACAAGCTTGAAGGGGATAGCTTGTGCTTGCGATATAAGTTTTTCCTTCGGAAAAATCCAACCTAGTACATTTAACGAGCCGTAGGAAGGAGGAACTCGAGTAACGTCAATATAATGGAGTCCAATGTAATTAGTATTTAACGAGTCTAAAAAAGGAAGAACTCTGTGTCTTTTCATGTTTAGAGAGTTTGAAAAGACAGCGGAAAAGAAAACTCCAGCAGTCCCTTTTCGTAGATAGTCCCACAGATCTGAAAAGGTAGAAAACTATGTTTGAGAGAACCTCCTAGTCGCAGTAGGCTAGGGTATTCCTTTTTCATAAATAATCCATCCCAGCCCGAAAAAGGGGTAAATGTATACTAGGTAGATGTCGTTTCGCAGCCATTTAATGAGTTCAAAACGACAAGCATCTTGGCAATCTTTTCAATTTTAGAGAGTCAGAAAAGAGCTGAAAGATGACTCCACTAGTGACTTTTTGTGTTTTTACCGAGTCCGAAAAAGTATAAAATACAACTCGTGTCGTCGTCCTAGTTGCATGAAAACCTGTCACTGCACAAAAAGCAAGTGTAAAACCCATTTTTCAACAAAAATATAGTAAGATATCGAAAAAAAAAGTCCCAAAACCTAATTTTGATTTTGAAAAGTTATAAATATTATCAATGGTAAAAACATATTTACTTTTTACCTCTTTACCTCTTTGCAGAGCGATAGTGAGCCATTTCCGTTGCGATCTTGCGGTGACGACTAAGAGAAATCCAGTGGACGAAATCAGATCTCGTCTTCTTCAGGTAAGAGCTGCTTCCATTAGCCATTTTTTAACCCATATTTTGCATCTTTTAAGTGTCATTTGGTGTCCCTGAGGGGAGGAATTGAAAATTTAGGGCCTCTGCGGTTGGCGTGGGTATCCAGCACAGACCTGCGCCAACTGTCCCTTTTTCTAACAAGGGCCAAGCTAGGTTGCGTGACTGTTAGCAAAATAGCCGCGCCAACTGCGTGACCCAATATTCCATTCAAATTTAACAAAAAATGAGCCAATTGATTGTTATTTTAAATGCCCAAGGGATCTTACAATGTGTTTGTGACCAAATTGATGCAGGTACATAGAAAAAATGGTGATTGAATGGAAGGAAAGAGAGCACAGTGAGGAAGATGAGTTGGAAATGGGTAATGAGCAGTGCATGAACGCTCTCCGAAATTGCGGTTTGAAGAAATTATTCTTAACACCATTTCTCCAGGCTCAGCCCGAATTACTACAATATTTGATAAGTATCTGGGATGAGGACGAAGAAAAGTTTAAACTTCAAGATCAAGTACTTGAACTCGAAGTGTCCGACGTATACTTCATCACTAGACTGTCATGTAGAGGTCCAGTTCCTATCTTGACTGGCACCAGACACTCGGGTGAAAACATGACAACGGTCATGGAAAGAGTGTGCGAAGGGGCACGAAAAGGGTCAGGTAGTGGAAAGGTAGACATTCAGACCATTCCTGATCTAGCACTCAGAGTAGTGTTACATACTATTACGCGGGCTGCAGGGTCACAGGCATCACACGAAGCTACCAAGACACAGCTCCTTCTCACGTCAGAATGCATGAACCCAAAAATATTTGACTGGGCCAAAAACATGACGATGAATATCAAATGGAAACTGACCAAATGTAAAAATACCAAACTAAAATAGTTTGGGTATGGGTCCATCTTGGTATTGTTCTTCCTGGAGTGACTACCTATCTTCCAGTGCCAGGGGGCTATAGTCCCGGACCCACCATTGAGAGAGCCACAGATGGCTCAATGGGTAGCATTGATGTCGAGGGTAGGGGGTGGCTAGCAGATGTCATGGCAGCCCGATTTCTTTGGATGGCTCTGACGACAACTGATCGTCGTAGAGGACTGGCCCTATGCTGGCACTGATTTCACAGGATACCCAGACCTTCTACTTCCGGAAGGAGAGGACTGGGATGAGGAGATGGGTAAGAATATTTTTTATTTTTATGAGTTTTATGATTTTTTGGTATACATGCATGTTCTAACAGTTGATCCTATATGTGTGCAGATGTTGGCCTAGAGAGGCCCGTTGGAATGTCACCGGTGGCGAGGAGGACCCCTCTCGCTTATGACCCTCAAGATGAGGGGGGCGAGGGGGATGCACTTGTACAGAACTTAGAGGGGATTGCTCGTGAGGTTCTGGATTATGCTCACATAGCTGATGTCCCTTTAGCTTATCAGAGGCACACTGTAGGGGTTCCAAGTTGCCTTCACCGCTTACTAAGGCAGATAGTGCGGGCAGTGACGTGCTACCATGAGCACCATGCCGATTAGTCGCCTAGGATTTTTATTTTCATATTTTTGAGAGACATGTCATCTCCGGATGTAACTAACACAAACATGTATATTTTTGGTTTCATATGATGCACATGTTGCAAAACACTCGACATATATATATACATCTTATTTTCTACATGGATCTTGTTCACATATGATGATGTTTTTTACATGTTATGCAAATGTCTAATACAATGTTATCTAATGTATCAGCTGAATAATTTGCATAAATAGCAACCCAATGGGAAAGTTAAAAGTTCCCAAAATGCATCAAACCAACATATTTTATTTTTACACAAGCTTAAAAGCACAAACACAAACTATGCTTGAAAAAATAGGCATGCCCCCCGTCATGATGACTCAATTCGAGGTGTACATGCCCCCTAAGCTTCAGTCTATAGAAAAAATGGATCGAAGGTTCAAAACACAAGAGTAAGAGACTTGACCTGAATTTTCCGAAATCTCTTCATCAGACGGAAAAACTTCTCTCAAAGGATCAGGCGAATCTGCATCGCTGAGCCAAGGGGATTGAGAATAAACATCAAGAGCCATGCTCAAATGAGCATTATCAACGTGAGGAGGATCCAATGTGGCAATGATCTCACAATAATTTATTTCAATGGGGGTCAGAGGCATCGATTCTCTAGAAGAGGCAACCTAATTAGGAGAAGGGACGATCCACGGGTCATCTGACCTGGAGATCATATTGACTTGAACGGTGTTCGGTGGTGGAATGGAAAAAATACCCATGAGAATGGGGTCCTTTGAAAGACCAGGTCCTATAATGTTGGGGGGATTAGGAATTTGATCCATGTATGGCACGTTGTTCTTGGAGGATGAGGTGAAGAAAGACAACTGATCGACAATAATAATCTTTCCCTCATGTGGAAACTTCAAAAGCCAAAAGAGGGTGGACGAAATGCACAACATGGAATAGGTCTAGCTGCGACTGAGTAGAATATTGTATTTGAGTTTGGCATCAACAACTTCCACTTTGACGTTGACTATCTTACCTTGTAATGTGACCGGTAAACTCGCAATAACACCCAAGGGTGTTGATTCCCTTCCATCAAATTCCTCAAGGGCATTGGGAGATGAAGTGAGGGCTGGAGAGCCAATGGCCTTCCAGCAAGCAGATGACATAACGCAGGTAGAGGCACCTTCGTCTACAATGGCTCTATGAATGTTGAGGCCGTTGATACCGACTTGTATAACAAGCACAATCTGGTGTGGGAGTCGGGGGACGAAATTATCTAGATCAAAGGCGAGGAGGCTAGAATCAGCAGGATCAATTCCGCCAATTGCAGATAACAAAGATTTCCATTGAGATGGACAACTCTGAAGCACTTCCAACGTGGACATCATGGAAGTCGCCTGTGCCAAATCCTCAACAATGCTGTAATGCTGAGCAGCACGACCGTTCGAATTATAGGAAGACTTTTGGAGAACACCTTTGGAGGGTGGCCGTACAATGGGTTCAGCACTGGGCCTTTCAATATGAAGGGGACCAAAGGCAGGTGGGGGAGGAGGGCCATCAAAAACTTCCTTCCCAGCTTCCTAGCGTGATCCAACATAATCCTTCGATCGAGTGACAATAGAAACAGGTGCAACACCATTCATCATGAAAACCTGAGACCCAAATGGTGCAGATGGTGAAGGTTTCTCAACCATATGGGTTTTCTGAGATGGGAAAGGTTCCTTAAGAACTGTCAAAGTTCCCTTATATCCCTAGGAAGGAGGAACTTGAGTAACATCATTATGACGGAGTCTGATGTCATCAGTATTTAACGAGCCTGACAAAGGAATAACTCGACGTATTTTCATGTTTAGAGAGTTTGAAAAGACAGCGGAAAATAAAACTCCAGCAGTCCCTTTTCGTAGATAGTCCCACATATCCAAATAGGTAGAAAAATATGTCTGAGAGAACCTCCTATTCACGGTAGGCTAGGGTATTCCTTTTTCGTAAATAATCCATCCCAGCCCGAAAAAAGGAGTAAACGTATACTAGGTAGATGTCGTTTCACAACGATTTAATGAGTTCAAAACGACAAGCATCTCGGCAATATTTTCAATTTTAGAGAGTTAGAAAAGAGCTGAAAGATGACTCCAGTAGTGACTTTTTCATGTTTTTACCGAGTCTGAAAAAGTATAAAATACAACTCGTGTCATCGTCCTAGTCGCGTGAAAACCTGTCGCTGCACAAAAACCAAGTGTAAAACCCATTTTTCGACAAAAATATAGTAAGATATTGGAAAAAAAAGTCCCAAAACCTAATTTTGATTTTGAAAAGTTATAAATATTACCAATGGTAAAAACATATTTACTTTTTACCTCTTTACCTCTTTGGAGAGTGATAGTGAGCCATTTCTGTTGCGATCTTGCGGTGACGACTGAGAGCAATCCAGTGGACGAAATTAGATCCCGTCTTCTTCAGGTAAGAGCCACTTCCATTAGCCATTTTTTAAGCCATATTTTGTAGCTTTTAATTTTAATTTGGCGTCCTTGAGGGGAGGAATTGAAAATTTAGGGCCTCCGCGGTTGGCGCGGGTATCCAACATGAACCAGTGCCAACCGACCCTTTTTCTAAGAAGGGCTGCACCAGGTGGCACGACTGTTAGCAAAACAGTCGCGTCAATCACGCGACCCAATATTCCATTCAAATTTAACAAAAAATGAGCCAATTGATTATTATTTTAAATGCCCAAGTGATCTTACAATGTGTTTGTGACAAAATTGATGCAGGTACACATCAAAAATGGTGATTGAATGGAAGGAAAGAGAGTAGAGTGATGAATATGAGTTGGCAATGGGGAATGAGCAGTGCATGAACGCTCTTTGAAGAAATTATTCTTAACACCATGTCTCCGGGCTTACTCTGAATTACTGCAATATCTTATAAGTATCTGGGATGAGGACGAAGAAAAGTTTAAACTTCGAGATCAAGTACTTGAACTCGAAGTGTCCGGCGTATACTTCATCACTGGACTTTCATGCAGAGGTCCAGTTCCTATCTTGACTGGCACCAGACACTAGGGTGAAAACATGACAATGGTCATGGAAAGAGTGTGCGAAGGGGCATGGAAAGGGTCAGGTAGTGGAAAGTTAGACATTCATACCATTCCCGACCTAGCACTCAGAGTAGTGCTACATACTATTACGTGGGCTGTAGGGTCGCAGGAACCGAAAGAAGCTACCAAGAAAAAACTCCTTCTTGTATCAGAATTCATGAATCCAATAGTATTTGACTGGGCCACAGCCATGACAATGAATATCAAATGGAAACTGAACAAATGTAAAAAGACCAAACTAAAACAGTTTGGGTATGGGTCCATCTTGGTATCGCTATTCCTGGAGCGACTACCTATCTTCCAGGGCCAGGGGGCTATAGTCCTGGACCCATAATTAAGAGAGCCACGAATGGCTTGATGGGCAGCATTGATGCCTAAGGTAGGGGGTGGCCAGTAGATGTCATGGCGGCGCAAGTTCTTTGGATGGCTCCGACGACAGCTGATCGTTGTAGAGGACTAGCCCTATGCTGGCACTGATTTCACAGGAGACCCAGACCTTTCGCTCCCGGAAGGAGAGGACTGGGATGAGCAGCTGGGTAAGACTCCTTTTTGATTTTTATGAGTTTTATGATTTTTTTGTATACATGCATGTTCTAAAAGTTGATCCTATATGTGTGCAGATGTTGGCACAGAGAGGCCTGCCGGAATGTCACCGATGGCGAGGACGACCCCTCTCGCTTATGACCCTTAAGGTGAGGGGGGCGAGGGGGATGCGCTTGTACAGAACCTAGAGGGGATTGCTCACAGGGTTCCATATTATGCTCGCCTAGTTGATGTCCCTTTAGCTTATCAGAGGCACACCGTAGGGGTGCCAAGTCGCCTTCACCACTTACTAAGGCGGTTGGTGCGGGTAGTGACGTGCTACCATGAGAACCATGCCAATTAGTCGTCTAGGCTTTTTATTTGCATATTTTTGAGAGACATGTCGTCTCCGGATGTAACTGAAACAAACATGTATATTTTTTGTTTTATATGATGCACACGTTGCAAAACACTCGACATATATATATACATCTTATTTTCTACATGGATCTTGTTCACATATGATGATGTTTTTTACATGTTATGAAAATGTCTAATACAGTGTTATCTAATGTATTAGCTAATAATCTGCATAAATAGAAACCCAATGGGAAAGTTAAATATTACCAAAATGCATCAAACCAACATATTTTACTTTTACACAAGCTTAAAAGCACAAACACAAACTATGCTTGAAAAAATAGGCATGCCCCCCCACATGATGAGTCAATTCGAGGTGTACATGTAATAAATCATAATAATCCAAAAAGAACCTGCAACCTGGATGTTTATCAGACAAAATCCAGGGTCTTATGCTCCATCTCGAACCGAACAGTGTACAAGTTCGAGCATGCGAATATGTGAGCTGAATTCGAGCATGCAAGAACATCGTCTGATTACCAGCCAATAATGAAAGACGTTAACAGATGTGAGAGGAACCACCTATAATGACGATGGCTCTCACGGTACAAGAGGTACAATCCATGGAATGTGAATAGTGAGCTGGCTTCAAACACCCACAGAATCATGTGATCGAAGGTTAATAATGAAAACCTTGCGTCGAATGCGAAGAACCTGCCATTGAGGCATGCATGCTCTAAGGTACTTGAAGGGAGTCTCTATATAAAATTCCCGGATAATGAGCTGAAGTCGACAGGAAGCGACCTCGATCGAAGGTGGGCCATAGTTTTTCCCACATCATCGACACGAGCTAGAGGAACATAATGTTTGTGAATCAAGACCAACAGAGAATCAGAGGGAGGTTGAAAACTGTAGAGGCCAACTTCTCTTGAACATATCGGTGGCACGATATTGGATTTGGTAGTATTTTACATCAAAGGATATGAGGTCATGGTGACGTGGTAAAGAGCAGATGAGAGGTCAAAAGAGATTACCCAAACCCATGGAGGCAAGAAGATAACGAGATGAGATGTCCCCAACCCGACACGAATGCAGAAAAGTGCTATGTTCAAGAGTGACATACTGCCGACATGACTATAATATTGGTTCCATTTTCCCCCACCATTTCTGGCGAGTACCCCAATTATTTTTGAAAACCAGCTTGAAGGGGATAACATGTGCTTGCGATATAAGTTTTTCCTTTGGATAAATCCAACCTAGTACATTTAATGAGCCCTAGGAAGGAGGAACTCGAGTAACATCATTATGACGGAGTCTGATGTCATCAGCATTTAACGAGTCTGAAAAAGGAAGAACTCGACTTCTTTTCATGTTTAGAGAGTTTGAAAAGATAGCGGAAAGGAAAACTCCAGCAGTCCCTTTTCGTAGATAGTCCCACAAATCCGAAAAGGTAGAAAACTATGTCTGGGAGAACCTCCTAGTCGAGGCAATCCCACTAGCCCTAGATTGGGTTTAGCAACAATCGAATCACGCAATGACGTTGGTTCCTAATTACAAGAAAGACAAAGATCGCGATAAGTAGCCTACCTCAAATCCCACACTGATGTTGTCGAGGAAGAACCGGTGCTCATCGTCCCTAGCTTGACAAATAACAATCCTTCTGTTTTCCACGTCCGGACACCTGTACACATGTAGAGAAATGACGACATACAACATAATAATTAAAGCATGTAACTATATATCAGTCAGAGAAGATATAATTCGTTGCATTACATAAAAGAGTAGACACATGAATGGAACCAAAATCTGAGTCGCTTATATTATAGATGACAAAAAGGGAGATTACAACCAAATGCTCTGACGCTATGATCTTCCTTCGGTGGGGCTTGCAGCGGAGCGCGTCTCACAAAGCCTGTCGAGAATCTGGACAAAGCTCTCTCTCTTATGAGGTTCTCCTCGGCTAAGCTCTCAATGGTTTCCTTCCCACAAGTTCAGCTAGCTAGAAAATAGAGAGGGGAGGCTTTTATAGAGGGAGGAGGATAGGTTAGGCTCCCTATAATCATGGGGAAGAGCCCTATCTCTTAGGAAGGTTCCATGAGAGGTGGAAAACCACTTCCTAATCAGGGAGATCCGGAGGCAAACAACCCAAACTCATTTTGGTGATCCGTTCTGAGTTTGTTAAAACCAAACTTCCGCCTTCTATATTAAAAAAACATTCCTTAAAAGGCTTGGCACGGGCATGACACAGGGACAGAGCTCAAACTGACGCATCCACTATGGTAAATTTTCCCCATTGGCGTGAGGGATGAATTGGTTACCCATGCCAATGCCAAAACATGGATTTTTAGGGTTTTCAAGAGGAATTTTTCTTCAGGAGAATTCTTGTCCTTATGCAGAAGGATGCCATTAAGGTGTTTTTAGGACATTTTACTGCTCACAGGTCACAGGAATAGTCCTCCAATATACGGGATGAGGGATTGTAGGGATGGTGACAAAATGCTGTGTAACAGGTGTGAAGCCCAATTTTGGACATCTGAGGATGTTTTCCTACCCTGCGTACTTTAGTGTGCAGAAGGCCAAGAGGAACAGACTAGAAGCCACTGGAAATAAAGGTACACTTGTTGAGTATTGTGATAATTATAAAGCTTTTAGAATATATGTGTCTGGTCAAAGGAATGTTTAGATTAGAAGGGATGTGACTTTTGATGAAGATAATTCCCTTGCAAAATAAAGGGATATTCCTCCTACTCCTCCTATTGAAAAGCAGGAGGATGACATGGACCTACTAGAATTTCCTTCGGTACTCGAGCCAGAGAAAGAAGTTGTTGATTATCCTATGGAACCTATGGACCCCTTGGATCCTCTTCCAAGTGATCCCCTTGCCAGGAAGAGACCTATTTATCTTTGTGATACATTACAAGGTGTTGAAAGAGGAAACTTTAGAGAAAGTAAGAAGAAATGTCGATACGAGGGATATGTTGTAGTTATGAGCACTATCATTCAAGTTGAGTCTCCCACCTATGAAGAAGCAATGAAAGAATAGGCTTGAAAATATATTATGGCTGAAGAGTATGGGTCTATTATGAATAATGATGTGTGGTAAACGGTTCTGAGACCCAAAGGGAAGTCTGTTATGACTTCTAAGTGGATGTACAAAATTAAACATGGAGATGATGGAAGTTTTGAGAAATATAACACAAGTTTCATGGCTAGAGGTTTCTCCTAGAAAGAGGAAGAAGATTATGATGATATATTTGCACTTGTTTCCCAGTATGTCACTATTAGATCTATTGTTTCCCTTGTTTCTAGTCAAGGAATGACTCTTCACCAGATGGATGTGAATACTACGAATATTCATGGAATACTACAGAAATAAGTATACATTGAGCAACCATTGGGCTTTTAAGTACATGCCAAGAAGACTCATTTTTTTTGGCTCAATAATGCACTATATGGTTTTAAGTAAGGCCCGAGATCCTGGTATGCACGTATTGATAACTACCTAGTGAAGCTTGGATTCACAAGAAGCAATGTTGACCTAAGCCTCTACTTAAAATTGGTCCAAGGTATGCGCCTTATTTTAGTTTTATATGTTGATGATTTGTTATTGAAAGGTAGTGAGCCCATGATGCTAGAGTGTAAGAGGGATATGACCTCTGAGTTTAAAATTAAAGACCTTGGATTAATTCATTACTTCCAAGGATTAGAAGTGTGGAAAAAACCAGGAGAGATTTTCCTTTCTTAACGAAAATATGTTGTGAAATCGTTGGAAATATTTGGAATGGTAGAATTCAAGTCCATGGCCACACTAATGGAGATGAACTTCAAGAATTTATGTGGATATGTTGTAGGGCCTTATTTGGAAAATCCCTCTGAGTATCAAAATTTAATTGGGGCATTGATGTTTCTTTTGAACACCCATCCAAACATATTTTTTGTTGTTAACACTTTAAGCCAATTCATGGCTGAGCCTCTTCATGCACAATCAGTTTTTTCCAAGCATGTGCTGAGATATTTGCATGGGAAAATTAATATTGGTCTAAGATACACTTCCAAATATGTGATTTTTAATGGATATATCGATGCTAACTGTAATGGAAATTTTATTGATAGGAAAATCACTTCAACATGTTGTTTTAGTTTTGGATTTTCCATGATATATTGGATTCAGAGTATGAAGAAGAAGTATATTTCCATTAGTACTGCTGAGGCTGAGTATATTGCAGTCAACATGGAAAGTTGTGAGGCTATATGGTTGAGAAATCTCTTTGGAGATCTATTTGAGTAGGTACTAGATACAATAGTGATATATCACAACAACAAGAGTGGGATCCGATTGGTAGAGAATATCATGTTTCATGACAAGTCCAAGCATATTAAGATCATGTATCACCACATTCGAGATATGGTGCAAAGAGGCGCAATGAGACTCCATCACATTTTGAAAAATGTGAAGATTACAGACATTCTTACCAAGGTTTTACCTAAAGGGAAGTTCTTGGTCTTCAGAGAGCTTCTTGGATAGATGGATGTTACCCTCTCGGGTAAGTGTCCTAGCTGATCGAGGACACTAAGCTATGCTCTTATCCCCTCTCTAATTTCCCAGGTAAAGGAATTGATCTAGAGATATATTGGGGTTGAGGGACCTCTATAATGTAGGATGGTTGTGATCCTTACCCCTTTCAGTGACTAGTGTCTCGCCTATTGTCACCATAGGGTGTGTGTTATCCTTTTCATTTATGTAAAGTTGGGTATCTCCCCCTATAATGTTTGGAATAAACATAGTATACCCTTGTATGCATCTTACACACAAGATAATATTGTTGGGATTGTTCCTCACCATTTTGCCAATGTGTTGAGGTGAATTGAGATGGTTGTGATCCTTGCATCTCATGGAATGTTGTATCTCACTCAAGTGATGGATGTAGGTGTTGTACCACTTGAATTTGGATGGTCAAGATGGGAAGATCAATATACAGTAGGATGGATGTGATCCTTACATTTTATGGCGAGTGATATCTCCCCTATTGTCATTAGACAATAGTATAGTGGGATGGTTCTGATCCTTTCCCGGTAAGTTGTATCTCGCCTATTATCATTGGACGACAGGTTGGATTTGATCCTTACCACTCATGGCAAGTAGTATCTCACCTATTTTCATTAGACAATAGGATGGTTTTGATCCTTTCTTGGTAATCTATGTCTCACATATTGTCATTGGATATAGGGTGGTAACTTGAGCTATGATGATTCTTATTATTTAGATTTGAGAATGTTCAATATATGAGCAGAGATGAGAAAAGATGATCATAAACATAGATATGTGTTGGTTCAATGATGACGATGACGAGAATTTTGAGATGAGATTCATGATGCAGTCAGAAATTTATCCCTAGCTGAGAGGGAGTGTTAATTTAGAAGCTCAGGGAAAAATTACCTCCTTTGGAAAACATTCCTTATCAATAAATACCCCTATTAAATATGTGTTTTGCAATTCATCCTTAAAATAAGATAAGAATCCCAAGGAAGAGCATGATGATTCATGTTATGAATCAGATGAAGAAGAAGCCAAGTTTGTGAGGAAGCTCAAGAGAGATGAGGTGAATATAAATGTAAGATACCTTTTAAGTTCTTTAGTTGTGGAAAAGTTGGTAAATATGCTTCAAAGTGTCATGAAAAGAAGAAGAAGAATTATGATCCTAGAGAAAAAAATAGGAAAGTTCAAAAGGAGAGAAAGAAGGTAAGAAGAGGAGTCTCTACATTCAAGAAGCCAACTCCTATGAAAGTGAAGTGATTCAATCCTCATATGAGGACGAAGATGATGAAAGAGAAAAATAATGCATGGTTATGGCTTTATACAATATGCAAGTTGAAGCCATTAATTTTGATGAAGAAGATGTTGAAATTGACCTAAAAGGAGAGGTGGTAAGTGCACTTGAAGAAACATAAAGACCGAGAAAGAAAAATAAATCCCAAGAGGTTTCTATAACGACCCCTCCTACATTCACCCAGTCTTAGTGGCCTACCAGGGTACACATGAGATGAGAGTGAATATGACATGACCCAACCTCATAGCCCAATAAATAAGTGGGGCCTAAAATTAACCACCGACTAACAACTCACAACGTTCCTCAGGGCTATTTGGACACTCAGGGGCCCAAGAAAAATCTAGATGATGAAACCCTGATCTAGGGCTCATTTTCACACAAATTAACCTGCAACCACATGCATGACAAAGGCCCCCATGCAGTTGAAGGCCTCAAACCTCACACACAATCTTGCTTGGGTGCAGTTGTGACCTAAATTGTCTAATTCAAAGGCTACAGTCCCAATATATGAGCCTCAATTATAGGTCAACCTCTAGACCATTGCCAAAAACTTCCTAAAACTTCTAAAAATCACTAATGACATCACAGCAGGTCTAAACATACAAACATGAAGGCAAAATTTGACCTAGACTTCCTAGAACATAACAAATATTTCGTCAAACACATGGAAAACATGTAAGCCACATGTCATGAATGAATATCTGATCATAAATGTCTGAGATTCATCTTTGAATCACTGAGAAGGCCCTATTTCCTTTCTACATAGCTCCAAAAATTATTATTAGTCCATACATTCATCAACTAATAAATAGCTAAACAATTCTTGATAAGAGCCATAGAAGATTCACATCATATGAACAACATATAACCATAACATAACTAGCATATAAACCATGTAAAATAACCATAATATCACCAAAATATTTCCAAAAAATATACATGAATCAATATATAAGAACAAATCTTATTAGCAAATCAAATTACCAACCAGGTTATGGACTTCCACGTACCACCCAAACATAGATTGCATTGAACCAAATATATCTTTCTACTAATCACCCCTACGCCATACTCCAAGAATGAATGTGGGATATCATGGAATAAACCAAAAAAAAACCAAGCTAGGGATTCTAGAGGCCAAAATACCTCAACCATCAACCAATGATTCCATGTCACAGTCGCACATCATTAACACCAGCCATATCGGTCTCTACCCAAGTTGTCCATGGCTCTTGGAACTAGTAACTCAACCCATAGTCTTTCAATGCTCTAAAGAATTTTTCTAACCCAACTCTATGTAATAGTAACTCAACCCACCATGGACTCCATAGCATTTGTTCCAAACTAGGTTGTAGAACTAGCAACTCAACCCAAGTTGTTCCAGGGCTTCCAAAGCATTTGTTCCAACCCACAACCATAAGGAATTATGAGCACCAATCATTAAAAAATCAAGTGTAAAACCCCACAACACCATGGATATCTAGAAAATGGCAAGGAAATGCTAAAACCACTATCAATCCAAGAAATCCTCCATGCCAATGGCAACACATAAACAGAAACCCACATGCATATACCATGCATCCACAAGTCAACAAGGAAATCACACATGAAGCCTGTTACCTACAAAACATTCCAACTATAGTTGTTGATCCACCTGTTCCCTTGTGCTTTCCTGCTTTTTTTCCTTCTTTATCCAATCCAAGTGAAAACTAGAGTGCTCCAATATTTCTCTAAGTGTGCAAGGGTACGAAAGAATGAGAGAATATAAGAGAGATCCAAGCTAAAACTGACAAAAGGTTCCGAAATAATCCTTAGAAGACTTTTTATGATTGAGGCCTCTATTTTCTTAATTTTCCTTCATTTTCCCTTCAATATTCCTCTCATGCAAATATGTGACCTTTCATCTCCCATTTCTTATATTTTCCTGTACTTTCATAAATAAATTCCAATTAATGCCACTTTGTCTTTTCCAATGCCTTTTCTAATTTCCTTGGCCACTAATTAATCATCGACGATACCCATCACTATGTTTACCCAACATTTAGCTTGTAATATGTGTTCCATGACCTTGTTTTTATTTTATTTTTTTTACACAGGAAATCAATCAGGGGTTGGTACAAAACCATCCCCCTTGGGGAAACACTATCATCGATGTTAATTGACACTTCAAAACACATTCTTTCCATGGATATTTATAACATAGATCGATGAAAAATTTACATCATATAATACTGCTAATAGCATGACCATCATACGATCAACATTGAACATCATACCACGTATTGGAGCTTTATAACACAAATCGATGCAATATTTACATACATATACAGATACAAACATAAACAAAACACAAAATCAAAACATACATCAAAGCACATATGCTCATCCAACGAATAAACAAGGATGTATAGCCCACATCTTATTAGCCATCTCCCATGTAGCTTCATCAGGCCCAAAGTGGTTCCACTACACTCTAACTTGCTTGATTGCTCGATTCTAGAGCATGAGCATCTTTTGCTGCAAAATGCACTGAGTTTTTTGATGGAATTCTCCTTTTATTTCCACCCGCAATATAGAACAACTAATCATATGATCAAAATATTTCACATACTTCTTAAGCAATGAAAGATGGAAAAAATCATCGAATTTCACTATTGGAGGCAGTGAAAGTTGGTAGGCCATTGGTCCAATCCTCTTAAGGATATCAAAATGACAGTGATACCGAGGTGTTAGCTTGGAACATGACCTAATAATCAAGGAGATCTTCTTGGGCTTGATGCAAAAGTACACATTTTCCTCAACCTAAAACTCCTTGAATACCCAGTGCTGATCTATATAACTCTTTTGCTGTCCTGTTCTACCTTTAGATTCTTCTTGATAACCTGCATTTCTTGTTCCATCTATGCCAAAATTTTCGATCCAATAAATACATTGTTCACTAGATCACTCCAACTAATTTGAGTATTACAACTCTGCCCATAAAGTTCATCAAATTGGCTCATCTTCAAAGATTATTGATATCCATTATTATACGCAAACTCCACCAGTGGAAGATTCTCTTCCCATTTCTATTGTTGATGCATAATATACAACCTCAACATGTCCTCAAGAATCATGTTTACCCTCTTTGTATATCCATATGTCCGTGGATGATAAGTTGTACTAAAGGCCAACTCTTTCCCCAAACCTACAAATAGCTCCTTCCAAAAACTATAAGTGAACTTGGCATCTCTGTCAAATAAAATCTTCTTAGGAATACCATTCAATCTAATTTTCTTCCTGATGAAGACCTGAGCTACCTAACTATTTGAATTTGTATACTTTATTGGAATGAAGTGAGCTACCTTAGTAAAACTATTAACCATAACCATAATAGAATCATATGATGTGAATTTCCTTGGAAAACCTGTAATGAAGTCCATGGAAATGACCTCCCATTTCCACTCAAGAATCAGAATCAGCCACAATAGACCACCTAGATTCTTACACTCCCCTTTTACCTATTGGAAATCCAAACATCTCTCAACATACTTAGCCACCTCTTTCTTCAAGTTTGGACAATAATAGAACTTCATAACAATTGTGAATGTCTTCTCATATCCCAAGTGACCTGAATATGACTTAACATGAATTTTCCGCAAGATAAGCTTCTTGAACTCACTATTGTCTGACACATAGATATTGTTCCTAAATTTGACCAAACCATATGTTGTGAGATGATAATCCACATCCTGTTCACCTATACCCTGCTGTTGTAACCTATGCTTAAGCTGTTGGTACTTGTCATCTTGTTATCCTGCCTATAAGATATAATCCTGTAAATCTTTCCCATATGAACTCATAGTTTCTATGTGATTTACCTGCACTATTTTGCTAGTACCATCCATAACCCTATTTTATTTACCCTTGATGCACATGATCGAGAATTCAAACTTTTTGAGTGTATCCAACCATATAGATTTCCTAGAATTCAGATTAAGTTGATAAAATAAGTACCTCATCCCAAAAATGAACCTCCTTCCAAGAAGATAGTCTCTCCACATCTTTAAGGCATGGATGATACAATACTACATTTGGGGGAAATTCCGACAGTTGGTTCCGACACTTTTGACGAAATGTCAGAAATTTCCCCAAATTTTTTCAATCCCGCCCGAAACCGTCACTATACTGACGTTTATAGAAAAGTGTCGCAATACCGACACTTATACAAAGTGTCACAATTGCGACGTTTGGAGGAAAACGTCACAATTGCAACACTATGCCCCAATGCGTCGCTATTGCGACGGATGCCTCCAAACGTCGCAAGTGCGACACAATGTCTAAGTGTCGCAATTGCGACATTTGGAGGCATCCGTTGCAATAGCGACGCTCTTTCCGCTGTCGGTATAATGACACTTATTAGCGCGCTACATAAAAATACGAAACTTATATCTGTCGTAATAGCTACATTAACATCTGATATCATGCACGCATTCACCCTCCGCTCTTGCAGAACATCATTCGCCATCAACATTCACCCTCAGCTCTTGCAGAACAGCATTCGTCCTCAGCTCTTGCAGAACATTCGCCATCAGCATTCGCCCTCAGCTCTTGCAGAACATCATTCGCCCTCAGCATCCGCCCTGAGCTCTTACAGAACAGCATTCGCCCTCAGAATTCGCCCTGAGCTCTTGCAGAATAGCATTCGCCCTCAGCATTCGCCCAGAGCTCTTGCAGAATAGAATTCGCCCTCAGTGTTCACTCTCAGCTCTTGCAGAACAACATTCGCCCTCAGCTCTTGCAAAATGGTAAGTTCTTACTGCAGGCCCTTCCTCCTATAGTAGGGTTGACTCTATTTGGGTTTTTTTGGTCAATTCCATTGGATTGTGTTGGGCTGTAGGGTTCTCTCTAGATGTCAAGAATCAAGATTCAATACCCTCTATTATCTTCATCACCCAATAAAATATTTAATTTTTTCCCAAAGAAACGCTTATTAATTTGGCAGCCATTATTTCTCCCTGCTTTAAAAACCCTACATTTAAATGAAAACAAGCATTGCATTTCAACTACAAAAATATATTAGTGTTCGCCCTCAGCATTCGCCCTGAGCTCTTGCAGAACAACATTTTCCCTCAGCATTCACCCTCAGCTCTTGCAGAACAACATTCACCCTCAGCATTCGCCCTTAGCTCTTGTAGAACAACATTCGCCCTCAGCATTCACCCTGAGCTCTTGCAGAATAGCATTTTCCCTCAGCATTCGCCCTCATCTCTTGCAGAACAGCTTTCGCCCTCAGCATTCGCCCTGAGCTCTTACAGAACAGCATTCACCCCGCATTTTTCCCTTGGCATTCGCCCTCATCTCTTGCAGAACAGCATTCGCCCTCAGCTCTTGCAAAATGGTAAGTTCTTACTGCAGGCCCTTCCTCCTATAGTAGGGTTGACTCTATTTGGGTTTTTTTGGTCAATTCCATTGGATTGTGTTAGGCTATAGGGTTCTCTCTAGATGTCAAGAATCAAGATTCAATACCCTCTATTATCTTCATTACCCAATACAAGATTTAAATTTTTCCCAAAAAAACGCTTATTAATTTGGCAGCCATTATTTCTCCCTGCTTAAAAAACCCTACATTTAAATGAAAACAAGCATTGCATTTCAACTACAAAAATCTATTAGTGTTCAAATGTACATGTGTGCATCACTTGTGTAGGGTATTCCTTTTCCACTTTCACATTATCCAAGAATGTGTGCGGTATAGTTCATATTTTTTGTGATTTAGATTATCTTGAAAAAGGAAAGGTAAATTATTTCCCATGGAAAAAGAAGGTTTTCCCTTTTTACTACTGGAAATGGTACAAAAAAGTTCCATTTCTACTCGAAACTCCTATGAAACGGGAACCAAATAAAGGCCATGTCCTCAATGGACATCATTTGGCTTTGAAAATGGCCATTGCACCGTGTTGTTTCTTATATTACATCACGATAGTTTCTTAGGTCATTTCTTGTTTCTTGATATGAAAAACAACCAAAGAAATCGTGAAGATCCTTTCAAGAAATAAATGACCATTTCTCAATCATATCTTAACTATTTTTTATTTTATTTAGTGGTTGCTTACTTTGAGAGAAATTTGACACTTTTATAAGGAATATAACATAAAAACACAAAATGGGAAGGAATTGATGAGGTAGATGACCTTTAGTTGTTGTCAATTAAGAATTGATAATACACGATGCATATTCTGTACTACAAACTAGATTCCTTCCTGGAGTTAGGACACAGAGTATTGAATCAAAGTTGTAGTTTCTAACTTCTTGTATTGGTTCATCAATCTTGAAATTCGGACATTGCATGTCTTCATTGCTTCATGTTTGAATAATTTGCATCATATCGTACAATAGGAAATTAGGAATTATGATTCTTATTACTTTATGGATCTGTTAAGTTACTTTTAAGTTTGCATGGTTTAGTGTGAAATTATTCTAGTGTGCCCCTAGGCCCAGGTGAAGGAATGCCAAGGAATGAGAACCCTAGTTTTTAAATGGTATTGTTTCTTATACCCAAAAACCCCTCAACATCACTTATTATTAGTTCTTAACAATAGTGTTGTAAACAATTTGAGAATTCATATAGCAAAATCTCGCACTTCTCAAGATAAAGTCCTAAAGCTAAAGTGTGATACCATGTGTAATTCAATAGCCCCATTGTCACCTCACCAACCTCTTTTCACTTCGGGCTAGCTCTCCTCCAACTCAAGAGGGGTTCTCCCTAGTAGATGTTAGGGATCTAATGGCCCAACCAAACCAATTCAAGAGCCCCCTAACTCTCTATGTTTACTACTATCAATCAAAATATTGAACAATAGGGTCAGACATGCATCCTGAAGATAAAATTGCCAGGGTATTTTTGGGTAATTTCAAAGGAAAAGTCCCCAAACACATATAATCAAGGAATTATAATGTGATTTCAAACATTAAATATCAACAAAATCGTTTAAAGGATATTGAAAGGAAAAAGGTGATGGAAGATAGAAAGTGCCTTACTTAAATTCTCTAAGGATTTTTCAATAGTTGCTCCAAAAGCTTCACTTCAAGGCCCTTCAAGATCATCTCCAACAATGCTATACCATCGGCTTCAACAATTTTGCTCCAAAAATGTCCACAAGGTCTTCACAACAAGTTTACTAGAAGTTGCTCCAACAATATATTCAATAAGGTCTTCATTGTCAACTCATCTCTTGTGTGGGTGCCTTAATGTGCAATGACATGTTTCCAGGACTGAATTCAATGCAAGGCATATTTGAAACTCTAACTCTGTCTTCCGGTGTCTTATTAGAAATTATTTCAGTTTTCATTTTGTGTTTTCATGTTAGATATTGTTTTCAAGTTTTTACATTTATAATTTTATTGCAATGTGGCAGACTGATCAGAGCAGTGCAGGAACAACCCCGAGACGGGATGATCGCGGAAAGAGGCCAGCGGAAGAACATGTAAAGTGCCAGCATTTCTCTATCTTCGGGTATTTTAGTTATTTACATAATTGAAATAATATTAATTTTGTTCAAATATGCAGACACCTAGCCATGGTACGCCTGATGATTCCCTCTTTGAGGAAGAGCTTTCTTCATCCCTATCTCCAGTGTTCTTGTTGCAAAAAAAGGCACGAGATGCAAGGTCAGAATTTAATACTTTGATAGACGCGCCTCAAACACTTGAAACAGAAGAGAGGATAAAAACAATTATGAGCCAACTAGAAACATATCAGGTAATAATAAAAAGTCAAAAGGATATTTTTTTTGTTCTGCATGAGATGAATTGTGATAGTTTGATTTTTAATTTTTACATTGACTAAACTAACAAAAATTTCTTTTGTATGTAGCGTTTTCTGGCACTTGCTGAACCTGGTGTTGGTGGTAGTGGGACACAAGGGCAAGAGATTTCCCAACAACCCTCTCATACACCTTCTGCTCCTTTAGGTGCCAGCCAAGAAACACACCCTGCCCAAGCAGACACCCAGCCAACCGCTGAACGTGTTGGCAATGATGAGGCTGATATGGCCAACTACATTATTGTGTTTCCTGGAGCTACACGTGTCAGCTCCACAGGGACCATTAATGGCACATTGTTGGTGAACGATGAAGGTGTCCCTATAAAGCACGTACAACTCCCAGGTAAATTTTAATATTTTAATTATTTCATGTACTTTATCTAAAACATATTTATCATGATTTTTATTTTTAAATTAATGATAATATCTTCTTTTTTTCTGTGTAGGAAACAATGAGTTCTACAGGTTTTTGGAGAGCCATGCGTTGGTAATTTTTGGCCCAACCATACGCACAGGGTGGAATTCCCAGAATTCCAACTTGAAAAAAGAACTTCTAGATTATCTAGAAGCCCTTTTTGGGGTCGGCACATTTGACAGAACAGCGGTGGCTCGGGTAGCCGGAAAATATTTGAAATATACCAGGGACACCTATAGGACGCAATTGCAATTTAACCCTAGATACGAGCATCCTCTCATAGTTCTAGAGAGTGAGTGGAGAGCACTCATCCATGACGGAAAAGAGAAAAGGGCAAAGAAAGAAGGAAAAATGCCAACTGGACCCGCAAGGTAAATTACAACTTTAATTCAATAGCTTTAATTTTCTCTATGTCTAAAATAAAAGTGTGCTACGTCATATCTAACTTCAATATTTTGATGCTAGGTTGCCTGAAACCTCAAAGGCAACCAAAGTTAGGATTGAAAAAAAGGGCCATCACAAGCTAGGCCAGGGCGGCTACTTGAAATTAGCTGCAAGAATTGTAATTAAGTAGCTAAACATCTTATAATTAATTGTGTTGCCTTCCAACGCTTTTGTAATCCTATCAAATATGATTAAAAATACACAATCATATGTAATGTAGGGTGATGAATTCGGAACAAAAACTATAGAGGAAGATAAAAATATCGCTTTCCATTTCGGCTATCAAGCCGTAGTTGAACGTCGCAGAAGCTTAGGGCAGGTCCCAAGATCCAGAATGCCTGATAAGATAAAACATTAACCTTTCAATATGTTTGTTTTCATCCATAAATTTAATTTATAACAACTTTGTTTAAATCAGGGGAGCAGCACTACCGATGAAGCAAATAACCCAGTTTTAGAGCCAGATGTAGATGATCCTCATGTGCAACCTGATCATTGTAGTGGGGACCAGGCTGACAATGCTACTATCAGTGAGGGCCATGACGGTAATTAATTTCCACTTATAATTTTTTCTAATTATACCTTGATGGTTGTCCTTATAACATTTTTTGTTTAAATGACAGAGAATGTTTCCCTTGAGGATCTTACCACCAGAGAGGAAGACAGGGCAACAGTCCCAACGACGAAAACTGGTGCACCAGGTAAATAATCTCATTGCAATTTTTTTTATTAATATTACTGAACTAGTTCAATGATATTTAAAAACTGACAATTAAAATTTAATATTATCTGTTTTTGTAGGTGATGCCCCGTCACTGGATGAGACCAGACATCATGACAACGCAACTAGGTCAGCGGCGACAACTGGTGCACCAGGTAAATAATCTCATTGCAATTTTTTTTACTAATATTACCGAACTAGTTCAATGATATTTAAAAACTGACAATTAAAATTTAATATTATCTGTTTTTGTAGGCGATGCCCCGTCACTGGATGAGCCCAGACATCGTGAATACGCAGCTAGGTCAGCAGTGCGGGTTGAAAGGCACGAAACAGGAGCAGAGCACGATGATATTGATGATGTAATTAGGAGCTTTAAAAATAGGAAGAAGAAAAAGAAAAATTGACAATGTAAAATATTGTATTATTATAAGACAAACGTTACCATACTTGGAACGTTTTTTGCATTATATAAAAAACTCATTTATCATACTATTTTTATGTCAAGCATTAATTGCAATGTTTCCTTGCGTAATTTTTGTTGAATTGTTTTTTTATTAGTTATTGAATATTTTTTTTTATGCTCATGAAAGTAAAAAATGAAATATAGATTGGGTATTGGGGAATTGAGAGTGATGTGAGGGGGAGGGGGGGAGGGACCATAAGAGCTTCCGCCTTCACGTGGTTGGCCCTGTTTAGTAGAGAATAATTTATTGGAGCGATTTAATCTTGGAGCAAACCTCCCTCGATCCAGCGTAGCAACAAAAAGTCATTGTTGACTTAGTTGCTACTCTTTCAGATCGTGGGAGGCTTGTTCCAAGTTCATGCGACTCCAATAAATTGTTCTTGAAACGAAGAGGAGCTTATTCGGGTATGTTTTGACATTTTCAACATATGTTCTAACATTATCATAAGAATGCATCTTAGAGTAAAAAATACTACATCAATTACTTGTATTTATTGTATAGATAATGATGGATTTTGATTGACTTGGCGGTGCAGGTACAAATCCTCTTGCATCATGAGCAATACAACTTGTCAACTAGGGTCATGTCCAGGATATTTTTGCTTGTGCGCTTGACCAGGTTCATAATGTCACATTTTGTAAGTTCCTTTACAGTTCATAATTCAATATTAAGCTTGTTCATGATTATTATCTATGTTTTTTGTATGTGTTTTTTCATCTATTTGATTGTAAGCAACTATGCATGTTTCCTGTTGTTCACTATGATTTCTCCCATTACCACTCCCAGGATGAATCCGACTTTATTGTTACATGGGTTACTTTATTGTTACTATGATTTCTCCATTTACGATTTCATAGGTTACATCATGTAAAGTTGTCAATCTCAGGTTGGTGATGAGCTTTAGTTCTCCAGATTTGGGGCTTTTCTGATATTTTCTCCCTCATGTCATTCCTGCATCACCTCGTTTTTTGAGCATGCCAATTGTCTACCATTTGTACCAATTGGCACATGTCAATCCCTGAGTGGTGCCACATTTCACCTATTTTCAGTGAGAGTTTAGGGTTTCTCTAACATAGCTTCAGAAATCTGATTCAGTGCCTGCTTGAATATTGTCACATAATACTCATGGTTTGGATTGATGAGCATGTTCTGAATGGTTGGTTGATTCATAAGAACAACCCATATAGTCATCTTGAGATATTTCAGAAGGTTTCTCGGGTTTCCTTTTTCACCGTTTCTAGTGGGTGGGATGGTGTGGGGTGATCCATCAATACTGGTGCTCTTGTAGTAGGGAATTTGTTTTTGGGGATATAAAAGAGCATTTGATGTAGATATCCCATTGGATGCATTCATAGATGGGCACGAGAGGTCAAGAATTTAAATTAAAAATATGCAACCTCTAGCATGGCAACTTGAAGGCCGCGAGAGACACTAGTTAAAGATTGTTTTGTGCTGGCCTTAATATAGTCGTGATTTCTTTCTATTATCTTAATGCAAATATATAGTCCGGTCTCATTAAAATGAGGATTGTGGTTGTTTCTCTCTTAATGCTCCAGAAGTTGCCAAAAGTTGTGATAGTTGTTTAGTTTTCCTATTACAACTTAAAAGTGGTTTTTAGCAATGGGAGTCATGTTTTTTAAGGTTCATACTAATATGAAGATCTTGTAATTCTATATTCAGGATAAGAGAAGATGACCTCTGCTTTGGGCAGTATGACAATAATTTCCACATCTACCTCATTGGGTAACAATGGAAAGGGGAAGAAGTTGGGTGCAATGTTTGATAATTATGGCAGACAATTGTCTTCTCTTTCAGTTTTTTCACCCATTTCCTTTAATCGCTCAAGCAGAAGAGGGACTCTGAGATTACGCGACGGAGAGAAGGTAGTTAATACAAGAGCTATGGAAAAGGAGTTGTACTTCAACAAGGATGGCTCAGTGACAAAAAAATTGCAGGTCAGAGAAAAAATTATGTTTAAAGGAAGGTCACCTGGACGTGAAACTTCACTGCGGTGGATCTTTCCTTGTCCACTTATATTCAATTTTAATGTGTTATTTTAATTTTTCATGGAGGGTTTTTTTGGCATATGGTCTGGCATTCAATTGCACACTTACTGAAAGCATTGTCAATTTGTCTTGCAGGCGGTGTGAACAAACTTGCTGATATTGTTGGAGTCACCCTTGGGGCGAGGGGAAAAATGTTGTCTTGGAGAGCAAGCATGGTTCTCCAAAAATAGTTAATGATGGTGTGACAATAGCTAAGGAGGTAATTTGTAGATGTGTGCTCTGGTTTTATTTTTAACATTGTATTAGTTCCCCCTCTTAAATGTCTTATATTTGGTAGGCATAATTTGAAAACTCAAAGGTGAAAGGAAACATATTTGTTACCCAGTGGTCTACTTGGCCTATGGAATAGCCACATTAGAGTAATGCATAAAGCTTTTCACAACAATAAAAGGAAAGGGTTATGGCTGAGTAAAATTTTATTGTTATTGATAGTGTAATGAAATGTATCTCAATGCTATGGTTTTGGCCTTTTTATTTGTTGAATTAGAGGACCCAGTTGAAAATATTGGGGCCAAGTTGGTAAGGCAAGCTGCGGCAAAGACAAATGATTTAGCTGGGGATGGAACCACAACATCTATTGTTCTTGCACATGTTGGAATATTGAAAATTTCCAGAACAATGAATGGAGAATAAATCTCCCTTCCTCTAACACAGAGAAAATAAAAATTTCTTTGACAGGAGACAAAGTTTCAATACTTTGAAAACAAACTTCTATTCCCTTCAATAACTCAAAAAAAAATATTACACTTCTTCCTCACTGAGAGGGATTACAAAATTATGACTGCTACAAAACGCAGTGCATAAAACCAACTCACTATCTGTTCAAAACAAACATACTCTGTCTCTAAAACACTCTGCTGTGTTTTTCACTTTCGCACTGCTGTGCATACACACTTAAAAAGTTACACTCAATATTTCACTTTTTACACACTGTTGTGTAATAAAAAATTTACGTACTGTCTATAAAAAAAACTACCAAGCTTTTTGTCCTTTTTATTTTTATATGCCGTAACATATAAAACATATTATAATAAACCCTCTTTTAAAAAAAATAAAATTAAAACTAAATTCTATGGCCCACCTTTCATTTCACATATGATATATATATAACATATGTTTAAAACATATGTATATATTAAAGCATACATAAAATTAAACTATCAAAACATTAAAGAACCCTTTCTGTCGGACTTCAAAAGTCTGAATAGATTGAATTTCAAACCAAATTCACGTTCCAAAATGGGATGTTGACGTCTGCCTAATTTGTAATGCGAATTCTCAATCCAATGTGCCTTATAAAAAATTCAGGTCCGGTTTTCAGGTTTTCAGATTCCCTTCAATTTCATGCGATCCAATATTAATGCTCCATGTGTCCTCCTTTTGAATTTACAAAACTGGGGGGTAAATTTCTGTTTGTTTAATTTCTAGTTGGTGAATTGCGTTAATGCTGGTTGTTGTGTTTAAATACAATCCTGTACAGAAATATGGCTGCGGCCGTCTACAAAAAAAACTTGCAGGAATTTTAAATGCTGAATTAAATTTCTAGATGGCGTGCAAGCAACCTCCAAAAAAAAATGTTGCTGCTGCATCCGTCCTTCTGCTGCAGCAGTTGAAGTTAAAATTCAACAGCACAGGGTTTAATAAGTGAGGGTGTAAAGGTAACTTTTTGTCGATAGTACTAGATTAAGATCATCTATTCATTTTTGTAGGGTCTTCTGGTGTTTCGTTTTTTAGTTTTGGGTTGGGCTTATTGAGTCTAAGATAGTTTTTGAGTGAAAAAATTGCTATCAGGTATTAAAAAATTTTGGTTCTTTTGTCAAAATTTATGAGCTTGCTAAGAAATACAAAACTGACAATGGTTGTATCTTAAATTTGTGGAAAATAATTTGAAATGAAACCTTTTTGTTTAGGTTTTTGCAGCAGGTGCAAACCCCGTTCAAATTACTAGGGGCATTGACATGACAATAAAGGCCCTTGTTTCAAAACTCAAAATTTTGTCAAAGGAGGTAAACACTTTCCTTTTGAGTAGGCTGGTTTTCCTTTTTGCTGATGGTTTGGTGTATCTAATTGAATTAGTTGCCTAAGGTATTTTTGGTTGCAAACTCCTTTTCATTTTTCATACAGTATTGGCCTTGTGGAATACATTTGATTGTGTGGTATTGTTAGATCTACAACATTTGTATTTGTTTAGTCTTATGGCCGAGGTGCACTTTTATTATGGAAATAGTTGATGCAATATTGTCATTTAATCCTTACTGCAGGGTAGCATGTTGAGAAGTTTCTTGTGAAACATTTGGTATTCAAAATGAGACTTGATCCTATACAGCATCATGCACTTGACTTCAAAATTCATATTCAAAGTGTGCCAGACAATTCTTGCAAAATTTCAAATATTTATGTTGTTTTAAACCATTATCTTTTTCATGTATTGGATGCTAAAAATGTGAAAAAGACTTTGGTATGAAACCAACTGGTGAATAATTTCCAGCACAACAACCACTTCCAAGACATGATTTAGAAGTAGAACAAATGTGCTTATGAAGCATAGAAAGATATCCTTGATGCATTGCCAATGTTTGGCTAGGGTTATTTTTGGAGAAAATAACTCCTTATTCCTAGAATAGTGATCTTCAATACAAGTAAATGCCAGAGAAGAGAGATCATCGTGTGACATAAGCCTATTAACAAAAGTGAACAGGGAATGATTATTAATTATGGCATACTAAGTTGTCAGTGATTTTGACTATTTGTCTTTAACATGTAAAAATGTTAAATTTCAAACTTACATCATCATGGTTTGGCATCATGAGCTTGACTAATTGTCCACCATGCTCATAATTTCATTGTTGTCTTCATATCTATAAACAACGTTTCAAATAATAATAATAAAAATTTTATAAGAAAAATCCAGACCTCTATGCTGCTGCTCCTTGTGAGACAAAGTCAAAATTGCATTACACAATCTGACACATAAGAATCTGCTATATCCCGGTGGTATGTATCCAAATTCTTATAATAGTGTCTTCAAGACTTATGTTGACATTTCCAATGAGATATTTAAGCAATGAAAGATGGAGCCTTCTTCATTGTTGTATATGTAACAATCTTTTATTAATATAAAGATTGATGGTTTTGTCTTTCTGAAAATGAAATGTAAAAATAATTTATTGTGGTCAATTGAAAAGTTTTTTTTTAAAGCTTTTCATTATGGAAGGGCAACATAGATATATGCCCTTCTAATTGAAATTCGGACATGCCCTTCAAATTTGATCACTGTGTGGGACCTTAACAAACAATAAAACTATTCCGCCGCGCGTTATATAAAACATATAACAAAACCTTTGTCAAAACATCAAACGAACCCTTTAGCCGTGGGTATTTCATCACGAATTGATCATTTTACCATGTACCTTCTTCTAGAGGAATATTATTCCACTTGATTATGTACTTCATAATGGTTATATGTCAAAGAGATACAGAATGTTTATCTATAACTTTTTGTGGTTCAAGAATCAACTTTCATTCTTCATCTAATTTTGGAAGTTCTATTTACATTGGCATATTTTTTCTCAAAACCTTTTTTAGGAAAGATACATGAAAAACCTTATGAATGCAAGAAGAAGGAAAATATAACTTCTATACCACTTGTGCAATCCTATGAATAATTATTTTTGGCCATAACATTTTCGAGCTAATTCTTTATTCTTCTTTTTCTTGAATGAAGATTGCTTATAATGCTATAATCTAAAAAATACCCAATTACCCTCCTCAAATTATCTTTCACTTCAATTTTGTTCCCCTTGTTGTTTTATCATGTTTCATGTCATTTGAAGGTTTTCCATAATAATTTTCAAATTTTCTTTAGTATTTTCCATATGTGACTCTGTTTCCTATACTTTGGACTTATCTTGCAAAAGTATGAGATACTAGGAGTTGGATATCCATAAAGGGCCTTAAATGGGGAAATTTTAGTAGATGTGTGATAGGTAGTATCATATTACCATTCTTCCTTGACGAACCCACTTCATCCATTAAGATTGCTTTTCTAAAGAGTAACATTGTAGATAACCTTAAAAACATTTGTTAACTATTTTGTTTGACCATTTGATTATGTTTGATATGTAGAACTCATGGCAGCTAGTGTTTCTCCACTCATATTAAATAATTATTTCCAAAAGTTTCTTGTTACTATTACTTTAGGAAAACCATGAAGACTATGAATTTCTTTCACGGACACTTCTGCCACTTGGCTTTTTGTTTATGTACTTGAGCTCTACAAAACAAATCTACAAAATTTTTCTATATAAATGACCACAAAAATGTAATACTTACCTTTATATTTCAGTAACCCTGTAATAAAGTCTATTGATATATCTTCTAGTCTTTGAATATGTATGTGGAATGGTCAAAGTAACCCTAGAGATTTTACTATCTCTCTTTTATTTATTATGCAAACCTGACCTTCTCTTAAAAAATTTTGAATATCTTTCTTCATTCCTTCCAAAAATATATTTTTTGATCCTTTGAGATGTTTTAAGGAACCCTGCGTCCTACCATCAGAGAGACATGGGACTCCCTTAATATTTTTTTATTCAAATATTCTTGCGTGCATAAAATTATTCTACATTTGCACCAAAGTATATCTCTCTTTCACTCCCAATGCTCCATAGAGTATAAATTTTAGTTTTTGTTTAGTACTATTGTCATTTTTCCATTATGGCAAGCTTCTTCTAGCCACCTAGGAATAGAAAATGTAATTGGATATAAATTTGAGGCCTCTTCTATTTTAGAAAGAGCATCATGTATTAAATTTTCCTTACCCTTTTTGCAGATTATCTCAAAATTAAAACTTTGCATTTTTTCTCCTCATTTTTCTTAATCTTCCAATGAAATCCATAGCTTCAAAAAATACTTTATGCTATCATGGTATATCTTGACTTTAAAGTAACTCCCAATGATATACTATCCCCATTTTTTATTGCATGTAATATTTCTTCCATTTATTTTTCATACGTAGATTTCACCAAATATTTTCTTTGAATTCCTTGCTTTTAAAAGCCAATGATATCCCTTATTGTGTTAATGTTACGTAAATTCCTTGTCCTAGTGCCTCACACTCTACTATGAATGTTTTACCAAAAGTAGGTGCAACTGATGTTGGTGTAGAAGAAATGGCATCCATTAAAAGAGAGAATGCCAAAGTAGCCTCATCATTCCATATAAATGATATTTTCTTCAAGAGATATGTGAGTGGACTTGAAATGCATGCATAATTCTTAACAAATGATCAATAATATCATGTAAGTCTAAAAAATCTTCTAGGAACCTTGATTTTCTTAGGAATAGGTCATTTTGTAATAGCTTGCATCTTTTGAGGCTCAAACTTCACTCCTTCCTTTAAAACAATATGAACCAAATACTCGAATTCTTATTTCCCAAAAGCACATTTGGATATTTTTACATAAAAATGATTGTTCTCAATAATTTATATAACTTTTCCACATTTTTAGTGTGGTATTCCCATGATTTATTATAAATATGTATTATCAAAGAAAACCAACACAAATTTTATAAGATGGTATCAAACAAAATTGTTCTTAAGTCAAGCCGGCCGGACTTCAAACGGCGATAAACCATAATTCAAACCAAATTCGCGTTCCAAAATATCTTGCTGACGTCGGCCAATTTTGTGACGCGAAAACCAAACTAATTCCACCCTAATCTTTTTCGGGTCCGAAGTTGGGCTGGCGTACAGAGGGAGAGTTGTGACGCAAATTTATTATCAAATTCGCCCTAATATTTTTCATGTCCGAATTTCCACTGTGTGAGCCGCCCAAACAAAGATCCGCTCCAATCAATTTCTGCCATGTGTCCTCAACCAAAACTTTCCCTGTTCCCAGCTGTGGGTGCATTCAATGGCGTTTAAGGTGATGGGACATGGATGTGGCGATTTCATATCAATTGCATTAAGTTTTAACGATGTTCAATTAAGTTCCAAGGTTTTCACATCAAATCAGCATTAATTAAGTTTTAACACTGTTCAAGATCGGACCTCCACTCCTATTAGCAATTCCGCATGCTCCAATATGATCCGGCCTTCGGCTCTCATTAATGATCAGAGATTAATTATGACAGGCGTCCTTCGATTGCATTGAAGTCGGGTCGATAAAATGGCGTTTTGCTATGGTTTTTCAGACGAGCCAGTTGCTGGGTTACACTGCCTACTCACTGTGATGAGAAGGAGAAGTGGCCAGTTGAACTACTTCTTAGACCTTGCTGCATATCTGCATTTCTCTTGGTCTCGTCTGTGTCTGTCTTCCTCTGTTTCTTGGAATTCTACTTCTCCGTCTCCTCTTGTGTCCACTGCTAGTGAGACTGCACCCATGCCTCACCTGCGTCAAAGGATGCGTTGCCGCAGGGGGAGCACTAGAGGTCAACCCCTGTGCGCTCCCTCCAGCCCCTCAACCGAGTCGTCTTCCGGCTAGTCCAGTGATTATTACGCAGGTCTCTATCCAAATACTAGGAGTGGGCGGGGTTGGGTTGTAGGATCTGGCCACCGTATGGATTCCCCTGCTCCTCGTTTCCCCACCGCTAGTTCAATTTCTCCCACGACACACACTGCGCAATTTTCCTTTAATTTCTCTCTCAACTGCCCACGAATCACAGCTTCAGTCACTGTGGTTTTCCACGACGAGGCCCAAACGGAGGAAGAATGCACCTGTCCGGTGGGTCTGAGCTCGGAAAAATCCGGCCATAATTCGGGCCTTCAGGAGGGGAGTCGTGGCATGAATGTGGAGGTAGCACCTAGCGATCTTGGACCTTCCGAAGGATGGTGCCGAATCATCGAGGAGTCAAAGGAGTAGTTTGGTTAATTTGTTTTTCTTGCTTCGCGGCCCACTTAATTGGGCTGCTTTTAGATTATTTTACTGTGCTAGACCTTTGTAATATTTTTGAATTCTGTAAATTAAACGTTCAAGACTAGTTTCCCCATATGAGGGCAGTCTTATTAATTTTTTGATTTTTTGATGACAAATTTTCCATGAGTCTGGGCAATGAATTTGACTTCGGTGTAATTTTATTCCCACTATTAATAGATTAACTTTACTTAGAAAAAAAAATGTTGCCCTGTTTCTATTTTAAACCTGTTTTTTGAAATACAGAGCCATGCTTATATGGTATACGTATTATACTCTTTCTCTGTATATCTACAGGAACCTTTTTGCTATGAACAGGGTGGATGCTGTAGCGGACTACTAATGGAAACAAGCAAGTTTGAACCTTACATCTCAAATGCAACAGATGGTTACCAATTTTGGAATCAAGTGAGCCTGGGTTTCTGCAGATGGTTTTTATTTCCGGGAACAAGCGAGCGAGAACATACAATCGACCCTGGGTTTATACATATTTTTTCTCTATCATGGATGCTTTTTGTGTGAGGTGTATATCAACGGTACATGTCTCTGCACATTTCCTGTATCCACTTTATGATACTATTTTATGTGTTGACAAGTTATCACTCTGCCTTCAAAACTAGCGATGTTGGTTTATTGATATGGTCTAATGGTTTTTTTATATTTTGGACATATCACACTCCTCACATGATTAGCATTTTTCTCTGTTCAAGGATTTTGGGTACTTTAATTTGTATTTGGAATAATGGACGTCGGTACTCTATCTGTTGCTTTACTATTCTACATACTGCTATTTCACTTTCTTATAGATGCCTCGGGCATATTTGGATGCTTTCTCAGATTTGTAGATAATCTCCATGTGGACCGTTACTGGGTTTTATATCATGTCCTTGTATGTGACATGGGGTATTTTTCTATCATTGTCTGGGGTGGGACTTCCACTTTTATGGATGGATATTTGGGTTCCAATCTTCAGATGTGAAAATGTAATGACTTCATGGACTGTTTTACTTCATATAATATATTCAAAACAACATTTTTTCTCTTGTGAAAAAAAAATGATTAATGCTTATCACTCTGCCTTCAAAACTAGCGATGCTGGTCTATGTTGCTGGTTTATTGATATGGCCTGATGGTCTTTTTATATTTTGGACATATCACACTCCTCACATGATTAGCGTTTTTCTCTATTCAAGGATTTTGGGTACTTTAATTTGTATTTGGAACAATGGACGTTGGTACTCTATCTGTTGCTTTACTATTCTACATACTGCTATTTCACTTTCTTATATATGCCTTGAGCATATTTGGATGCTTTCTCAGATTGTCGATAATCTCCATGTGGACCGTTACTGGGTTTTATATCAAGTCCCTGTATGTGACATGGGGTATTTTTCTATCACTGTCTGGGGTGGGACTTCCACTTTTCTGGATGGATATTTTGGTTCCAATCTTCAGATGTGAAAATGTAATGAATTCATGGACTGTTTTACTTCATATAATATATTCAAAACAACGTTTTTTCTCTTGTGAAAAAAAAATGATTAATGTTTATCACTCTGCCTTCAAAACTAGCGATGCTGGTCTATGTTGCTGGTTTATTGATATGGTCTGATGGTCTTTTTATATTTTGGACATATCACACTCCTCACATGATTAGCGTTTTTCTCTATTCGAGGATTTTGGGTACTTTAATTTGTATTTGGAACAATGGACGTCGGTACTCTATCTGTTGCTTTACTATTCTACATACTGCTATTTCACTTTCTTATGGATGCCTCGGGCATATTTGGATGCTTTCTCAGATTGTCGATAATCTCCATGTGGACCGTTACTGGGTTTTATATCAAGTCCCTGTATGTGACATGGGGTATGTTTCTATCACTGTCCTGGGGTGGGACTTCCACATTTCTGGATGGATATTTGGGTTCCAATCTTCAGATGTGAAAATGTGATGACTTCATGGACTGTTTTACTTCATATAATATATTCAAAACAACGTTTTTTCTCTTGTGAAAAAAAAATGATTAATGTTTATCACTCTGCCTTCAAAACTAGTGATGTTGGTCTATGTTGTTGGTTTATTGATATGGTCTGATGGTCTTTTTATATTTTGGACATATCACACTCCTCACATGATTAGCATTTTTCTTTGTTCAAGCATTTTGGGTACTTTAATTTGTATTTGGAACAATGGACGTCGGTACTCTATCTGTTGCTTTACTATTCTACATATTGCTATTTCACTTTCTTATAGATGCCTCGGGCATATTTGGATGCTTTCTCAGATTGTTGATAATCTCCATGTGGACCGTTACTGGGTTTTATATCATGTCCCTGTATGTGATATGGGGTATTTTTCTATCATTGTCTGGGGTGGGACTTCCACTTTTCTGGATGGATATTTGGGTTCCAATCTTCAGATGTGAAAATGTAATGACTTCATGGACTGTTTTACTTCATATAATATATTCAAAATAGTGTTTTTCCTATGTTAAAGTTTCATTTTTTTTAAAATTGAACCCACCGTCGGTATACCGACGCCTTGTAAGCGTCGGAATTGTGACAACTTAAAAACGTCGGAAGAGCGACAATATACAAACGTTGGATGAGCGACGTTCAAAACGTCGGACCACATTTCGTTAGAATTGCAACAGTTTACAAACGTCGAAAGAGCAATGTTCAAAACATCAGACCACATTTCGTCGGAATTGCAACTGTTTACAAACGTCGGAAGAGCGACGTCCAAAATGTCGGACCACATTGCGTCGGAATTGCGAAAATTTACAAAAGTTGGAAGAGCGACGTTCAAAATGTCAGACCACATTTCATCGGAATTGTGACAGTTTACAAACATTGGAAAAGCGACGTTCAAAACGTCGGACCACATTTCGTCGGAAGTGCGACAGTTTACAAATGTCGGAAGTGCGACGGTTTGGGAAACGTCGGAAGAGCGACGCTTGTTTGGAAGCGATGGAAAAAGTGTCGATAGTGCGACACTTTTTAAGTGCGTTGGAACTGCGATGGTATGGAAAACCACATTTTTCCCGCCCTCGAACTGTCGCTCTTGCGACGACTATGTGTCAGAATAGCGACGAATTGGTCGTCGGAAATTCCGCCAAATTTTCTAGTGATAGTTTCCAACTCAATATCATGAGTCACATAGTTCTTCCCGTGCTCATTTAGTTTCTTTGAATTGTAGCATACTACCTTTCCTTCCTATATCATGAATCCACCAAGTCATTTATTACAAGAATTTTTATATACCATAAAATATTTATCTGGATATGAAATATTTATAACTAGAGAATTTGTAAGCAACTGCTTCAACTGCTGAAAACTAGTTGCACACTACTCTATCCATTCAAATTTCTTTCCTTTTCGCCACAAAGAAGTAATATGATAGGAAATTTGTGAGAAATTCTCAATGAGACACTTGTAGTAACATACTAGTCCCATAAATGATATGACCTCATCCACATTCCTAGGATTTTCCCACTACATGATAACTATGATATTTTTTGGATCCACTTCTATTCCCTCCTTGGAAACCACATGCCCCAAGTAATGAACCTTTATTTGAAATAAACTACACTTATTAAGATTGGAATACAACTGATGCTCTCTCAACAATATTAACATTGATGCTATATGTTCTACATGCTCTTCCTCATTCTTAGAATATGTCAATATGTCATCAATGAATACTATCACAAACTTGTCTTGATAAGGAAAAAACACATGAAAGTAGCTAGAGCATTAGTCAAATCAAAAGGAACCACAACAAACTCACTATTCCATACTTGTTCTAGAAATAAGTCTTCAAAATTTCCTCTTGCTTGATGCATACCTGAAGATATCTTGACCTCCAGTCAATATTTGAGAACATTATTTCTCCCTTCAACTAGTCAAACAAGCCATTAATCGGTGGTAAAGGGTACTTGTTCTTGATCGTCACCTTGTTCAGCTAATTCAAATCAATGCACAACCTAAGAGTAACATCCTTCTTCTTAACAAACAATACTGGTGCACCCCAATGTGACACACTTGGACTAATGTGTCCCTTATTAATAATTTCCTTAACCTGCAACTTCAATTCCTCTAATTCTGGAGTGCTCATCCTATAAGGTGCCTTCGATATGGGTGTTGCTCCTGACATCAACTCAATATAAAATTCCACTTCTCTGTGATGTAGTAACTCTGATATCTCCGCTCAAAATATATCCTGAAACTACTACAAAACCAAATACCTCTTTGTTGGGTACAACCCAACTTGACCTAGATTTTAGCTAAGACTCTACATTTTATGGAGTGTAGTGCGAAGTGAACCGCACAACAGAGAGTGAAGTGGACCACGTAGTGGAGAATGTTAAATATACCACACAGTGGCATATGGGCTTCAGGGTGGGTCAAAGCCCATCCTTTTTGTAAAGCGCAAAATTTGTAAATGGTTTTGGGATATAGTTGCTTGTTTTAGGGATTCCATGGTATTGTAATGATGTAGCCCCACGATGTAATAGTATATAAAGGATTGAAATACCATGTTTAGAGATAATAAGGACATGATAGATGGTTAAGGGAAAGAATTTGTAATATGTATTTTGTAGTGAAGAGAAGACTCTGCAGCCAAGTGCGCAGATACCTGGGAAGAGTCTACATCTTAGTGCGCAGGTCGAAGAATTGATTGTATTCAAAGATTTATCACAATAAAGAAGAAGTTTGGAAGATGATATTCTGGTGTTCTTGTATGTTTACTATATATATTTTCTTATTATCTATTGTTTCAAGGTAGTTGTTACAATTACATGTTATGTTAGCGCAGTAATGGTTTATGGGTTTATATGACATGTTTCTGTGATTAATTGAATGTGTAGAAGTAATTTATAAGTGTTAAGAGTAATAAAACATAATAATAACACATATATCAGTCCCTCAAGGCTACATAAATTTTTTTATGCATCCACCCATACTCACTTTAGGTGAGACTACGATCTACTTGTAGGTCATTGCCGAAAGGTCCAACGATGAAGGGTTTTTTTGGTACGGAGTAAGTCCAAACTTGGGTCAGCCAAAAATAACCCAACAAGTGGTTATGTTGCCGATATTGGGATATTTTTGAGGGATATATGGATGTGGCACTCATCTAAGAAGGAAATTCAAGACTGGATAAACCTAAAAGAGTGAGAATTTTCAAATCAAGAAAACAAAAATCCTCACCTAACATCCAAAGTGAGGTTGTAGAAGTATATTTTTACAAATAAATACAAGATTTTATTCACTTCTTTTTATTTTGAGATGTATGAGTGGATATCGTGGTTGACTGAAATAAAGGATTGTTTTAAGGGTGGAGAACCTATGGTGTGGACTCTTGAACTGATACAACGACTCAAGAGCATTGATAATAGGATTTCAAGGGTTTTCGATTTCTGGATTGATAACATCTTCAGAGGATTCATCACTGAGTTCACAGTAGACTTGAATCTATCCTAATGTGAAATAGAATGAAAATTCAAAGGAACGCGAGGTAATTATTTAAAATATCTGAAACTGTGGATTAATATGCTTCTGTGTGAAAAGGTATTTTTAGGGATGGAATCAGATTGCTAGTCTACTTATGTTTGGAGGAATAAAAAGTAAACCTGAGAAAGAGATCGACACAACAGGAAGTGGAAAGATATATATAGTAGATACCATAAATATATTTCATGGAAAAGACCCAAAAACCTTTGTAGAGACTAATTTTAGTCCTCTTTTTAGTTAATCTGAATGCGAAAGAGAAGAAATACACCCTGAGCCAACTTCGCAGTATTCCCCCTCCCAACATGAAAGTTCACTGAAGCCAGAATCTAGTAATAGCCAGGGTATCTGTGATTTTCCTTCTCCCCCTACCCCTCCAACCCACCATCTCCCTCCTTATCCCCCTGCCGCCACAATAATAGGTATGGATGATGATATTAAGATACATGTTTTCAGAGGAATTGGATTGGAGGATCGAGAATAATTTTGGTTTTTATGCGAAGTTGTATGGATAGCGAAGCAGATCAACAATGAAAATATAAATAAGGTGTAGCTTTTTACAACATTGTGAGATAGAGAATTCACATAGTTTATCAAATTTTCAACTAATCAAAACAAAAAATTTGCATATATTAAAACAACACTGGTAGGAGGGTTTAAGAAATCAAAGTCTCAGTCGTAGTGCATCACCGAGTTGAAAGAAATCAAACAGAAACCTATTGAGTCTATTTGGGAATTAGATAAAAGGTTTAAGCTATTATTGGATTAGGTAAGCTTCGATATAACCCTGAAGAAACATCAAGAGTGGTTTATAGCTACACTGCTACCGCATATCATAATTTGATTGATGCAACAAAATATAGGAACTCAAGCCAAAGCTCTGGATATTGCAATGAAATTGGAAGCTTCGCCTATAGGAGATACCAATGCATCTATTCAACAAATTAAGAACTAACTGGTGAGTCTGACCATGCAAATCCAAGACATCAATCAAAGAAAGGAAGTTAGAGAATAAGTGTGGTGTACAAAGTGAAAATCAGAGGAATATTCTAAGGAATATTTCCCTATCTTCAGGGATTATGTGACTGGTGGATCACCTAATTCATTGAATACAGGAACTAGCATGTAGTGCAAGATATGTAAGGCTAGAGGCCAACATCACTTAGAATATTGCTATTTTTTGTAGAAATATGTGTAGAATTCAAGGAATATATATTGCAAGTTCTGTAAATCAATAGGATATTATGAGAAAAATTGTCGGGCTTATGAAATAATGATGGAGCACAATGCTGATAGTTATATAATGCAATAAGAAGAGAATGGACATGAGGATAATGGAAAACGCGGTGGCCGAGGAGGTTATTAAGGAATAAATTGAGTTGGTGGAGCTGGTCGAGGAAGAGGAAAAATAATTTGCTATAATTGAGCCAGCCAGGTCATTTTTCAAGAGACTACCAAAACCCCACAATGACATGTAAGAACTACAATCCCTTTGACCATGTGATTTGAGAATATCCTATACTTATGGTGAAGATGCAAGAAAAAAGGAACCAACAACCGACAAAAAATATTCAAATGATGACTGCTGAAAGGAGGACTGATGAACCTCAAGTTAATATTGTCACTAGAAGTGGAGCTGCTACTGGTAGTGATAAGGGAGATGGAAAGAAGGAATTTGAAGGTGTATGGGTTAGTAATAATGTAGAGAAAGCTCCTATTTTCAATATTCAAAAAGATAAAGAAGAATTTATTGAAGCAAAGGAAAGCTTCATGGATGTTGGAGCTTCAACCTCTAGCGCACAGCTAAAGCTTGATCAGAGAAGTAACTGCGACATGTCATCAACTTCGACGCAAAACTGAGCTTCAACACAAGATCAATCTTTGACACAAGACCATGATGTAGCAAGCCATGTAAGTATTTCAAGGTCTTTTGTATAGACTTGTATGAAATTACTAAGGGATAAAAAGAATGTAGAAGGTTTGTAGGAGTTCATATATTCCTATGCATCAAAAGAAACACCGCGAAGTGAGATGCACACACTTAATAAGTTGCATCGATAGAAGAGAACTAGAAGAGAAATGAGGCTACATGCGCATATAGGAGAATATGAGATGGATCAAGTCATTCTAGATCTGGGATCTGATGCTAATATCTTGATGAGGAAGACATGAGAATTGATTGCTAAGACGAAGCTACAGTGGTCACCTATTCAGTTAAGAATGGAAAATCAGCAAAAGATCTTCCCTATGGGAAGACTAACAGGTGTCACAGTGGATATTGAAGGAGTGCACACTAGTGTTTATTTTGAAGTAATATATATTATCAATGACAATAATCCTTATCATGAATTTCTTGGACTTGACTAGGAATTCAAACTTATGTCCATAATAAATCTGAAGAAGAGACAAATGATATTTGAAGGAAACAATATGAGAGTGATTGTTCCCCTGGATCCATCATAAGGAGTAAGATACACAGAGCCAGTCAAAGAATAATATTACACAACTTACATAGACAATATCTATCAAATGTAAACTAAGGAACAATATTGGGTAAACCCTACTGCAGAAGGCAATTTGGGTTGGGAGCATGAGAGTTCTTGTACCTCATATTCAAAATAAGAGTTGTAGAACTGGAATAATAGGTTGCATGAATTATCCACAGGACATTATTTAAGAATAACCAAATTAGATTGTTGTATAATGTCTAAGGTACATGATCTACCTTCTTATGATGGCATAGGAGATGTCAATCATTTTCTTAATGATTATGAAGAACGAATTCTAGAAAATCAAAGGTTGTTATCCTTGGAGATAGATTTGAAAGGTACCATTGCTAGATGGTGGAATGAACACACGAAGAATATATGAGGTTGGAAAGAATGTCAAATATTGATGTGGATAAGATTTGGAAATATAGAAACAAAAATGGATATGAATTATGATGGTCAAACTAGTCCTAGGAAGCATATCCAGTTATGCACTTCATAATGGAAGGAGATTCCACAACAAGAATGGGTACATGGATTCATTCATACATTAGAGACAATCCCTAAGAAATGGTACCTAGAAGCAACGCTTTGAAATGGTACTAAGAATTGGGAATACATAGTTGATGGCTTCATATTAACATTCAACATTGAAGATGATTTCCCCTATGTCATGGATTGGTCCCTTCATGAAGTCATGAAGAATATATTTAAGAATGTCACCTCGTTTACATGGAAGTGACCTGATTGGGATGCATAGATAGAACATGCACCACAATGTTATAACATTATTGCAGATAGAGAAGAAGAATATCCTTGCAACAACGACATAACATAGTCATAAGGATACCACAAAGTCACTAGACCTAAGATAGAGATACCAGACATAATGAAGCCACTGAATACCAAGAAGGTAAACATAGGATTAGAGAAGGAACCCAAGTTTGCAACAATAGGAGATTACTAGGATGAAGAATAATTAGTAACGTTATAGAGTTACTTCATGAATATCAAGAAGTGTTTCCTACTAAGTTTTCATAAATGAAGGGCATAATAGGAGATCTAGGATTCATGAATATTCCTCTGAAGCCTAATGTGAATCCAGTCAAATAAAGACCTTATAGATGAGACCCAAAGTATAAGTAGAAAGTGAAAGTAAAGCTTGATAAGATGATAGCAACATGAATTATTGAACCTATAGAAAAATCATAATGGGTGAGTCCTATGGTGGTGCAAGAGAAGAAGACTCAAGGAGATATTAGTAGATCTGTGTTGAGCTACGAAATTTGAGTGATGCATTTTTTCATGATCCCTTCCCTACCCCTTTCACAAATGAAGTGATGGACAATGGTAGGAGGTCCGAAAGTTTACTCATTTACAGATGGATTCTTTGGATATCATTAGATTAGGATTGCACCTGAATATCATCATAAGACCACATTTAATACAGAATGGGGCTCATATAAATACACATTATTTCCTTTTAGATTGATTCTCCTGCTATATTTTCTATGGTGGTGATCACAACTTTTAAGGAGTACATCCATACATTTTTTGAGGTATATCTTGATGATTGGATAGTATTTGGATTGTTGAGCAAGCATGTTGGAAGTTTAAGACTCATGCTTGACACATATAGACAATATCATATCTTTTTGAGCTTAAATAAGTGTATATTTTGTGCACCCTTTGGCATATTATTGGGACATATTTCTTGCAAGCAAGGAAAAATGGAAGACTCTACTAAGATTGCTATCATTGTGAATTTTCCTCCACCAGAGATAGTTAAACAAATTTGCACTATGTTGGGACGTAGTGGGTATTATATGAGGTTCTTCAAGGGGCATGCTCATCTCACTGCACCTATGGAGAAATTGTTGAAGAAGGATGCAACCTTTCAATGGAATGAAGAATGTCAGAAGAGCCTTGAGATATTGAAAGAAAAGATGGTAGCTGCACCTACACTAGTATTCCCTGATTGGAATAATGAATTCCATGTCCATGTGGATACCTATTATATAGCTTTGGGAGTGGTAGTGACACAACCTGGTGAAGGAGAGATGGATCATCCTAGATATTTTTCAAGTAGAAGTTTTTCTAAACCAGAAAATAATTACACCACTACAGAAAGGGAAGGACTAGCCATGGTGTATTTTTTGTAGAAGTTTAGAAATTATTTGTTGGGGTCACAATTTAAGATGTTTACAAATAATTATGCATTGAATTATTTGGTTAATAATCCTATTTGGGAGGAAATATTTGTATATGGTTGTTGTTATTCCAGGAATATGACTTTCATATCATTGTTAAACTAGGGAGACCGAATGCAAGACCCGACCATCTGTCAAGACTGGAAAAAGGGGAAGAACCAACCAACATAGAAGGTAATATCCATGATGCGTAGTTGTTTACAATTAGAGTGGAATATGACCACTTCATAGATATCATTCAGTTTTTGACCGCAGGAATGGCTCCTCTAGAGTATACTACGCAACAGAAGAAATAATTGGTGGTTAAGGAAACTTACTTTTCAGTAATAGTAGGGCACTTATATAATATGTAACTAGATGAGATACTACCCAGATATGTTCTTGAACATGAAAGATAGATGATTCTAGTAGAATCTCATGGAGGCATAATTGATCGACACTGTGTAGGAAAATCTACTACGCAGAAGATTTTGAGAGCAATATTGTGGTGGATTTCACTACATAAAGATGCAAAGGATTATTGCAGAGCATGTGATGTATGTTAAAGAATAGGGAAGCCTTCTAGAAGAGATGAGATGCCACTGGTACCATAAGTTACATTGCAGGATTTTAATAACTGGGATATTGACTTTGTTGGACCAATCAACCCACCTGGAAAGAGGAATGGTGCTAGGTACATAATTATAGTGACTGATTACTTAACAAGATGGACCAAAGCACAACCAGTAAGGGACTGCAACACAAAAATTTATGTGAAGTTTATTTTTGAATACATATTATCTAGATTTTGATGTCTGAATATTTTGATGAGTAACCAAGGGTCACACTTCCTGAGTAAGACCATTGAAGCATCGACTTAGGAATTTTAAGTTTATCATTAGAAAAGTACCCCTTATCACCCTCAGGCCGTCAACTGCGACATTATTTCCTCCAGTATCTCAGGATCTTCCATATCTATAAAACTTGCAATCCTCAAGCTAGGCATAATGTACTCCATGGGCATCACAACTTCTTTCCCATAAACTAACCTGAAGGGTGTCTCACCTGTCAACCTCTTACATGTGGTCCTTTAAGCCCATAACACTGTTGAAATTATAAGGTCCCAATCATCTATATTCACATTTCATACCTTAGTGAGTGCATTCTCCAAAATATTATTAAAAGATTCCACTATTCCATTGGCCGGAGGGTGATAAGGGGTGCTCTTTTGATGATAGACTTGGAACTCCTCATTCAATGATTCAATGGTATTATTCAGGAAGTGTGACCCTTGGTCACTCATCAAAATATTCAGACATCCAAATATAGATAGTATGCATTCAAAAGTAAACTTCGCTTAAGGTTTTGTGTTATAGTCTCTTACTGTCTATGCTTTGTTCCATCTTGTTAAGTAATCAATCGTTGTAATTATGTACCTCGCACCAGTCCTATTTCTAGGTGGATTGATTGGTACAAAAAATTCAATAACCCACTTATAAAAAGCATGCAATATAACTTATGGTACCAATGGAATCTCATATATTCTATAAGGATTCCCTGTTCTTTGACATACATCACATGGTTTGAAATATTCCTTTGCATCTTTATGTAGTGTAGGCCACCACAATTCCGCTCTCAAAATATTTTGTGCGGTAGCTTTTCCTGCATAGTGTCAACCAGGCATGCCTCCATGAGCTTATGCTAGAATCATTTTTATTTCATTTTTAGGAACATATCTACACAATATCTCATCTATTCCAATCTTATATAAGTGTCTTGTTATTATTTAAAATTCAGCTTCTTTAGCCACCAAAAATTTCTTTTGTTGTGTAGTATACTATAAAGGATCCATTCCTGTGGTCAAAAACTGAATGATATCTACGAAATTTTCATCTCCCACTCTGATTACAAACAACTGTGCATCAGGGATATTATCTTCTATGATGGTCGTTTCTTCCCCTGTCTCCAATCTTGAAAAATGATCAGGTCCTGCATTCAACCTCCTTGGTTTAACAATGATCTAAAAGTCATATTCCTGGAATAACATCAACCATATGAAAATATTTCCTCCTAAGACAGGATTATTAACCAAATACTTTAGTGCACAATGATCTGTAAACATCATAAAATTTTACCCCAGAAAATAGTGTCTAAACTTCTGCAAAGCATACACCATGGCCATTCCTTCCCTTTATGTAGTTTTGTAATTATTTTCTGATTTAGATAAATTTTTACTTGCCAAGGCTATAGGATGATCAATCTCTTCTTCACCAGGTTGTGCCAATACCACTCCTAAAGCTAGCAAGAAGCATCTACATGGACATGAAATTCCTTATTCCAATCAGGGAACACTAGTATAGGCGTAACTATCATCTTTTATTTCAATATTTCTAGGCTCCTTTGACATTATTCATTCCACTGAAAGGTTATGTCCTCCTTCAAAAATTTCTCCATAGGCACAAGGATCTATGCATACCCCTTGATGGAATTCCTATAATACCTAGTATGTCCCAATGTAGTGTGAAGTTGTCTTACTATCTTAGGTGGAGGAAAATTCACAATGATAGAAATGTTAGCAGGGTCCACCATTAGTCCTTATCTGTAAAATATATTGTTGAGATTCAACAAGATGATGAGCTTAGTGAAAAGAGTCGCCTTCACTAAGTGGGACCATAGGCTATTTTTGGCGCAAGTCTATTTTTAGACATGTTGATCATATTTTAGAAGTTGCAGGATGCTATTTTTGGATGGTTGATCAATTTGGAAAAATAGATGAAATTATATTTTTAGAATATTGGGTGAAGTCTATTTATAGATCTTCAATCTAAAAATAGATGCATGTCTATTATTATTAGCTCTTAATAATAATCAGACTCTAAACAACAACTTATTCTCTTGGAGCACTTCAGTTCAGTGCACAGATGTGGCACATCAGCTGACTGGAGGAATTGCACTATTCTCGAGGTTTTATTGGAGCTATTTCATGGAGGACTCAGTTAGAACTCAAGAGGCAGAGTTATGACACAGTTGGAAGAAGTAGTTATGGAGTTGTATTTAGTTTAACTCAGTTAGACTTAGTTGAGCTAGTTGTATATAGTCTAACTGAGTGATACACTAGTGACAGTGGAGTGAATTAATTAGTTAATTAATTCACAAATAATAACTCATTAATCAACTGAAAAATACATCAGTTAACAACAGTGCATGGCAATTTCAGTGGAGACCAGTGGAAAGATAGGTGAAAGGGTAAGATAGACTATCTGTTGTGACTATTAGTGATGCATTGATTGCATCCAACACACAGTGGAGATGCCAATGAGGATTGCATAGTCAATCCAAGATTATTTTTAATTCATTCAGTGCTATTCTTCATCAGAGATTGCGCAGTGGATGTAGGTTAGCAGGTGGCATAGATCGGTGCATGGATTTGCAATATTAGGCATGATTAGTGTATGACGATTGTACTATACTGAGGGCTTGTGATAAGCTTTGTATGTTTGTATGAGATTGTCATATGATCTTCATGTTACATAATATATAGTTGGGGTTTTCAGCTTCAGGCTTTCCCAGTTAAAAACAGTGTTATGTGCGATTGATAAAAAAAAATTATGCTTCACATGTGTGTGCAATTAAATTTTCCGCAAAAGATTAACAAGTGGAATAGATTCAGTATCTTGGGTAAAGTTAAATAATGTGAGATCAGGTGGATATTGAACATATGCATGCTTAGTGCATATAATTTATACATGGTATCAGAGGGTTGTTGATTCATTATTGCAATTGTGAAGTGAGTTTGTGCTGGTGGACAATTCGAATTTGCTATAGAAGATTCTTGGTGCCAAAATCGAGTATACATTGAAATGTCTTTTAACGGGTTGAGATTGGAGTATGCCCTTGATGGGAGCTCGAATTACATAGCCTGGAAGGACATGATGGAGGTGGTGATGGAGGATAATGGACTAAAGGAGTTCATCTATAGCGATGTTCCTAAGCCGGGATCTAGCGATGCTACATTGCTTGATGCATGGAAAAAGAAGACTGCAAAGACGAGGAGGATTTTGTTGGAATGTGTGAAGGACCACATTGTTTCCAACCTTCATGGGAAAGCCACTCCATTCTTAACGTGGAAGGCTTTGACAAACTTTTTCCAAAGTAGAAGTGACCAGAGGAAGTTGGCGCTTAAAGACAAGCTCAGAAAAATAAAAATGGAGAAAGGCGACAATATTCCAAAATACCTCATGAAGTTTGTCCACTGCAAGGATGAGCTGGGAAGTGTGGGGGTTACTGTTGATGAAGAAGAGTTGGTGAGCTTGGCTCTTCTTGGGCTTCCGAAGAGTTGGCATAGCTATGAAGACTCTTTCAATGGACGGGAGAAATTGCTAGGATGGGAGCGACTTTGGTCGGATCTTGTGCAGGAGGAGATAAGGCGGGGTACCAGGGATGGATCTTCATCGAAGAATGAATATGAAGAGAATTGTGCTTTGGCTGCCAAAGCAAGGAAAGGGAAGGGGAAGAAATCTTCTTCAAAATCCAGTGCTAAAGGCAAGAAGTAGGACTTGTCCAAAGTGAAGTGCTTTCACTGTCACGAGCATGGACATTTCGCCACTAACTGTCCACAGAAGAAGAATAATAAGAAAGCTACTGGATCTACAGCTGGAAAGGCCTTAGCCTTGCAATTTGAGCTATATTTTTCTTTGATCGCATGCTTGGTTTCAAGCTACATGGGATCGGTGTGGTATCTTGACAGTGGTGCATCTTTCCATATGACGGGAGACAAATAGTTGTTCAGTGACTTGGAGGAGAAGGACCTCCAGATGCATATAGAGATGGGAAATGATGGTCGGTACAGTGAGATAGGCATTGAGACCATTACCTTTGAGAGGGAGTCCGGTAATCCATTCTTTTTGAATAATTTCATGCATGTTCCAGGTCTGAAGAAGAACTTGGTCTCGATCGCAATGCTGGAAGATAGGGGTTATGGTGTTTTTTTCAGTGAGGGAAAAGCCTTCCTTCGACATAAAAAAACAGGTCAAACCAAGAAGATAGGGGTTCGAATTAAGAATCTCTACAAGGTGGAGGTAGATGGCTGTGCTGCAATGGTGGGAAAAGTAGAGGAAGTGGTGAGCCGGGATGAGGGTGAATTATGGCACAGGAGATTGGGCCATCTTCACCATGGCGCTTTGAAAATTTTGTAGCAAATTTTTATTGGACTTCCCAAGGGTACTCTTGCGCAGTCAGATCAGTGCAAAGGATGTACAATGGATAATTTTGTGAAAAAAACCTTTCAAGAGAAAGAGAACTGTGCTTCGGTGATCCTGGAGAGAATTCACACAGACGTGTGTGGACCATTCTCGGTTGCTTCAACAGCGAAAAATAGGTATTATGTGATATTTTTTGATGAATTTTCTCTTAGATGATGGATCTTCTTCATGCAAAAGAAGAGTGAAACGTTCTCAAAGTTCTATGAGTTCAAGGAATTGGTGGAGAAGGAGTCGGGGAAGCAGGTGAAAGCTCTAAGGAGCAATAATGGTGGTGATTACATCTCAAGTGAATTCAAATACTTCTGTAGCAAAGAAGGAATTCGAAGAGAACTCATAGTGCCTCATAACCCACAGCAGAATGGGGTCGCGAAGAGAAATAATAGAACGATCGTGGGTGTTGCATGAGCGATGCTGCATGATCAGGGCCTACCGATGCACTTGTCGGCAGAAGCATGCAACACTGCGGTTTATGTGAAAAACCGTTGTCCTCATAGAGTACTTGGCATGAGTACACCTGAGGAAGATTTTACTGGTAAGAAGCCTGATATTTCTCATTTGAAAATTTTTGGCTCACCTGTTTACATTCATGTGACGAAGGATGCCAGGAAGAAGTTGGAGCCAACTGCAGAAGTTGGGATATTTTTGGGGTACATAGAAACACCCCATAACTATCGTGTCTATTTGCCAAACATTTGGATGACTGTTAAGTGATGGGATATAAAATTCAATGAGGTGAAGGCCATGCAGTTGTTGCTTGAGAGGGAGCTACACTTGCATGCAGAGGAGGAAATTTTTGTTCCCAAAGATGAGCCTCTGGATGTGGATCAACCATAGAAGGAGATTCATGGAGTGGAGGAGTGCACTCATGTAGAACCAAACATCAGACAAGGCAGGAAGTGTACCATAGAAGCTGAGAGACTGAAGGTGGATGCGGCACAGAATGTAGGATTTCCTACATCATAGCGCAGACAGAGACAGTCACCTGACCGATATACTGGATACATTTCTCTTATGAACAAGTGTATTATGACAGAGCCATATTCTTTTGAAGAAGCAGCGTAGGAGCCCACATGGGTAGATGCCATGGTGGAGGAGTATGACTCCATTGTCAGAAACAGTGCTTGGGAGATTGTTCCAAGGCCGGTGGGAAAATCAGTTGTAGGATCAAGATGGACCTACAAGGTAAAGCAAGCTACTGATGGGAGCGTCAAGAAGTATAAGGCAAGATTTTTTGCCCGGGGCTTCTCACAGATTGAGGGGATTGACTATGAAGAAACCTTTGCACCTGTCGCACAATATTATTCCATACAGACCATCCTTGCTCTCTCAGCATAGATGGGTTGGCACATTCATCAGATGGATGTGAATACTGTGTTCCTGAATGGGATCATTAAGGAAGAGGTGTACATTAGGCAGCCTGAAGGATTTGAGATCTTCAGTAGCGAGTCGCATGTGTGCAAGCTCAAAAGAGCGTTGTATGGGCTGAAACAAGCACCCCATGCTTGGTACACTTGGATCGACAACTATTTCATTGGACTTGGCTTCACCAAGAGTGAGGTGGATGCAAAATTGTACCAGATTGTGGTTGAGGGTAAGCTTTTGATCATTGTACTTTATTTTGATGATTTAATACTAACAGATGATGAGCAGTTGATACACTCATGCAAGATTGATCTTGCAAAGGAGTTTGAGATGAAGGATTTAGGCCTCCTTCATTATTTCCTTGGATTGGAAATATGGTAGTAGGAAGGTGAACTAGTTGTGTCTCAAGGCAAGTATGCTCGGGAGATACTAGAGAAGTTTCACATGCAAGGCTGCAAGCCTATCGACACTCCTCTTCTAGAAAATTGGAAGAAAGAGGATGCTACATCGGCAGAGGTAGTGTATGCCACTGTTTATCGATAGTTGGTGGGTTTTATTATGTATTTAGTCAATACAAGACCAGAAATATGCTATCGGTGAAACAAATTTCACAAGCGATGGTTAAGCCTACCAAGCTCTTTTGGAAGGCAAGAAAGCATGTCTTGAGATATCTCAGGGGCACATATGAGTATGGTTTATGGTATATACAGACAGATGAGGTGAAGTTGCATGGCTTCACGGATGCAGATTGGGCAGGAAGCCCAACAGATAGAAAGAGCACATCAGGAGGGATTTTTAGTATTGGATCTACAGTGGTTTCTTGGTATAGCAGGAAACAAATATCTGTGGCACTTAGTTCAGTGGAAGAAGAATACATGGTAGCAATTTTAGCTGCATGTGAGGCTATCTGGATGAGGAAGGTTCTGGTTGGTTTGTTCAGTTCACATTTAGATCCCACGGTGATTCATTGTGATAATCAGAGTTGCATTAAACTCTCGGTTAATCTTGTGTTTCATAATAGATCTAAACATATTGGTATCTGGTATCATCATATCAGATATTGTGTGCAGCAGAAGATCATGTTTCTTCAATACATTCCTACAGAGGATCAAGATGCAGATATTCTGACGAAGGCACTCACCCGGAGAAAATTTAAATACCATAGAGGCAGGATCAGGGTGAAGGATAATCCCTATCTTGTTGAGAGGGAGTGTTGATATTCAACAAGATGATGAGCTTAGTGAAAAGAGTCACCTTCACTAAGTGGGCCCACAGGCTATTTTTGGCGCAAGTCTATTTTTAGACATGTCGATCATATTTCAGAAGTTGCAGGATGCTATTTGTGGATGGTTGATCAAGTTGGAAAAATAGATGAAATTCTATTTTCAGAATATTGGGCGAAGTCTATTTATAGATCATCAATCTAAAAATAGATGCATGTCGATTATTATTAGCTCTTAATAATAATCAGACTCTAAACAACAACTTATTCTCTTGGAGTACTTTAGTTTAGTGCACATATGTGGCACATCAGATGAAAGAATGAATTACGCTATTCCTGAGGGTTTACTGGAGCTATTTCATGGAGGAATCAGTTAGAACTCAAGTGGCAGAGTTATGACATAGTTGGAAGAAGTAGTTATGGAGTTGTATTTAGTTTAACTCAGTTAGAATCAGTTGAGCTAGTTGTATCTAGTCTAACTGATTAATACACTAATGAGAGTGGAGTGAATTAATTAGTTAATTAATTCACAAATAATAACTCATTAATCAACTGAACAATACATTAGTTAACTACAGTGCATGGCAGTTTCAGTGGAGACCAATGGAGAGATAGGTGAAAGGGTAAGATAGACTATCTGTTGTGACTATTAGTGATGCATTGATTGCATCCAACACACAGTGGAGATGCTTAGGAGGATTGTGCAGTCAATCCAAGAGTAATTCGAATTCATTCAGTGCTATTCTTCAGCAGATATTTCACAGTGGAGGCAGGCTAGCAGGTGGCATAGATCGGTGCATGGATTTGCAAGATTAGGCTTAATTAGTGTATGACAATTGTACTGTACTGAGGGCTTGTGATAAGATTTGTATGTTTTTATGAGATTTTCATATGATCTTCATGTTACATAATATATAGTTTGGGTTTTCAGCTTCAGGCTTTCCCTTTTAAAAACTGAAACTGTTATGTGCGATTAATAGTTTTTGTTTATGCTTCACGTGTGTGAAATTAATTTTTTCGCAAAAGATTAACAATTGGAATAGATTCAGTATCTTGCATAAAGTTAAATAGTGTTAGATCATGTGTATCTTGGACATATGCATGCTTAGTGCATATAATTTCTACATATATGTACCAATAATATGCCTAAGAGTGTACAAAATATACACTTATTTAAGTTCAAAGAGATCTGATACTATCTACATGTGTCAAGAATGAGTCTTAAACTTCCAACATGCTTTATCAACAATCAAAATATTTTCCAATCATAAAAGCATACCTCCATAAACTTGTGGATGGAATCCTTAAAAGTTGCGATCACCACCCTAGAAAATATAGCATGGGAATTTTTCAGTCCAAAATGCATTAATGTGTATTAATATTAGCTAAATTATATAGCAAATGTAGTCTTATGTCGATCTTTAGGTGAAATCCTAATCTGTTGATATCCTAAGAATCCATCTGTAAATGAGTAAACTTTGTGTCCTACTACATTGCCCAAAACTACATCAGTGAAAGGGGTAGGGAAGGGATCATGTAAACATGCATCATTCAACTTTCTTATATCAACAAAAATCCTAATTTATCATTTATTTTTCTTCTCTTGCACCACCATAGGCCTCACCCATTTTGATTCTTCTACAGGTTCAATAATTCCCGCTGCTATCATCTTATCAAGTTCATCTTCACTTTATCCTTATACTTCGGGTTTAGTTTGTAAGGTATTTTTTTGACTGGATTCAGATCAGGCTTTAGAGGAATATTCATGACTCCTAGATATCCTATTATGCCCTTCATTTCTGAAAATTTGGTGGGAAACACTTCTTGATATTCATGAAGTAACTTTATGAGTTTACTAACTGTTTCTTCATCCTAGTAATATCCTATTTTTTCAAACTTGGGTTCCTTCTCTGATCCTATGTTTACCTTCTTGGTATTCAGTAGCTTCATTATTGTTACATAGTATATTTTCACCGTCCCTACAATCCCCATCCTGCACATTGGAGAACCATTTCAGTGACCCCTGTGTACTGTCATACATTTCCATAAATGTCATTGCATCCATTGGCATGTCAAGTTCATAATCCCTGTTGATCATTCCTCAAGAAAACCTTCAAAATCATATGATTTTGGGTCGGCACTGGTAGGCAATTATGGCCTTGTGCCCATGAAGATATTAACACTGGGCCCCGCGCCATTTGGCACTCTATCACATAAGGGAACCTACACCAAGCTACTTTTGGAAAGTTTTTAAAAATAGAAATGAAGCTTACATGCTTAACAACTTCGTGAGCAGAGTCATCATGGTTTGTTCAACTGAATCAAATCAATTTTCTCCCTTTGGCCTATTATTTCCTACAATTTTGCAACTCCCCAAAGGGATAGACCTCTCCTCCACCTTATGAGGGATCCCAAACCACCTCCTCCTCTCCTATAAATTATTCCTCCTCACATTGATTCAGCTAGCTCAATAGTCATTAGTATAGCTGGTGTGTTGAAGAAATCAGAGAATAATCCATTGTTGACAGAGAGTTTAAGCCCATTTCCTCATTGAGTCGAATTCTGAACGAATGCTTGAGACTCGCCCAACTGAACCCATCAAAGAATATCTGCAACATCAAGGCATAAGGTTGTAAACTTCTTTTTCATTTATCAATAATACATGACTAGTTTCTGGTTCCAACTTTATTTCCATTTATATGAAAGTGTTTAGCTCTCCTTAACTCGTTGAATAGTTGTAGATGAATGTATATGCTTGTATGATGTCATCGTTTGTTTGATCTTTGTGTAGACTCATGAACATCATCACCAACACGGAGCGCAAGGCGTGAAGAAAAAGATCGAAGTATCGCTGCCACGTTGCAGGACAAAAGCATTGGAACGAGGTAGGATATATGTTTCAGTCCATATTTCATTTAGAAGCTAGGAATTTAGGAGTCCAACATGTTCCCTTGTTGCTAGACCCACCCTAGGGCTAGAGGGATCGCCTCTGTCCACAGAGGGGATTTTCCTGCTCAATATTTATGTATAGTTTTATGGCCTAAATCTACCTCAAGCTAAGAAAGGCAGAGTCTAGGGTAACATCAAACCACGCTTAATCTGGTAGCTAGCCCTACCAGATCGGGAGAGGGCTCTCTCCTTGTCAATCTCACAAAAAATGATCAGTGAGGCTTGAGATGACTTGAATAAAGGTTGATTTTAGGCTAGGTATATATGTAAAAGAGTTTAATTTTATTTTTAAGGTGTTTTTTGGATCATAGGGAAGGGCATATTTTGGGTCTGGGGAATGATCAGTTTTGCAGAGAGCTGAATGGGGCAAGGTAGAAAATTGTTTTTATGTTTCAATTTCGAATCAAATGGATAGCTCGGACCAGTGAGGAGTTGAAGAGGGAAAGAGGCTTTCAAGAATCCTCTTCAGACAGTTGAAAACATAGAAAATTAAACAAAACTCAAGGCAGAGCACTACAAATCTAATGAATTCCACCTTTATTACTTGTTTGTTTAACTTAAGAAGAAATAAGAAGGAAGATGATACACATGAAACATCAGTAAAATTACAATCACAGAGAAAAATAAATCATAAAAACAAAGAGCCACATGGATCCCAAAGAGCGCTGCAAACCCTGGTCTATTCATTTTCCAAAATGCAAAGATGAAATGTACAATGAAGCTCAAAGCAATCACAAGTGTCCAACCCTGAAAATGACTGAAAAAATACAAGATATAGACAAGCATAACTCATCCCCATGCCTCTAGGGGTCGATATCACTATTTTAGGAGCTGTTTTAATAAGATCTAAACTAAGCACTGGAAAATAGGCAGTGGAACAGCTTGCCTCTATAAGATAGGAAACTGAATCATTCAGTTACAATTCACCTTTTGATGAATGAATCTACTTCCATGAGTAATTTTTTTCCAAAATTACATCAAGAGCCATGAAATTACAACAAATTACATCAATATTTTTACATGTGGAAGTAAAAAAATCAAACTGGCCAAAACTAGGCGAAAAACAGAGGTACTGAGTCAAAACTGGGTCAAAATCCCCAATGCGCCGCGCCTGAAATCTCTATGCGTCGCGCCAGTTTGGAGCCGATTTTGAAGGCCTTCCCGGTGTCCAAATTGAGCGCAGGATAGCTCTTTGGAAATATTTTCCTGTATTATTTCCAACACAAGTGGAATTTCTGAATTTGGTTGCCATTTTCCCCTCCAAAAATGAGGTTTCCCAACACTGCTTCCCGTGTGTCCAAAAAGGGGCAGAAAGTTCAATTTTAGGGTGTTTTTGACCCCTCCGGCAACCCAAAACTTGTCAAAATATCTGGGTAATGGGTAGGCATGCATAAATTTTCATGAAAAATCCAAAAATACAAATTTTTACCGAATAGGAGCTCCCAATCATAAGCGCGTGCCAAGTGGCGCGATGCGTCGGGCAGAAAAATCTGTGTTTAGGCCAAAAAATACAAAATTGAAAAAATGGCTGAGTACCTACCATCATGCACTATGCTGGGCCAAGGAAGCTTTGGCCAAAATTTTGATTCTATCATGCCTTTTGCGATGCTTTAATGCCCTCTTTAACTTTGCCTTCAGGATCTTGATTCGTGCCCTGCAAACATGATTTCTCGCCCAATAATGATTCTTCATGTGCCTCAACATGTTATTTTCCTTGTTGGCCTTCTCCAATAGCTTCTCGAAATGAATATTGACCCTTTCGAGTCAAGTCTCTCGATCAGCCTCAATCTCTCGCTCAATGGATGTCATCTCGGTTTGGCTCCTTTGGGCAACTTGTGGGTTCTCACGTATATTTTGCAACTCCATGATAGCTTGCTGATCTTCCAACTATTTGTTTCACTGCTCAAGGTAGTTGATAATCCATTTGGATCTTTGCAATTTGCCTGTCAAGGTGTTTATTTCCGCCTTCTGCTCTTGAACAACCTCTCTCAGCTTTGAGCTAGGAGAGCTCAAATCCTCATCAATGAGTATGAAATATGTATCCTGGCCTCCTGAAGGCCCCTCATCCTGCATGGGCCTCTTACCCCTGTCCTGTACCTATACCTGTGCTGTTGATGACAGAAGCGAGACCCCTTCCACCCCGGGTGGAGATAATACTCGCCTGACTGCTGCAAATAACCCTCTAGTGCCTCTCTGATAAGTGACATACACCGACACACTAGTAGTATCTGTCTCCTAATCCTCATGCTGATAAGAAGGTTCACCTGCCTCATGAACAACCTCTGAAGGAACCTGAGGAGCTGTGAAGAAATCATTAGAAATGAAATCCTCCTGTGAAATACCCTGCAAGCTGAGCTGATGCATAACCACAATCTTGATGAGTGCAAAGTGATAGATACTGCTATACTGTTGCTCAGGAGTTTTCCTTTGCACGAGAGTGGCCATCTTCTCAATATTCCGACACATGAAATAAGGGAGGTTCATCATCCTCACCCTGGTAAAATGCATCAATAACCTGATATTATAGGCATAGAGACGTGAAAACCGACCCTCACAACTAAAATATTTGATAATAAGTTTCATCAGAGGAGCATAGGAATCCTTTAAGAACAGGAAAGGAAACACTCTGCTGAGTTATTTCACAAAGCTAGGCCTGATATATGGCTCATAGTGTACCCTGTCAACCTGATGTCTTTTGTTCCATTGTTCTCCAACATTTGGTATTCCGGTTGCTTGAGAGATAGTTTCAGGTGCTAAAGTGAATGTTACACCGGCAAGGGTGACTTGACCATCATGTAAATGCAACACAAACATATGGGCCAGCTCCTGATGATGATGGACCCTAGCAACCATTTCACAAAATTGATAACAAGATTGCTGTTGAAAACATGCTATGGTAAGTGGACATGCCTGCAATTCAGCCAATGAAGTGGCTCCTCCCTCACATGTCTGCCACTCTTATGAGGCCTTCTAGGTGCATGTAATTTAGTTGTGGAATCACTGTCTCGGTCATAAGATGTATCTGTATCTGTCTCCATGATGTCCAAGGTCTATATTGTCTTAGATGAAAACGAAAAGATTGGTGTCCTTGGTTTTTTTTCCAAATATGTAATAACAAGTGAGGGAATATGGACGGATAGGGTGATGGAAATGATGGGCTATTATCAAGTGAAAACTGTCAATTAAAATCTGTGAATTGAAAATTTTAGGGACAACTACTTTATTTTTTGGAATAGTCTTGGGGTTAGGGGAAATTTACAATTGGGATGGGGACAATGGGAATGGGATAGGAATGAGTGACTTAGGGATACAAGAGAAAAGGGAAATGGGTTGCTATGATAAAATAAACAGTGATGAGGGGAAAAAACAAGGTGGAGAATGGAAGTATTTGGCACAAAACCAATTTCAAAACCCTAAGGGAGCATTCTTCCAACAAGAGAATAGGCTTTGATTTTTTGTATTAAAACTCTCATAAACATCACAAAACACTAGTTCATTGGCAATGGAGATATGGCATGACTTACATGAACAAAGATGGACCGAGCACATTTGGAGATTTTTGAAGAAATGGCAATAAACTTGTTTACGGCCCTATGTGTCACGCGCCAAACCCAGTGCGTCGCACTACTTCTATGCATCGTGCAGGAGTAAATTTTCACACAGGGAGCCAACCCAATGCATCGCGCTCGCCCGATGCGTCGCAACAGTCACCCAACACGTCGCGCAAGGAAACTTCACACAGTCTTCCCTCCAAATTCTTTCTTCGCTCCTCACAATTTATCTTTGGCTTTCTCCTGTTCTCTTAGCATTCAAATGGAATCTTGAAACATAAAAATGATATTTATACCAAGGATTTTGATTTTCCATTTGAAAAACCCACTTTGCAATGTTTGAAATTTGACATTTCACTTTAAAAACTCTGTTTTGCTTCATTTTTGCTTTTGGACTGAATGATGAGCTTTCTGTCTGTCCTGCAGGGAATGGATGGCATGGAGCTTTGGAAAATGCGACCAGGGTTGCTAGTGGAGTGTTATTACAGCTGAAAAAACTTGAAAATCACATTGCATTTATTACATATAGATGAAATAGACTATTTTTCTTCAAAACAGAGTTTTGAAGAAAAATCATTATTAAGCATATAATGATGAAATTTTAGCACTGAAACCTTATTTAAGACTTCCTCATGTGCCTACTGATCTTTATTAGGCATTTTGAAGACCTGATTAATGAAACCCTAGACCTAATGAGACTAAACCCTAAATGACTCTTTGCAAACTATGAGACCAAAAATGACTGTAAATGATTTTAATGAACAAAAATAGGCCAGCAGGTAAAAGACATGAGGGACATGAGTGACAAGCCACTACCGTCAAATGATCCATGCTCCTAATGGAATGCAGCTGACTGGACTGAGTGAGACACCTAAAATGAAATGCAACAAGAGAATTTTGATCTCTGACGAAGGGATGAAGATACCGACACTAACATTGGCTCCAATGGGGATGGTAGCTCCTTGGAGGTGCCAAGAACTACAAATCTCTGGGAAAGTAGGCAGTGCCTTCGTCCATTGGGCTATGGAGTCAATAAATTCGACAAACCGAAACAAGACTCTTGAATCATTGTGAGAACTGAAAACTGACTCAAAACTGACTCAATTTTGAAACCAAAATGACTGAAAGACCTGAATTAACAAACCAAACCAAAACTGAAATCAATCTTCAGATTTATAGCCTTCACTTGGGCCCCAAACTGAAAGAATGATGACAACACATGCTTGCAATGAAACTTAAACAAACCGGTATGTACAGTGATACATGTGACAGTAGAAAACATTTCAAAAATGGTATCGTTTGAGTAGCCGACCATTGACCGGCCCTCCTAGAAAATCTTCTCCATTCATTTCTTTCAAAAGGAAAGCATTTTGGCCTCGATATGCAGCAATTCTGAAAGGTCCTTTCCAAATATTCTCGAACTTGCCATGCTTACCTTTGTCTTCGTTTCTTGCATCCAATTTCAGCACCACTTCTTCTAATTGAAACTTGTTCGCCTTTGCCTTTGGATCATATATCTTCTTGAGTCTCTCTTGCAGCTTGAAAGTGTTCTGAAAAACCTCATTTTTAGTCTGCTGTAAATGGATCATTTGATTTATTCCCCGTTGCATATGATCATCTTCGCAGCCAGCTTCCTGCAGAAGTTTAACCACTGGAACTGCGAGAGAGGTAGGGAATACCGTGTCAACACCATACACGAGCTCAAAAGGAGACATGCAAATAGATTTCTTTTGACTCACTCTGTCTACCCAAAGTGCATTAACAAATTTCTTATGCCAAATTTTCTTGTTTATTTCCAGCAGCTTTTTGATAATGTTGACCAAAGATTTATTTGAGGATTCGGCCAATCCGTTGCCTTGTGTATGACATGTGGTTGAGTGCCCCAAAGTGATTTGATAATTATTACAAAAATCAATCATTCTTTTAGATTTGAAAGCTTCTGCATTATCAGTAATCAGCTTTTTTGGACAACCAAAACGAGACAAAATATTTCTCTCAAGAAATGAAATGATTACCAAATTTGTGGCCTTCCTGGTGGGAATCGCCTCAATTCGTTTAGTAAAATAATCCGTTGTTGTAAGGATCCACTTATGCTGCGCTGAAGAAGTAGGATGGATCTCGCCAATGAAATCCAAACCCCACTACGGAAAAGGAGCACTTACTTCAATGGGCTTGAGCGGTAAAGGCTGCAATTTTTTCCTCCCTTCAAAAATCAGACATTCATGGCAGCTTTTAATAGTTTTGTAAACATCACCAAAGAGATTTGGCCAATAATATCCTGCTCTCAAAAATTTTTTGGCCATTGTTTTCCAGAAAAGGTGACCTCTGCAATCATCCTTATGAAAGTCCTCCATAAACTGCTTTGCTTCTTCTTCAACTAAGCAATTTAGCAAAACACCACCGGGATCTTTCCAATAGAGTTATTCATCATACAAAACTTGGCAGCCTTTAATTTCAGAGTCCTACTCTTGTTTTTAGCCATTCCTGGCGGTGGTGACAGATTTTGGAGCACATATACAATGTCTGAATAACAAGGAGAAAGAACAAAGATTTCTGATACCTGAATTAGCAAACTTTCTTCATTTTCCTCGGACATTGCAGTGATGAGATTAATGTCCAAGGCATGCAAATTTGACTCAGCCATTAACTTAGCGAGCCCCTGTCCTTTGATAAGCTTTGTAGGCTTTATCTCCACATCATACTCCAACAAGGCAACAATCCATTTGCCTCGTCTCCCTTCTGGATCTGTTTGTACTAAGACATCTTTAACAGCAGCATTAGGAAGATAAGCAAGAATGTGAGAATGAAAAATATATACTCGAAAATATTTCAATGCTTTCACTAAGGCAAGAGCTTGCTTTTCAATAATGTTATACTTTAAGGCTGCATCTCTTATGGTTCGGTTGAAAAAAGCAATTGATTTTTCATGCTGATCTCTTTTCTGCATCAAGACTGCTGCCATAGTATGATCCGAGGCAAATGAAAACAAAATAAAATCCGGAGTATAGTCTGGGCTGATCAAAACCGGAGCTGAAGAAAGAGCCAATTTCACTAAATTGAAAGACTTTACTGCCTCCTCAGTCCACTTCACTACACTATCTTTCTTGAGCATGTTTTTGATTTCCCTTAAATGTTCTGCAAGATTGGGCACAAAGCGACGTAAGAAATTCATCTTACCATTGAAAGATTGGATCTCCTTTTTGTTTTGGGGAAGATCAATTTTCTGAATAGCTTCTACTCGAGCTGGATCAATGCGGATGCCATCCTTTGATATAATATGACAAAGAAGCTTGCCTTCATCCATGGAAAACAAACTCTTCTTTGGATTGAGAGATACACCATATTTTCTACATCGCTGAAAAAAAATCTTCAAATGATAAAGGTGCTATTCATCTGAATTAGAAAAGACTGTCAAATCATCAAGATACACAACTAGAAAAACATCTTTTTCATTCACAAATGCCATATCCATCGCTCGCTGAAAGGTCACACCAGCATTCTTCAAACCGAAAGGCATTTTAGAATAATAAAAAGTTCCCCATGGAGTGGTGAACGTTGTTTTGTCTCTATCATCCTCATGAACTAGAATTTGGTTATAACCGGAATAACCATCGAGTAGCGACATACAAGATTCTCCAACTACTCGCTGAAGTATGTGATCCATTTTGGGCAATGGATAATTATCTTTCAAAGAAACTTTATTCGGATTCCTAAAATCAATGCATAAGCAAATCTCAACTGTTTTCTTGCGCACGGGCACCAAATTAGAAATCCAATCTGAAAATATTATGGGAATGATGATACCAACCTTGTACAACTGATTCACTTCCTTCTCTATTGAGGGCAGCAACTTTGGATTTATTCTTCTCAACTTCTGTCGAAAGGGCTTTTGATTTGGCTTGATCGAAATGGTATGTTGAATTATGTTTGTGTCGTATTTCTTCAAATCTGAATAGTCCCAAGAAAATACATCAGCAAAAGAAGATAATAAACTGATATACTTTTCTTTTACCTGTGGGGTCAATTCTTTGGACGATTTCACCATTTTTGGATTTTCTGCTGATACAATGTTCACATCCTCAACTCCTTTCTTTGTTGGCCGCAAGGTTGGTTTTCAAGCCACATCATCTTGGTCAAAAAGCTCTTCTAAAGGTATGAGACCTTTAGGAATGACATTATCCTTCAGCTGCAAAACTTCCATCTTATTTATTTGTACATCAGTCTCACCATTATCATGCTCCACATCAATAGAAGTGTCTTTGAATTTACCTTCATTTTGCAGAAATTCATCAATTTCTTTATCATCTTAAAACACTTGTCAATACCTTTGATTGTTAGGGACAGTCGGATGACGCTTCACATGAATTTCAAATTTTTTACTTGAATTCATCGAAATTTTCAAATTACTTGCTGCTTTTGCAAGTGCATCCGCAGTACCATTCTGAATACGAGGAACACATGTCAAAGTATAATATGAAAACAATCTCAAGATATCTAGTACCGCATTTTGGTAAGCCCGCATTTGGGGATGCTTAGCTTGGTCTGGGGAATATTTTGGGTCTGGGGAATGATCAGTTTTGCAGAGAGCTGAATGGGGCAAGGTAGGCAATTGTTTTGATGTTTGAATTTCGAATCAAATGGATAGCTCAGACTGGTGAGGAGTTGAAGAGGGCAAGAGTCTTTCAAGAATCCTCTTCAGATAGTTGAAAACATAGAAAATCAAACAAAACTCAAGGTAGAGCACTGCAAATCTAATGAATTCCACCTTTATTACTTGTTTGTTTAACTTAAGAAGAAATAAGAAGGAAGATGATACACATGAAACATCAGTAAACTTACAATCAAAAAGAAAAATACATCATCAAAACAAAGAGCCACATGGATCCCAAGGAGTGTTGCAAACCTTGGTCCATTCCTTTGCCAAAATGCAGAGATGAAATGTACAATGAAGCTCAAAGCAATCCCAAGTGTCCAACCCTGAAAATGAATGAAAAACTACAAGATATAGACAAGCATAACTCATCCCCATGCCTCTAGGGGTTGATCTCACTAGTTTTGGAGCTGTTTGAACAAGATCTAAACTAAGAAATGGAAAATAGGTAGTGGAACAGCTTGCCTCTATAAGATAGGAAACTGATTCATTCAGTTACAATTCACCTTTTGATGAATGAATTTACTTCCATGAGTAAAAATTTTCTAAAATTACATCAAGAGCCATGAAATTACATCAAATTACATCAAGATTTTTACATGTGGAAGTAAAAAAATCAAACTGGCCAAAACTAGGCGAAAAACAGAGTTATTGAGTCAAAACTGAGCCAAAATCCCCAATGCACCACACCTGAAATCTCTATGCGTCGTGCCAATTTGGAGCCGATTTTGAAGGCCTTCCCGGTGTCCAAATTGAGTGCAGTATAGCTCGTTGGAAATCTTTGGCTGTCTAATTTCCAACCCAAGTGGAATTTCTAAATTTGGTTTCCATTTTCCCCTCCAAAAATGAGTTTTCCCAACACTACTTCCTGTGTCCAAAAAGGGGCAGAAAGGTCAATTTTAGGGTGTTTTCGACCCCTCTGGCAACCCAACACTTGTCAAAGTATCTGAGTAATGGGTAGGCATGCATAAATTTTCATGAAAAATCCAAAAATACAAAGTTTTACCCAAGAGGAGCTCGCAATCATAAGCGCGCGCCAAGTGTTGATAATCCATTGGGCTCTTTGCAATTTGATGGTCAAGGTGTTTATTTACGCCTTCTGCTCCTAAACAACCTCTCTTAGCTTTGAGCTAAGAGAGATCAAATCCTCATCAATGATTATGAAATCTGTATCCTGGCCTCCTAAAGGCCCCTCATCTTGCATGGGCCTCTTACCCCTGTCCTGTACCTGTACCTGTGCTGCTGATGATGGAAGCAAGACCCCTTCCACCCCGGGTGGAGATAATACTTGCCTGACTACTGCAAATAACCCTCTAGTGCCTCTCTGATAAGTGACATACACCGGCACACTAGTAGTATCTATCTCCTAACCCTCATGCTGATATGAAGGTTCACCTGCCTCATGAACAATCTCCGAAGGAACCTGAGGAGCTGTGAAGAAATCATTAGAAATGAAATCCTCCCATGAAATACCCTACAAGCCGAGCTGATGCATAACCACAATCTTGATGAGTGAAAAGTGATAGATTCTGTTATACTGCTGCTCAGGAGTTTTCCTTTGCATGAGAGTGGTCATCTTCTCAATATTCTGTCACATGAAATAAGGGAGGTTCATCATCCTCACCCTGGTAAAATGCATCAATAACCTGATATGATAGGCATAGAGACGTGAAAACCGGCCCTCACAACTGAAATATTTGATAATAAGTTTCATCAAAGAAGCATAGGAATCCTTTAAGAACCAGAAAGGAAACACTCTGCTGTGTTGTTTCACAAAGCTAGGCCTGATATATGGCTCATAGTGTACCCTGTCAACCTGCTATCTTTTGTTCCATTGTTCTCCAACATTTGGTATTCCGGTTGCTTGAGAGATAGTTTCAGGTGCTAAAGTGAATGTTACACCGGCAAGGGTGACTTGACCATCATGTAAATGCAACACAAACATACGGGCCAGCTCCTGATGATGATGGACCCTAGCAACCATTTCACAAAATTGATAACAAGACTGTTGTTGAAAACATGCTATGGCAAGTGGACAGGCCTGCGATTCAGCCAATGAAGTGGGCTCCTCCCTCACATGTCTACCACTCTTATGAGGCCTTCTAGGTGCATGTAATTCAATTGTGGAATCATTGTCTCGGTCATAAGATGTATCTGTATCTGTCTCCATGATGTCCAAGGTCTATATTGTCTTGGATGAAAATGAAAATATTGGTGTCCTTGGTTTTTTTTCCAAATATGTAATAACAAGTAAGGGAATATGGAGGGATAGGGTGATAGAAATGATGGGCTATTATCAAGTGAAAACTGTCAATTAAAATCTGTGAATTGAAAAGTTTAGGGACAGCTACTTAATTTCTTGGAATAGCCTTGGGGTTAGAGAAAATTTACAATTGGGATGGGGATAATGGGAATGGGATAGGAATGAGTGACTTAGGGATACAAGAGAAAAGGGAAATGGGATGCTATGATAAAATAAATAGTGATGAGGGGAAAAAACAAGGTGGAGAATGGAAGTATTTGGCACAAAACCAATTTCAAAACCCTAAGGGAGCATTCTTCCAACAAGAGAATAGGGTTTGATTTTTTGTATTAAAACTCTCATAAACATCACAAAACACTGTTTCATCGGCAATGGAGAGATGGCATGACTTACATGAACAAAGATGGACCGAGCACATTTGGAGATTTTTGAAGAAATGGCAATAAACTTGTTTCCGGCCCTATGCGTCGCGCGCCAAACCCAGTGCACCGCGCTGCTTCTATGTGTCACGCAGGAGTAAATTTTCACACAGGGAGCCGACCCAATGCATCGCACTCACCCGATGCGTCACGACAGTCACCCAACGCGTCGCGCAAGGAAACTTCACACAGTCTGCCCTCCAAATTCTTTCTTCGCTCCTCACAATTTCTCTTTGGCTTTCTCCTATTCTCTTAGCATTCAAATGGAGTCTTGAAACATAAAAATGATATTTATACCAAGGATTTTGATTTTCCATTTGGAAAGCCCACTTTGCAATGTTTGAAATTTGACATTTCACTTTAAAAACTTTGTTTTGCTTCATTTTTGCTTTTGGACTGAATGATGAGCTTTCTGTCTGTCCTGCAGGGAATGGATGGCATGGAGCTTTGGAAAAGGTGACCAGGGTTGCCAGTGGAGTGTTATTACGACTGAAAAAAATTGAAAATCACATTTCATTTATTACATATAGATGAAATAGACTATTTTTCTTCAAAACAGAGTTTTGAAGAAAAATCATTATTAAGCATATAATGATGAAATTTTAGCACTGAAACCTTATTTAAAACTTCCCCATGTGCCTGCTGACCTTTACTAGGCATTCTGAAGACCTGATTAATGAAATCCTAGACCTAATGAGACTAAAACCCTAAATGACTCTTTGCAAACTATGAGACCAAAAATGACCGTAAATGATTTTAATGAAGAGAAATAATCCAGCAGGTAAAATACATGAGGGACATGAGTGACAAGCCCCTACCGTCAGATGATCCATGCTCCTAATGGAATGCAGCTGATTGGACTGAGTGAGACACCTAAAATGAAATGCAACAAGAGAATTTTTATCTCTGACGGAGGGATGAAGATATCGACACTAACATATGGTATCTCTATCCTAGTTCCAATGAATTCATGGTAACCTTTTGACTCTGTTATGTCGATTTTGTGAGGATTTTCTTCTTCTCCATCCACAATAATATTATAGAATTCCAGTTCATGTTCTATCTGCGCAACCCAATCAATTTGCTGCCATGTCAGCGAGGTGAAATTCCCAAAGATATTCTTCTTGACTGCCTGAAGGACCCAATCTATGTAGGGGAAGTTATCTTTAAATATGAATTTTAATATGAATCCATAAACCATGTCCGCCCAATTCTTGGTACCATGTCGATTCTCTATTTCTAGGTACTATTTCTTAGGGATTTTTTGTAATGTATGAATGAATCCATGTACCCATTATTGTTGTGGAATCTCCTTCCATGATAAAGTGCATTTTTGGATATGCTTCCTAGGACTAGTTTGACTATCCTACTTCATCTCCATTTCTATTTATATCTGTCCAAATCTTATCCACATAAATCTTTGGCATTCCTCCCAACCTCCTATATTATTCTTGTGTGAATTCCACCATCTAAAAGGGGTAGCTTTCAAAGCTGTATCTAAGGCTAACAACCTTTGATTTTATGGAATTCATTCTTATAGTCATTAATAAAATTATTGACATCTCCTATGCCATCATAAGAAGGTAGGTCACATATGTCAGACATCATACATCGAAATGATTTGGTAATTCTTAAACAACACCTTGTGGATACTTCATGCAGCCTATTCTTCCAGTTAACCAAATATTCTCCCGAATCCAAGGTAAAATAACTTTCATTCTCCCAACTCAACATTCCTTCTATAGTAGGGTAAACCAAATCTTGTTCCTTCGTTGTCATTGGATAGATATTGTCTATGTCAGTTGCACAATATTCTTCTCTGAATAACTCTGTGTATCTTACTCCTTCTGATGGATCTAGGAGAACAATCACTCTCATATTGTTTCCTTCAAATATCATCTGTCTATTCTTTAGATTAATTATGTCCATATTTTCAAATGCCTAGTCAAGTCGAAGAAATGCAGGATAAGGAATAATATCATCGACAATTTCTATTACTTCAAAATCAGCACTAGTGCACACTCCTTCAATATACACTGTGACACCTGGTAGTCTTCCCCTAGGAAAGATATTTTTTTCATTCACCATCCTTAACTAAATATGTGACCAATGTAGCTTTAGCTTACCCATTAATTCCCATGTATGATTTGTGAAGACATTCGCATAAGATCCCAAATCCAAAATAACTTGATCCATATCATGTTCTCCTATATGTGAAATGATCCTCATTTATCTTCTATTTCTCTTCTGTCAATGCAGCTTATTGATTGCACGCATCTCACTTCGAGGTGTTGCATTTGACGCACAAGAATCTATCAACTCCTGCAACCCTTGTACAACCTTTTGATCCCTTAACAATTTCATAAAAGTCGATAGAAAATACCTTAAAATACTTACTTCGCTTACCTCATCTCGGTATTGTGTTGGAGCTAGATCCTCTCTTGAAGCTCGATTTTGCATCGAAGTTGATAACTCATCGCAATTAATTCTCTAATCAGGATTTGGATGTACACTAGAGGTCGAAGCTCCAACATGCATAAAACTTCTATTTTCTTCCACAAATTCTTCTTTTTCATTTTGAATATACAAAATAGGAGTTTTCTCAACATTATTTCTAACCCATACATCTTCATATTCCTTATTTTCATCTCCCTTATCACTACCGGTCACAGATCCATTTTTAGTGACAATATTAACTTGAGGTTCATTAGTCCTCCTTTCAGCAATCATCATTTGAATATTTTGTGTCGGTTGCTAGTTCCTTTTTTTATTTCATCTTCTCCATAAGTACAATACATTCTTCAATCATAAGGTTAAAGGACTTTTATTACTTACATGTCGTTGTGGGGTTCTGGAAATATCTTTCAAAATGACCTCGCTAGCCGCAGTTATAACAAATGATCTTTTGACATCCTCGATTAGCTCCACCAACTCGAAATTTTCCTTGGTAACCTCCTCAACCATTGTCCTATCCATTATCCTCATGTCTATGCTCTTATAATTTCATTCTATAAATGTTAGCATTGCGCTCCATCATTATGTCATAAGCCCAACAATTATTATCATCATGTCCTACTGATTTACAAAATTTTCAAAATATATTCCTTAGGGTCTGCACATATTAGCAGTATTCTAAGTGATTTTCACCTCTATTATTACATATATCGTACCACATGTTATATCCTGCATTCAAGGGATTGCGTGCTCGACCAATGACATAATCCCTAAAGATAGGGCATTGTTCCTTAGAATGGCCCTCTGATCTGCACTTCGTACACCGTACTTCTTCTCTAACTTCCTTGTTTTTCTTGATGTATTGGATTTGTAGGGTTAGGTTCACCAGATGATTCTAAATCTATTGCATACCTGCATTGGTATCTCCTATTGGCAAAGCTTCCAACTTCATTGAAATCTCCAAAGCTTTGGGTTGCGTTCCTATCTTTTGTTGCATCAATGACAATGTGATATGTTGTAGCAGCGCAACTATAAACCATTCTTGATGTTGCTACAGAGCTAGGTAAAATACTTGATAGAATAGTATCTTAAACCTATTATTTAAATCCCAAACAGACTCATTAGGTTTTTTTTCTATTTCTTTCAAATCAGTGATGCACTGCGACTGAGAGTTCAGATTCTTAAACTCTCCTACTATTGTTTTTTTAATATCCGCAAATGTTATGTTCTGATTAGTTGAATAATTCATATACCATGTCAATGCTCTATCACGCAATGTATAATGAGCTACACCCTCTTTATATTTTCATCATTTATCTGCTTTGTGGTCCATACAGCTTTTCATAAAAACCAAAACTACTCTAGATCTTCCAATCCAGTTCCTTTGAAAATAGGTAGCTTAATATTTTCAGCCATACCTATTCTTGGGTGGGGAGGGGGAGGGGGAGTGGGAGTGGGATGCGGGATCAGAGGGGTAGGGGGTGTAGGAAAACCACATATAACCTGGCTATTACTGGATTCTAGCTTCGGTGAACTTTGAGGCAAGGAAGGGGGATACTGCAAAGTTACTTGGGGGTGGATTTTTTCTCCTCCGCTTTTAGATTCACTCAAAAGAGGAATATAATAAGTCTCTACAAAGGTCTTTGGGCATTTTCCATGAAATATATTTCAGGTATCTAGTCTATATCTCTTTCCACTTTGCGTTATGCCAATATCTTTCTCAGGTTTACTTTCTTTCCTTCCAAACATAAGTAAACTAGAAATTTGATTACATCTGTAAAACTCCCTTTTCACATAGAATAATCTTAATCCACATTTTCATAGATTTTAAATATTTACCTCATGATCCTTTGAAGAATTGTCTTTCCACTTCACTGTAGGACACATTTGAGTCTAATGTGAACTCAATAATGAATCCTCCCAAGATGTTATCAATCTAGAAATTGATAGCCCTTGAAATCCTATTTTCAGTGATCTTGAGTCACTCTATGAACTCAGGAGTCCACACTGTAGGTTCGTCACCCTTAAAATATTCATTTATTTCAATCGACCTTGATATTCTCTCATATATCTCAATAGGAAAATAAGCGAAGAAATTTCACATTGATCTGTAAAGACATACTTCTATAACCACACTTTTGATGTCAGACAAGGATTTATGTTTTCTTGATCTACAAAATCTCACTCTTTTAGGCCTATACAATCTTTAATTTCCTTCTTTGATGGGTGCCACATCCCCCTATCGTGGTACCAAAAAAAAAACCATTTTTTTGGTTGATTTGGCCTGACCCAGGTTTGGACTTACTGCGCACCAACAAAATCAATGACCCACTTATCAAAATCTTGTAATCTAAGTTGTGGTACCAATGAAATCTCATATATTCTTTAATTTTTTCCCTATTATTTGATATACATTACATGCTCTACAATAATCCTTTGCATATTTAAATAGTGTACTCCACCACAATCATGCTCTCAAAATATTCTGCGCAGTATATTTTCCTGCATAGTGTCCACCAGCCGCACCTCCATGAGCTTCTGCTAGAATCACCTTTCTTTCATGTTCAGGAATATTTCTGCATAGTATCTCATCTAGTACAATATTATATAAGTGTTCTGCTATAATTAAAAAATCCAACTTCCTTAACCAACAATTATTTCTTTTGCTACATAGTATACTCTAAAGGAGCCATTCATATGGTCAAAAACTGAATGATATCTACAAAATGGTCATATGACATTCTGATTGCAAACAATTGCGCATAAGGGAGATTATAATATATGTTTGTTGGTTCTTCCCATGTCTCCAATCTTGATAGATGGCCAGGTCCTACATTCAACCTCCCTGCTTTAACAATGATCTCAAAGTCATATTCTTGGAATAAAAAAAACCATTTGCAAATATTTCCTCCTAATTCAGGCTTATTAACCAAATAATTTAGTGCAAAATTATTTGTAAACATATTAAAATGTGACCCCAGCAAATATTATCTAAACTTCTACAAAACATACACCATGACCAGTCCTTTAGTTTTGTAATTATTTTCTACTTTAGATAACTTTCTACTTGCAAAATCTATAGGATGATCAATCTCTCCTTCACCAAGTTGTGCCAATACCAATCCCAAAGCTATACAAGAGGCATCTACATGGACATGAAATTCCTTGTTCCAATCAGGTAACACTAGTCTAGGTGAAACTACCATCTTTTCTTTCAATATGCCGAGGCTCTTATGTCATTCTTCATTCCAGTGAAAGGATACATCCTTCTTCAATAATTTCTCCATAGGCACTGTTTTACCTTAAGAGACAATCCCTTAGCGTTGATAGGGAATCAATGCTTAAGAAATTTATATGATTATGTCACAGAAATATTTTTCTTTGTTTAATCACCCTCAAGTATATATCATTAAACCCTCAAATATCAAATATAATGAATGTCTCACAATGCTATTATCTGTTGATGTTGAATGAAATGATCAGAAGACAATGAAAGAAAGAAGCCCAAACTGATATGTTGTTACACAAAATATATCACCTCAAACTCCAAAAGAATAATATGAAGGAAACAGTTAAAACGAAGGAGTGCCAATTAAGGATTTTAACTCTTGCTTACATAAGTAAAAAGAGACCTGCATCTCATTACTTCATCTTATTCAAAGATAGAAAACATAGAATGTAAACTTGAATACATATCAACATAAACAGATTCCAGAAACTTTCTTTTCATTCATTAATCATTTGAAATCTCTCTGAAGATCCAAAAACTTGGAACCTTCCTTCTCCTTTACTATTACATTAAATACAATAAAAAGAAGTTTGAAACGGCTATAATGGATCGTAACTACCTCAAATTCTGAGGACTACGTAAGCTATCTATTACATACCCTCAAAACGTTTTATTACAATTACATCATCTTTGAAAGAGTACAATAATATAAAAATTAACATCCTAATATATATGATGAATGTGAATTGACGAATATGTGGCTACATTTCCTGTATCATCTGATTTGTCTTTCTTCCAAGTCAAAGGATCCTTTGGAAAATCTGTCGTCAAGCTCTGCACTTCTTCCATATCTCTACTTTTGTTCTGGGTGAATGTACCAGGTTGTGATACTCCAATCTGAAAGCAGTAACTCAGTTGAAAGATGGCCTTTCTGCAAATAGAGTTTTTACCAACCACAACAGCTGAAAATGTCTCTAAAGAAAGTTGATTACTGTTGCTCCCTTAAGCACCTGAGTCTTTTCATGTGTATTTTCAACTTTACTTTTTGTCAATACTAGTATGCTTTCATAAAAATCCCATGACTACAGACTTCCTCCAAGTCCCCAACATGAGGGCAGACCTGCTCTTGTTACTTTTTCAAATAACTTATCAAACTGACTTACTGGTTTTTAATTTCCATCAACTTCTTCTCTGTAGCCTTTCTATAATCATTCTTCACAATCGTCTTATTAATCTTCACTGCATATAGGATTCTATCTTTAATCTCATTTTATTCTAACTCTTGATCTATTTTAGAATTGATAAAGTCAATGAATCTTCTTGCCCAAATAGCCCTATTGATTGTCTTTTGTTTCTTTGTCATGAATTTTTCTTAAAAATTCTTGATGAGAATTTTCTCTTCTGCAATCACCATCAAAAAGCTCCAAATTGATTTCATTTTTGAAATGATATCATTCCAAATGATATATTTTGCCTATATGAAAGATATGTTCCCTTTTAGTTTTTCTTTGAGACTTTTAATCTCATCATTAGCATTTTGACCGTCCATTTTGTATTTATTGGCTTCATTTTCTGCAGCTTGAATAATCTTTGATGCAGACTCTAAATCTGCTTGAGCCTTTTTCCGATGTCTTTCTGCCATCTTCAATTTAGTATTCAATTGAGAAATCTGTGCTAGTGGGTCTTCATTACCTGTTGGAAAAACAAAAGTACAAGAATGATTGTCAATATGATTTTGTAGTGACAGTGCAGTTTGCTTTAACTTAGAGACTTCTTCCTCCTTTTGCATGAGCTGTTGTAGAAGATTTTCTTTCTCATTCTCTACCTCTGCAACTTCTGCTACCAGGGAATGCTCTCCTGTAGGCAATTTTAACATTTTCTTCAATACATATATCTCTTCTTCAACACTTTGCAGAAGTTTCTGCACAACAGTCCTATCATTAGGATCTACTCCAATCTTTACTATGATTTCTTCAGCTCCTCATTCTGGATTGCTAAAGCCCTAGATTTGGCTTTCTCTAACTTTAACTACGTAATCACTTTTCCAAGCATATTCTCTTCCTTCATTGCCATTGTATTAGTCTTTGTCAGATCATTCATAATCAACTGACCTATTTACATATGTAGGTTCACCTTGTCTAGCAATGGGATTTTCTTCACATCCATAGTCAAATTCATAGTATTGAAATTGTTAGAAGAACCAATTGACATATAAGAAGGATGAGAAAGAGAAATTTTGAATTGATATATCTCAAGATCCATTTTATTTAAAAGTCTTGTTTGGTCTAGAGAAATTTGATATTCAACTTGGGCCTCCATGCTGGCCTTCATCTTCTGGTTTCTCTCTGCAATTTGGGCAAACATCTGTTTGATCCGAGGCACTTGTTCATGGGTGCTCTCATTTCTCCTGGGTGAAGCAGGAACATTTTTTTCCTCTCCAAATAGTAAGGAAAAACCAGGTTGAGTATATGCAGGTTCTTCATTAAATTTTTCTCTCTTCTCAACTCCCTGCTCCTCATATTCTAAATCATTCAATGTTTCTTTGCCTCTTTTACTTGATTTTTCGGATAAGATTGGAGTCTGAATATTTGAACCTGTTGAAATCAAAACACCTTTACTTGCCATCTTCTCTAGATCTAGCCTGATTTCATGAATGAAATTTGAATACCCAATATCAATTCTTCTACAAGAAATAACATTGTGAGGGTCATAAGCCCACTTTTCCCCTAACAGCAAGTGCATCGCATCTAGAATTCTAGTAACTTCTTCAAATGCTTGTCTCATATTAACTATGAAAGGACCTACAGTCATGGGAATTTTAAACATATGCCCCTTTTTCATGGGAACAAAGTGAATTTAATCAACAATTAGACTTTTCCAAACAAACTCCAAAGAAAATAACCTCATAGGTACAAACGTTGGAAGCCTATAAGGCTCAACACTAGCTCCATAAAGTCTAATTTTGGAATAATCCTAGAAAACAAACCAATCTCCAAATTTTACACTTTTCCCCTAAATGCAAGAACTCCTGAGATTTGGGTAAGAATAAGGGGGGAGGAATTCCATTCAAAACTTTATATGAAATTCACATGAAATAACTGGAAAAATCAAACAAACCAGCTTCATTTTTTTCTCTTCTCACTATATCTGTCCATAATACTACTAATTGTCTCTTCTTATTCATATCCATAATATTCAGACCCAGATGCATGAATTCCTCTACATTTTGATATAAGAATAAGTAAATAATTAATGAAGGAAACCTGAAAGAACCTGTTAATGATAAGCTCATGAATTGTGAATTTACAACTTCTTGCCAATAGGATGGAATATCCAGCACCATTCCTAGCTTCATCATCATGGAAAACATCCCCAAGATTGATTTATCCACTGTGTTGTCATCATATTTTCCCAGAATCTTTGCAATGCTGCTCGGCACTGACTTAACCTCAATATCAAAAATTTACATAGGGAAATATTTATTGTCAGGTTGAAATTGTTGCATGTTAGGCTTTAGAAAATGAATGAACTGATCAAAATATTGACTTGCAAGGCTGTCATAATATGCTACCAAAGAATCATAAGAGAATTGGACATATGACTCTGACTCGGGGTAACAAAGGGCTTGGCAAATTAGCTGGGTAGACACTTGAAAAACATTCTCCCCCTGACAATTCATCACAAAAAATTTCCCAGGATACATAACAGATACTAACCAATATATGAATTTAGGAAAAATATGGGTTTTAGGGATACATGCAGACAACACACCAGTATTTTCCATGGCAGTATAAAATAGGGAAGCTTTATCATTTAAGAGGAATTTCCAGTAAAACAGAAGGTGAACCAAGGAACAATTGGGGTCTTGAATATCCCTATTAGTATCCATGAGAGGGATATGACTAGAAGAACCTGACAGGGATGAGCGTTTAGCCATTATTCAGAGTTATGAAAATGGATGACTTACATGGAAACCGATTCTTGATAGGGTGACAAAAAAATGAACAGGGAGCAACACAAAAAAATTTCAAACATCAACTTAATCACAAATGATTTCGAAAAGAATGAGAATTGCATTTAAATAGGTAGTGCGGCTTCGAACTTAAATGCTGATAATATGTGCCAACATATCGTTAAGCACTCCTAATGTGGAAGAGAACTGTAACCAACTCAGCATCTTACGTCACTACAGGGGGTCTTGAAGTACGGAGGATTATTTTGTCTTGTGCCCCCGCAATCAATCTCCACTGCTCATCTGTGTTACTCCCACAGTCATCATAGTCAACTGCAAAGGCACCCTCCATATTAATTCGTGCACTAGTAGTGCCCGCAGGTTGAGCCTTTTTTTCAGTGTTCAATAAATCATCGCATCCCGCTCGATGAAATAATCGAAATTTAAAATTTAAGTCGGGACCCACTTTCATAAAGTCAAAAGGTATTTAAACTTTTAACTCTAATACAACAAGCAAAAATATTTTTATGCTAAAGTATAAGAACTTTAATACTTTAACATATTTTTAACAATTTTCTATTTTTTTTTGTATTTTCAAAATTGAAAATAAAATTATATTTCTAATTATCCACAACATCTGGCTCCACCTTGGGATAGTGTTTTTTTCCACGAAACACTAAGAACCTGCAGATTAGTGCCTTAAATTTGGGCATGGAGTCAAATAATATCTAATGAAAAATATACAATGAGGAAAACTGAATATCTACAATGATGAACCAACTATTTTCAATGTTGAAAATATTGTTTAAAATACTGCCCATTCACAGGCAATCCTACTGCTTCTCCATCAAGATTTTCTAGCATAAAATGTTATTTGATCTAGCTTCAATGATTTTATAAGGGCCATACCATAGAGGATCAAACTTACCATGCTTCCCATTTTACTCTCTTCTGGTATCCCATCTTAATACCAGATCTCCAGTTTGGAACATAATCTCCTTTGCCTTCTTGTCAAAAATGGACTTCATTTTCTCCTGATATGTGACCAAATTGTCCCTGACTTTATTCCTACTTTCACTCAATTCTATTACCTTATTTAGCCTTCTTATCGATTCATTAGGTTCCCCTTGCGCTTCTTGAAGAAAATAAATTATTGGTCTTGCTAATTGAGTGGAAACAAATCTTGAGTACCATATAATAACTCATAAGGGGACTTACAATTAGATCTTCTAGTAGTCATTCTCACTGCCCAAAGAGAAAATATCAACTTTGAGTCCCAATTCTTCTGGTTCTCATTGATTGTTTTCTTCAAGATCATGACCAATGCCTTGTTATATGATTCTGTTAATCCATTCCCTTGAGGATGATATGCTGTGGAATGAGACAAGATCACATTATAAGTTTGACAAAAATTTATGAATCTCACTGAGTTGAATACCTGAGCATTGTCTGTTACAATTTTCACTAGACATCCAAACCTGCTGAAAATATTCTCTTCCAAAAACTTCATTACTACCAGATCATTTGATTTTCTAGTAGGAATTGCCTCCACCCATTTTGTAAAATAATCAATGGCAGTCAGAATCTACTTAAACTTCCCACTTGATGGTGGATTAATTTCTCCAATAAAATCCAATCCTCATTGTCTAAAGGGTTCATCTATAAACACAGGGAGAAGGGGTAAAGGGGTTAACCTTTTCTTTTCTGCAAACAATTGGCATTTCTGACAACTTCTGACAACTTTATACACATCAAAAAATAAATAAGGCCAGTAAAAACCTGATTTAAGAATATTATGAGCAGTTACTTTCCAACTGTAATGAACTCCACAAACATTCATGGTACTCTTTGATAACTTCCATTGATTCTCCTTCTGTCAAACATAATAATAAGACACCAGCAGGTTATCAAGTTAAAAACTCAGTTGGAAAAAGGAAGAAATATTGAAGAAGGAATGAGGAAGAAATATAAGGAAATGGAAGATCGATGTAAAACACTGGAGGATGAAGTAACTTCATTGATAAATGAACTGAGAAAGAAAATTTCTTAGCTACAGGAGGTAATGAAAATTGAAAAAGACACAACAATCAAGAACCTTAAAGAAAAAAATAGTTACTATGAAGGACTTGAAGGCGAAATCATCTCTCCCAAATATGATCTTGAAAATTCAAACAAATGATATGAGGAGACACTTCAAGTATTCAAAGAACAAGAAGATGAGCTTAAGAAGTAGATCATTTAGCTAACAACTCAATTGGAAAAGACAAGATAAAAAAATTTCGAGTGGAAAGTATACTAGATAGTAAATTAGCAAAAAAGGATAAGAAATTGAGATTTCCATATAGCTCAAATATATTGGATAATCATTTTAATAGTAAAATTTATCCCTCCATTAAATATGGTATTTTATTTCATGAAAATGTAAAAGGATAATCCAATCACAAGCTTGTGCAATCAAACTTGAGGTTGACAAAGAAAATGATAGTAAAGAATCAAAATATTAACCAAACCAACAACCAAAGAAAGTGAATTTTCAAAGGAAACCATTTTATCTAACAATAGATTCTCTCCTTTGGAAAATGATATTGAATGTTTTATCTTTCATAAATTTGGACACATTCCAACTAAATTCATAAGAATACTCAAAGGAATATCATAAGCTCCCAAGTACTCAATTTTCTTTAAGGGATATTGTTTTACTTGCAATATGTTTGGTCAAAATGTTATTGATTGCAATAAGAAAAATATGAAGAAAAAATATTATGATTCTTTTGCTACCTTCTCTATTCATGTAAGGTGTTATACATGTAACAAAATAACGCAGGAACACATACAAACATCAAAACATTCAAAAAGACAATAACATTGTTGGATCCACTAGCACTACTCATACTAAGCATAAATAAGAAGAACAAGTAAGGTGTGGCCTTGATCTATTTTCATTTGAATAATAATATCAATGGTACATTGACAACGAATTCTCTCGTCACATGTTTGGAAATAAAGAAAAAATTATTTCTCTTAAGAAAATAAGAGTGGTAATATTATTATTGGAAATGGTTCGTCTGAAAAGGTACTAGGAATGGGTAATGCTAACCTTGATGTTAAGAATAGAGAAGTAGGTAATGTATTATTGGTTGAAGGGATAAATCAAAACATTCTAAGTGTAGGCCAAATAGATGATAAAGGAAATGTAATTATCATTACATCAACAAGATGCAAACGCATAGAAAAAGACACTAAAAAATTTATATCAAAAGAATACCAAAACTCAGATAAATTTTATGTACTAACAAAGAATATAGGTATAAATAAGAGGTCTAAATCCACTTATTCAAATTTTGAGTAAACGAAAATAGTCCCCATTGAAGTCTATTATATATGATATTCTTTATGAAAGGATTGTAGATCAATCAGGTCCAAAGGATCAATGAAAAATTATATTAGGGGGAGCCTTGCATTGATGATTTCATATGTTCTCTTTGATGATGTTTGTTACTAATTTTGCACCTGATGAAGTGATTGTAACCAGGAATAGATATGATAGGTCTAGGGGGAGCATATCCTATTATTCTAATGGCTCATTTTTGGCATTATGGTTTCTTTAGCACTCCTTATTACATGTTGTTGTCTATGATGAGTTCATGATCATTACTACGGGAATACATATTATTTCTTTGCTCACTAATAGAAAAAATATATTTTGTTTTGACTATGACATGGGTTATCAATGATGTTTGGGTTGAATGTGGTGAATTTATGGATGGTACCTTAATATTTCTATTTTTGTATAAATCTCGATGCACTTGATGAGGAGGGTATGTAAGACGATTGATATGATATTTAATGGATTGCGATAGGTTTTTGATGCATGGGGAGAGTATGTGTTGGAATTGTAGTGTTGGCATTGATTTCAACAATATCTTAGTGTTTTTTATCATATGCATGAGTGATGATTGGTTGATGGTATTGTTAGTTGGCATTGATGCCAAAATCCTATGCTTAGACCTATTGGTTGTTGAGGAGATGGATTCCATACATGATATGTTGGTTGGAGATGTTGTTGCTTCAAGAGGTTAGAGAGTTTCTCATGGTGTTTTGATTGGAGAGTTGCTCATGATGTGTTTATTGGATATGTTACTATTGCAGGACATTAGAGATTTGTTCTTAGTGTTTCATATGTCTCTACATGTCTTGGAGACATTGGACTGTTGCTTCATGCGTTGAGTTGTGGTTGCTAGTGTTGGAAGAGCTTCCACCAATGTTGGAGGAAATACATTGACATGATGATGATGCTACATGAGATGGATATGTTTCTACAAAGGATAGAGATGCTGCTACAGGTCCTGGAGATGTTTAGATATGTTTTAATTTCTACTTGAGGAGATGTAGGTGTTGGTCTTGGTCCTAAAGTTGGAAGAATAGGTATAGCATGTCATAGAATTGCTCTTAGCATATTAATCCATTGCATAATTATCTCAGTGGGAGTGTTCAGAGGCTGAGGAAGATGTTCCAAGAGGTGGCAGAGGTTATGGACTGAAGAATTACCGCTTTCAGTGATTTTTAGCCCCAATCACATGCATGCAAAGTCAATGGAGCGAATGAAAGGTCATAGTTGCTGGTAGAGCAGAATTAAGGGAGAGGTTATAGATCCAAGAGTCTAAAATCGCATGCAAGACAATGCTAAGGGAGCAAATATGGGTTTTTACGAGATTTTTTCTGCACTCCTCACACTGTTGAGCTAATTTTTTTGTTTTAGCGACATCCTTGATTTGAAATTTTTGGTTTGTGGCCGAAAAAGTTTGTGGGGCCTCAAAAAGTTGATTAAAGTTGAAAAATATCAAAAAGGCTAATAGAGTTAGTGGTTGATTGATTTAATGAGCTGAATCCATATCTAATCTAGAATATGAACATGATTGTTGAGCTTAGTATTTCTGAGTAATTATTTAGTTGAGCACTTAAGTTCATATTTATATTGGAGATATTTGATTGTTAGTATGGTTGATTGCATTAGTATGTGGAGAGAGTGTGAGTTTGGGGAATACCCTACAATTTGTGTGAGCTTCATTATACAGAATTTCTGAATCAGTTTATAGTAGTAGCAATAGATAGTTGAAGCTTGTTTCAACCATATGTTTATGTAGTATGTGAGATGTTGAGGTATGATTTGGATTAGTGGTTGAGATGATTGTTTTACAGATTGTAGTGTGATTGGAGGTTGGATGTTTTCTCTTTAATTATGTGCTTTGATGCTATGTTGTTGCAGTGCTCATGTTGAGAAAGTTTTCATAGTCCATTCTGAAAATATATAAAATGAGGGTCACATGGAGGAAGTGAAGGCATGAAGGATTTGAGTAGATAGTAACTTGGTGGATTTTTTAGAGGGAAAATTTTTCTCCATCCAATAGAAGTTGGACACGCCAATGGAAATTGGGCAAGGATCATTGACCATGGTGGCCTTCAGCAGATGGTAGTCTATATATCCGAGAGAGAAACAAGTTCCTATCAGTACAGACCAAAATACTGTGAAAGAAGTCAAGTCTTCTAGCTCATAGGAGTGAGCTGATCCACATATAATTTTTTTAGAGATTAATAAAATAATTGAGCAGTGCAACAAAAACAGGGTGGTTTTTTGGTCAAGGAAGGGTTTTCCACTAGAAATATTATGTCCATTGTGTGATTTTTTTTTAATGGTTGAATGGTTATTTATGGTTTTTTAATCTCTAATTATGTGTTTCAGTTTATGCATGTTTAAATATTAAATAATTGGAGAAATTTTTTAAAAGTGTCACACTACTGATTCACCCCCCTGTTACACTGAAAATTGTCACCTTGACATTTTTTTGTCCATATGACTCATTATCACTCATACATTTCTCCCTTGCAAGTATAAACACATCAGTTCCTAATATCAAGCCTTGAAAATAAGAGAAAAGCTCATAAAAGTCCTTAAAACACTTGTACCACACTTTCTCTTAGCTTTACCTCCGTTACCGTACCTTTTGTAAAGGAAAACTACGGTACGTACCACAATTTTTCTTCATTAAAAATGCAGAGCCCTGTAAAAGGTAAAAAAATGCACAAGTAAAATCTAGAAGCTCAGTTTGAGTCATTTTTGGAATCTTCTAGAAACATTCCCGTGGTGGAAAGTCCGCCCCTTTCAAGTTCATGCATCCCATCCATTAAGGAGCTAACCCCTTGATGTGAGGAACTAATCCCTTTGAAGGAGAATTTTATCCCTTCTTGTATGGAGCTATAACTTCCTCTCTTTCACTATAAAAAGAGGCATAGGGCAGCCTCAAAGGGTTACAATTGATGAGTTGAAGTTTTAGTATTGTTGGAGGCGAAGTGCTGTTGAAACTTAGACCCTTTTAGCTGAGATTTCACGTGGGAAGGATTACATACCTGTATGTATCTCGGTTTGAAGAGTGCAAGGCTGATCTAAGTAAAGGAAACGTCTGTTCTAGACCCCAGGAAGGCCTATATGACATCAAGGTAGACACGGTTTTAAGGCTCTTCCTTATTTAAGTTAATACAAATAAAGCCGTTTTTCTCAATAAGCTGTCAATTGATTGATTTATTTTATGGATTCCTTGATCACCATAATGGATATGATTTATGAATATATGCTATGCAGGTGCTATTTGATGTTTGTTTGTTTTTGATTGCAGATCTTCAAAGATAACTCTTTCGGGCGACTGAAGGACTACTACTACAAACAAGCGTTGGATTAAAGGTAAGATCGTTAAACCTTTATAGCATTTAATTATGAATCGCAATATATCTAGAGAAAGATAGTTTTGTTTGTCCATTTTTTGCTAGCTATCCATAGGACACTTGGGAGGTCTGTCTTGTCCGCAAGAACGACTTATCCGTACAACAAATTGGCAACTCCACTGGGGAATGATTGGATTTTTTGTTTTCCTTTTGTTTTGACTTGAGAAAATGATTTTTCTGGTTCTTGATTGATTTATATTGGTTTGGGTGGCTTATTTTAATTTTTATTTACTTTGAAAAGTTTTGAAAAGTTTTTTTTTCTTGAAGTTTTCTGATCTCCGCACTTTGCATTCACGCATAGTGCGGTCATCTCCGCAATTTTCTTGAATAACCAGTGTGGTACCGCACCTGTTTACTTTGGAGCCTGCGGACCCTGGGAAAATTTTATGAAAACATAAAATTTCCTTTTCAGGCTTAGTCTAGATTTAATTTAGGATTCTTAGCATCTACCCAGATCTGTATTTTTTTGTCAAAAGGCCTTGTTTATGAGTTTCTTTAAGCAATTTTTTCATCTCATCAATCTTCGTTAAGATAATTGGGTGTTTTGAGTCTCTTTTTTGAGAAATTCTTAATTTGATTTCCTTTGGTCATTACTTTGGGTTTGTCAAGGTCTTTTCAAAATTTTGCAACTTTTTGCTTTTGTTTTTGCAAAAAAATTTCCCCATCATTCGCCAAGCGGGGGGGGGCTAAATTGTGTATGAGTGTTAATTGCCTTTGAGTGTTTTTATTTTTATTTTTATCTTTGGAACTCTTGCCTAATTTTCTTTACTTACACTTGATTGATTCTTAGATTACATTAGAATCATCTTGTGTTTGAGAATTCTCTTGCATAGATCACATTTGCATAATTAGAATTCTCATTTTCAGAATATGAATGAAAAATGTGCATAAATTACATTTGCATACTTTTCAAGTGAATTGTGCATATATTACAACTACATAGTTTACATTCTGAAAAATCAATCGTAGATTTAGATCAGTTTCTTTAATTTGAATTTATATGTTTTTATGCTTGTTTTAGAAACACAAAAATAAAAAATATGGAATTGATTAGCATTAATTTTTCTTCATGAAATTAGTGCATTAGAGAATTTGTTATATTTTCTCTTATTGATCAATTTTTTGCATTGTTGGAAGTGAATGGAAACTCTTTCCTTACTTTAGTTAGGATTCATCGACTTGAAAATATTACATTATCATATTCGATTGCATTCAGTTTTGGGTCGGGTCATAACACCATTGGTTTCGTATCCATTTACCCTTTGAGTAATAACAGCCTAAATAACACAGTGCTTAATTAAAATTCATCTAGTAATTTTTACATTTTTAGGGCTCTTTCCACCAATCTAGCTCAGGATTAGTGCTTTGGAATAGGTTGTAGTTAACTTTCCAAAGAAACTAAAACAAACAAGTAGTCGATATTGCGGTAGGAAAAATTCTAATTGTTGCATGTATGCTCTGGGAAGCTCCTCTTAAAGGAGTCAAGCACAAGATCATATCTGAACCAATGAGGTAATCAATCCTTCCTCATTGTGAATGATAGGAGATATACACGTATTAACAACAATAAACCTCGGATTGACCATTGTCGAGGAGCCTGGGGTCACTTGTCGGTAAACCTTGGATTATGTCAAGGGGCCTTCAAGGGGATTGAGCTTTTTTACTCTGCCCTTGCGTGTGTGTCGGATCGTATATTGTTCCCCCAGGTATATTTGTTTCTGCTGGTAAACTTAGTGGCCATAATCTTTACGGTTTTTTCCTAAGGTGATGGTGGAGGGAAGATCCCACTGTACCTGGAACAGACATCGGCTAGACTCACATGGACTCTTTGGAGGGTTATCTTCACTCGAGATGGCATAGTGGAGAAACTTTCACCGGTCTGTTTCATTAAGCAGGTTGTCGGGGTAACTATTCCAATCGCCATTTCTGCATTAAAATTCTACGATGTTGGATTTCATCACCAACTAGTGTTTTTAGTGCGGGAATCTACTGTTTGTGTGTGGTTTGACTCTTAGTTTTGATAGCGCGTGTTAATTTGTTTATTTTTACTTTTAGAGACCATAGGTGTGAATTGTGAGTTGTTAATTTTATTTTAAATTGTTAATAAAATTCACTAAAGTTGAATATAATGGAAACTGTTCCGGAATTTACCAACCAAGGAACCCCTCTTTGTCTGCTCAATTTAGTGTTCCTAAATTGATGTCATAAATTGTCAACCAGGGCTAGTAAACTATTGAAGTGAAGTGCACTATATGTGCCTAGGTATTTGCTTCCTACTTCGTTGTGTTTAGTGTTTTTTAGTGTTTTTGGTTTTGTGTTTTTATGATAAAAGGAAAAGAACTAAGTTTTTGGAAAGGAGAAGTTGTTGGTCACACTAAAACAAAGAAAAATCTATTCTAAACTATGTATGGCACTTAAGAACAGAGAATGCAAAAATTGACAAGAAAAATAACCCATAACATGAACTCAGTCCAATTCATTCATTAGCAGTATGTTGGAACAACTTGAGAAAATGATAAGCTTAATGCAATGAGGTTCTTCTAAGTAAACAACAACTTACAATATCACAAAAAAAATCTCATCCATGGTTAGAAATTTGTTGGAACACATTTGGAAAAGATTGTCTGTAGCATAGTAAGGAACCCTACTCTAAATTAACTTATGACACTGAAATTAATCCATTGTGCAACTCAAAATGTCACTATTAAGCCTCATTCAAGGGTTAGAAATATTTTGGAATAGTTTTGGAAAAAGGCTATTTGTAAAATTATGAGAAATTGCAGAACAGCCAAGACCTCAAACTGATATCACTAATTCTTGTCCATATGATGATGTGTTGGAAGAGATTAATAACAAGAGTAGTTTGTAAATAATGAAGGCCTTTCAGTCTAGTTTAACAGAACGAGAATACAACTAGCTAATGAAACTTAAAATACATTAAACAGAACCGAACTAATATGTAATTAACCTCTAAAATACTACACCTAAACTAAAATGCAATTAGTCTCTGAGATACTAGAACTCTTTCTCATTCAGTGTTTGTGGTATTTTGGAACAATTCATAAGAACAAGACTGGCTGTAACATTCGATGTAAGTTAGCATAAAACATAGAGTTCAGAAAGCTGCTTGAATTAGGAATGAAACAGAGCTAAAGTTACTTATCTAAACAATATGCACAGAGCTTCTCGGGCAGTAGGGGCCTTCTACCACCAGATTAGCATAAAAATATCCTAAAGATTGCCTCAGATCATGCAATGAAATTCTACTTCTTTCATTAAAGGAAAAATACTTCCGAAACAGATTATTACGGACTTTTGAGATCTAACAACAAAACATCAATCTAGCTAACTGTCTCTCGGTTTCCCAAGTTATTCTTATATGAGGAATACATAACTGCCCTGGAGGAGAAATAGGGATAAGTGTCTTTTTCAATCAAAATCAAATTAGAACTCTTGTGAAGGCCTCGTACTTTGTTGAAGACATCTGTAGAGTCCTTGTCCTGATAGGAATCTATTTCTTAGTTTGGGTCTCCTCCATGTGCATAACCATCTGTAGATTTTTTCTCAGACTTCGTAGAGGGAAAGAAATGATGTAGGAGTGTTGTGGAATTCAACCATATGCGTTTTTCCTTTAAGTGACACCTGTAACCTGTGTGAACATGAAGATAGTTGCGGAATAGGCGACTGGGTACAGAATGACTGCATTCTGTAGCTGAGTCTAGTCAAAAATTTCTACAACAACAAAACCACGAAAATATAGCAATTCAGTCATTATATGCATTCCTAAAGTGACTTTAATCAATCCTATTGATATTTTAAGCCTATAATTGATAAGGGACAAAGGAAATGAAGTGAAATTTGGTGAAAGGAAAGGACATCTTTGGGGCTCAACATACCCCCACTGCAAAAATTTTGCATGTCCTCATGCAATCAATCCATGTATTCTGAAACTTCTGCTAGGACATCTAGCCTCCTTTTTCTACTTTTATTGGTGTTCAATGGCATCCTAGGTTTCCTTATGACCAACTTGAATCTCAAATTTATAAGTGCCCTGCTCAACTTTTTGTTTTTCTTCTTCAGCTTTTCACTAGCTTTGTACAATTTTTCCATTTGCAGAGAGAGAGTTGCGTTCATGTTACTTTTTAGCTTGACCTGCTCCTTTAAAATTTCATTTTCATTCTATATATGCCTATTGAGTACTTCTAATTCATATTTGTCTCTTCTTAGCACATCAATTGCAGATTTTGGTGGGCTAGGAGTTCTTCCTCTACTTTCTGAGGCTCTCTTTTCTAATGACTCAACATAATTATAGATTTTTTGTTGTGCTGGGTCTATCTCTGGAGTTTCTCCATCAAGATCCTCTTCATAATGGTGCTCAGGAGATCTATCAATTGGTGTCCCTTCATCTTCAATGTTTATGATGCCCGTTTGCTTAACCCCTGTTTTCTTTAATATGCCTCTAAGCCTATGGCTTTGTCTTAGTTTAGATGGTCCCTCACCTCTCTCCTTGGCATACTTTCTTATTATCTTCTCCTTTTTAAGCTGCTTCTTAATTTCAGCCAATTTCTCAGAAATAATCTCCTCACTATCCTCTTGTATGGACTTACCAATTTTAATTTCAACAGGTTTGGAAATTTTCCCTCTCCTGCTTCTTCTTGTAGGTTTTCCTTCAGATGGAGATTCCTTGGGTTCTTCAAAGTGATTCCTCACTAGGAACTCATCCCAATTGTCTCCCACCTTTCTCAAATGATGTTCAATTAGGATTTTAACTAGGCCATGGTGATATAAAGTGGTTTCCAAGAATTGAACCTTCTTTTGGACATTAGAGGCCATTCTCTTTAGGCTATGAAGTAAGAAAAAGGGAAAATTGATTTTTTCATCTAAGAAATGCATCATAAGATGAATATGATAAACATATAGGGTACCAAACCTTCCCTCAAAAGTTATAATTTTTTGCAAAATGAGCAACATATTTTGCCATTTATTCTTCAGTGCTGAGCTAGGAATGCCCTTCTTGAAAACTGAGATATCCATACCTGGTGTTTTGAGCATTTGTCTCCATGCCTCGTGAAATTCCTTTTTCTTGAACCATCGTTCACCTTGCCTTGGTAATTATGTTGCCTCTGCAATGAAGGATTCTGTAATAGTGAACTTGATATCTCCTATTTCAACTTCTGCTCCATTGAATGACCGTGCAAATGTCTTAGTTACCACTTTATGAAAACCATTGAACTTTTCCAAAAACTGTAACTACCCAACCTGCTGTAGAATCTCTCTAATCTATGGGTAACCCTCAAAGTATTTGGTTCTGAATGGTTCGGACCTTACAATGAGACCCATGGCTTCTTTTCTCGACCTTCAATTTGTTTCTCTTCTATTCACGGTAAAAGTGGTTGTAGAGAGTTGTTTTTACCCCAAAGATGCCTTCCCTGTTTATGCAGCAAGAATTAGCTATGGAAAGATGACATGAAGTGGTTATGGGATGAGTGAAATACGGTGAGGGTGATTCACACGAATTAATGAGTTTGAGAGTTTTTATGGAGGAAAAGACCGCAGAAAAATCTTGTGGGAATTTCAAAATCATCACTGAATACTTCGGGTTAGTGACGTGACTGAATAGGTCACTTCAGTACTAACCGTTAATTTTTTTAATAAATGATGATTTGGTATGGCGAAATGGAAGGAATTTTGTCCAAGGTTTTTATGATAGGTTTAATATGCTTTGATCAACATGAATAATCAAAATAACCTTATGAATCATACATGACTTAACCATACTATAACTTCCATAATCGGTTATCATAATAATTTCACAATTTTACCTTAGCCTTTCCTTTGATTTTTGTGGTTTTAATATGCTTTGTATTCCTTTGAAAATCATTGATCCTTCAATATTCATAATCCCTTTGATTTTGCTTGTTGACATAGATGTGTAGGATCAATTTGTTGCTGAACAAGTGGTTGCTGGATAGTTGTCTTCAGGATATCTGGCTACAGAATATACCTGTAGAAATATTTGAAACATGAAATGATTTTAAATATGGATGGAATGTTGTGTGAAATGAATTAACATGGGTCATGAAATATGGTGGAATGGAGCATGAGTGAAGTAAAATATAATGGAATGAAATGACTCACAAATTTGAAGTGGAATGAAACATAAAAAGTGGTTTGCAACTTATGATTTGTAATACTTCAATTGCAGAAAGAGATCAAATTTAAAAATATGAGCTGAAAATGAGGTGGACCATGGAATGGAGTGAATGAAGTATGGATGAAGTGAGATATGATGGAGTGAAATGGATCATAAGTGGAATATGATATATAAAATGGGTCTGTACTTATGATTTTGTGATAGCTTCTTGCAGTAAAAGAACAAATTTGAAAAGCTAAAGTGTCAGAAGGATTCTGATTTTCACTTTATCTTTTCTGTATAAAAGTGCTAATCACTAATTAGTTTTCATGTTTATACCTTTTTTTTTTTTTTTCATGCATTTGAATTCAGAAAATTCAATTAAGTTGATGAAGAAGAAAAATTCTTCTTCATTAACTTCACATCACTGTTTTCTTGGAATCTCTTGACAAATTCTTCTCTTGAAAGTGGCTTATGATACAACTTCAATGTATGACCATTAACAATAAAAGTGACCTCCTCTTCATCTATTGTCCCAATTTTTATCGCTCCATTGTCAAAAAATTTCACAATTTCATATGGTCCAAGCCAATGTGTTTGGAATTTACCTTGAAAATCTTTAAACTTTGAATCAAACAAGAGGGCCCAGTCACCTTCTTTGAATTTATTTTCCTTGATGTACTTATCATGCCATCGAGTCCTTTTCTGCTGGACTATATTTTTTCTCTGGACTGCATCATGTCTGATCTCATCCAATTCATTAATCTGCTCCAATCTGTGCTTTTGTGCCTCTATTAGATCAAGTCCTAGCTAAACTGCCATTTTAAAAGTTTGAATCTGAAACTCTATGGGAAACAAGACTTGTTTTCCATAAACAATTTCATAAGGAGTTTGACCTGTTGTGCTTCTCCATGTAGTTCTATAGGCCCACAAGGCTTCAGGAAGCCTGTCTGCCCAATCTCTTCTATGTAAATGAACAATCTTTGTTAGGATCCCTTCAATGAACTTATTAGTAGATTCCACTTGATCATTTGCTTGTGGATGATAGGGAGTAGATTTTCTGTGTTTGATTTTGTACCTCTCCATCATTTGTTCCACTAGCCTTGATGTGAATTGAGCTCCTTGATCTGTAACAATTTCCCTTGGGAGACCAAAACGAGTAAAAATATCCTCAAAAAGAAAACTAACTACAGATGCTTCAGTAGCAGAAAGTAATGGCTTGAACTCTACCCATTTGGTAACATAATCAGTGCAAACTAATATATATTTATTTTGTCTTGATGGAGGACTAATATGTCCTACAAAATCTAAAGCCCATTTCTCAAAAGGTTCAATATGTACCTAAGGCTGCAATGGCATCTCACCTGAAGGAGAAGGTTTCCCTACCCTTTGGCAACTGTCACACCTTTTGACATACTCTTTAGCATCTTTAAAAATGGATGGACAATAGTATCCTAAATGAAGGACCTTATAAGTTGTCCTTTTATCAGCAAAGTGTCTGCCACAAGGTTCATCATGACATGCCTTGAGGATCTCAGGCATCTCATCTTCCCGAACACATCTCCTAATGATAAAATCTGGACCTGTTTTGTATAACTCATTAGAAACCCATGAATATTTTGCACTGTCATAAATGATCTTTCTTTTGTCTCTTGTATTCATTATTGAAGGAAATTTCCCTGAAACTAAATAATTAGCAATGTCAGCAAACCAAGGAGTTTGAGTAGAAATTGCAAAAAGATATTCATCAGGGAATTGATCTTCAACTGGAGTATTGTCTTTGATGTTTTGGAGTCTAGATAGGAAATCAGCTATTGTGTTTTGTTTTCCAGGCCTATCTAGAATGGTAATGTTGAATTCTTGTAAAAACAATAACCATCTTATGACTCTGCCATTAGTAATTGATTTTTTCATTAGATATCTAATTGCAGAGTGATCTGTGTGAACAAAATTTTCATAGCCTGTTATATAGTGTCTGAATTTGTTTATGGCATGAACAACATCTAAAAACTCTTTTTCAGTTACAGTATAGTTTAACTCTGAAGGAGTCAAATTTTTACTGGTATAGTAGATGGCATAAGGAATTGTGTCTTTTTTTCCCAATACTGCTCCTAGGGCTGTATCTGAGGCATCTGTTGAAATATGAAAAGGTAACTTCCAGTTAGGTCCCCTTAAAATAGGTGCTTCAGAGATTTTTGTTTTCAGGGTCTCAAAGGCTAACTGGCAATCAGGATTCCACTTGAATTCACAGTCTTTGGTAAGTAATTTGAAAAGTGGAGATGCTATCTTGGTGAATTTTTCTATAAACCTTCGATAATATCCTGTAAATCCTAGAAAACTCCTAACATGTTTTTGAGAACTTGGAATAGATAAGTTAGAGATGACTTCAACTTTTGACTCATCAACTCTAATCCCATCCCCTGAAATGTGATGTCCTAAAACAATTCCTTCAGTAAACATCATAAAACATTTCTCATGACTAAGTGAAAGATTTGCTTCTTTACATCTTTTTAAAACTTTTTCCAAGTTTGATAAGGCTTCTTCAAATGTGTTTCCATAAACTGTGAAATCATCCATATATACCTCTACACAATCATGTATTAGATCCGAAAATATTCCTAATACTGCCCTTTGAAATGTTGCAGGTGCATTGCATAATCCAAATGGAAATACTCGGTAAGCATAGGTACCCCAAGGACAGGTAAATGTGGTTTTGTCTTGGTCCTCAATTGCTACTTGAATTTGATTATAACCACTAAACCCATCTAGAAATGAGAAGTACTTTCTTCCAGCTAAGGTATCTAACACCTGATCTATGAAAGGTAGGAGAAAATGATCTTTAAGAGTAGCTTTGTTTAATTCTCGGTAGTCAATACATACCCTCCATTTACCATTTTTCTTTGGCACAATTACCAAAGGAGAAACCCACTGACTATCTGAAATGGGATAGATAAAGTTGACATTTAACAATTTCTGCAATTCTTCCTTAACAATCTCCCTAAGATTTGGATTCATCCGTATCTGAGGTTGTCTGATTGGTTTACAATTTTCCTCTATGTAGATGTGATGAGTGCAAGTCTTAGGGCTTATCCTTTTCATATCAGTGTACTCCCATGCATATGCAGAAGAATGTCTCTGTAATATCTTGACTAGCTCTTCTTGTTGAGATTTCTCTAGGTTCTTGTTTATGTTTAAAGTTTTTCCTGGAAATATCTCAATTGTAGAACTGCCAAATTTATCCATGGAATAGAGAGACATTTGTCTTGATGATAAAAACTCAATGTTGGATTCTTCTTGAAATTGTTCATGTTTGTATTCCGAAGAGGATTCAAAATTTTCTAAGGTATTTAGAATCTGGTTGCCTTCATTAATTTCTGAAATTGTGAAGAGAGGTTGTAAGTCTTCTTCATCCTCAATCCATTGAGTATCATCTAATTCTGTAATTGTTTTTGCTGGAGGATACAAGGTAAATTTCTTGGTTGAACTACCATCAGAAATGTACATATCACCGGATCTACAACTAATGAAAGAATCAGCTGTAGCTAACCAAGGTCTTCCTAATATAATAGGATGTCCTCCTAGATTATTTTTAGGAGTTAGGATCATAAAATCCACAGGATACTCCCAAGAATATAGGGACACTGGAATGTATTCTATTACGCCATCAGGTTTGATCACATATCTGTCTGCTAATTGTAATAATGTGGGTGTAAAAAGAAGATTAGGAATTTTTAGTTTATCCATGATCTATCTACTCATGATATTGTTTGCTGCTCCTAAATCAATAAGTGTGTTTTGGATCTCAGTTCAATTGATGTGTATCTTAACAACTGGATTTCCTGGGTCTAGATACTTTGGAATGGCAATATTACCCATCATGATGTCTGCTATTTTTCCTTCCAGTTGAATTTTCTTTGTCTCTTTGATTCTTTTTCCTGTTTTTTTCATGCTCAACTCCTTTATTGTTTTTGCTAAAATTGGAATTTCCTTGATAGCTTGTAATAATGGGATCTTAATACAAAAATTTCTCAGCTCATCTAGGAAATCATAATTAGGCACCATAATTTGTTTTTTTACACCCCTATCAATTTGTAATATTTCTAGAAAGGGAGGTGTAGAGGTGGATGTTGATGGCTGCTCTAATATAGGAGTTGAAATTATTGGCTCTTTTTGTTTTGATTTTTCAATGTTTGGGTCTTGGAAAGGTGTGTTCTCTTCAAGACTTTTATTCACCAGTAGAGAATCTTCCTCAGAATTTTTTTTCTCTTGTATGATTACATAAGGTTTCTTCTTTTCAAGTATTCTTCCAGACCTAAGTTGAACATCACTAAGGTCTAAAGGAGTAATCAAATAAGTTGGAAACTGTTGGCCTTCTATCGTGTATGTGTTCTGAGGATTTTTATTGTTGGGGTTTGGTATGGGTTGAGCATGTAACTGATTTGTTTTCTGAGGCAATGGTAATGGAAGTGGTGGATTTTGAGGATTCTGTTGAGGATTTTGTTGAAAATTCTGTTGAGGAGGGAAATGTGGATATGGTGGATATTGATAGTACTAAGAGTATCTTCCATAGGGATTTTGTGCTCCTTGTGCCCAATTTTGAGATTGATTTTGGAATTGGGGCCAAGGTTTCTGCCAAGAATTCCAATTTGGTGGGGATTGATTATATAGTTGATCATGGAATCCTTGTGTTTGAGGTCCTTGCCAAGGCCTTCTAGAGACAAAATTGAGATATTCTGTGGAATTTGTAGGGGTTTCTTCTTGAAAGACAGCTTTAAGACCAGGAAGTGAAGGACAACTTTTGGTCTCATGTTTTTCTGAACAAATTACACAAGTCTCTACAACTTTTGCATCCAAAGGGCATTCTCTCAAGGCATGCTTCTTTCTACATTTGGGACAAAAGATTGCTAAGGCATCAAATTCAACTTTCTGCTTGTTTTGAAGCTTAAGGGTGTCTATTTGTTCACTAAGACTCCCTAAAATATCATATTTGAATTCATCAAGTAGATGTCCTATTTTTTCCCTACTTACTTTCCCAGAAGCAGACTTACTTGCCCTTGCAAGAGCAGGGTCTCTTGGTCCTTTTAAAGTTTTAGATTTCCCTCTAGAAAGGTTGATACATAATTCACCTATTTCAGGTAATGTGAGCTGAGATATATCCCCTTTTCCCATCATGTTAAGGATATCTAACCATTCATCCCTAATTGTCTTCAACAAGAGAGCTTTCAAAGTATCTTGGTCTAAGTTTTCCATTTTTTCTCTTTTTATGTTGTAGTTGAACCTCTCTAGAAAATCTTCAAGATTTTCATCCTCTTTTTGTAACATTTTAAAAACTTCCTCCTTATGGTTGACTGGCATACAGTAATCCAAATACCTCTCTATAAATTCATGTTTCATGTCTTCCCATGTCCTAATAGAACTGTTGATCAAACTCATAAACCATTTTAATGCAGCTCCTTTCAATGTTGAAGGAAATAGTTTAAGTTTTTGGGCATCTTGTAAGTAATCATAGGTTCTACATAGGACTTCAAATTCAAATAGGAAGGTTTCAGGATCTTCATTTTTGAGTCCATGGAAGTTTAGAAGGACAAAGGGTGAAATGTTTTTCATAGTTGCATTGGTTTCTTCATCTACTATAGGAAACCCAAAAGAGCTTCCCAATTCCCTTCTACCTCTACCTCTACCTTCTTCTTCACCTCTACCTCCTTCTCTTTCTGCACCTCTACCTCCTTCTCCTCTACCTCTACCTATACCCCCTCCAAATAGTGTGTGTTCTCCATTAAAGACTCCTCCTCCCCCTTCTTCTACCATAGTTGATTCTTATGTGGAAGTAGAAAAGTTTATGTCTCTAGCAGGGGTCCTTAAATATTTTTCTAAAATAGGTTCTGTAGATGAAGTGGAAGGTCTTTCTAATGGAATATCTGATCTTAATTCCTCTAGAAGACTAGGATCAGTAAAGGATGGAATGTGGGTTTGAGTTGGAGGTGTGCTGCCTCTTGGTCTTAGTGAAACAAGTGGTGTTCTAGGAATCAAGCTTCTGCTTCTTATGAATCTACCCCTTGAGTTTCTTTCTCTACGCATATCATTGTTTTTGGGAGGTAAGAAACAAGGCTACCTAGTTACACTTCCCCGGCAACAGTGCCAAAATGTCTGCTCAATTTAGTGTTCCTAAACTGATGTCATAAATTGTCAATTCGGGCTAGTAAACTGTTGAAGTGAAGTGCAATATATGTGCCTAGGTATCTTCTTCCTACTTAGTTGTGTTTATTGTTTTTTAGTGTTTTTGGTTTTGTGTTTTTATGATAAAAGGAAAAGAACTAAGTTGTTGGCAAAGAGAAGTTGTTGGTCACACTAAAATAGAGCAAAATCTATTCTAAACTATGTATGGCACTTAAGAACAGAGAATGCAAAACTTGACAAGAAAAATAACCCATAACATGAATTCAGTCCAATTCATTCATTAGAAGTAAGTTGGAACAACTTGAGAAAATGATAAGCTTAATGTAATGAGGTTCTTCTAAGTAAACAACAACTTACAATATCACAAAAAAAATCTCATCCATGGTTAGAAATTTGTTGGAACACATTTGGAAAAGATTATCTGTAGCATAGTAAGGAACCCTACTCTAAATTAACTTATGACACTGAAATTAATCCATTCTGCAACTCAAAATTTCACTATTAAGCCTCATTCAAGGGTTAGAAATCTTTTGGAATAGTTTTGGAAAAAGGCTATTTGTAAAATTATGAGAAATTGCAGAACAGTCAAGACCTCAAACTGATATCACTAATTCTTGTCCATATGATGATGTGTTGGAAGAGATTAATAAAAAGAGTAGTTTGTAAATAATGAATGCCTTTCAGTCTAGTTTAACAGAACGAGAATACAACTAGCTAATGAAACTTAAAATATATTAAACAAAACCGAACTAATATGTAATTAACCTCTGAAATACTACACCTAAACTAAAATGAAATTAGTCTTTGAGATACTACAGCTCTTTCTCATTTAGTGTTGGTGGTATTTTGGAACAATTCATAAGAATAAGACTGGCTGTAACATTTGATGTAAGTTAGCATAAAACATAGATTTCAGAAAGCTGCTTGAATTAGGAATGAAACAGAGCTAAAGTTACTTATCTAAACAATATGCACAGAGCTTCTCGGGCAATAGGGGCCCTCTACCACCGGATTAGCATAAAAATCCCCTCAAGATTGCCTCAGATCATGCAATGAAATTGTACTTATTTCATTAAAGGAAAAATACTTCCGAAACAGAGTATTACAGACTTTTGAGATCTAACAACAAAACATCAATCTAGCTAACTGTCTCTCGGTTTCCCAAGTTATTCTTATATGAGGAATACATAACTGCCCTGGAGGAGAAATAGGGATAAATGTATTTTTCAATCAAAATCAAATTAGAACTCTTGTGGAGGCCTTGTACTTTGCTGAAGACATCTGTAGAGTCCTTGTCCTGATAGGAATCTACTTCTTAATTTGGGTCTCCTCCACGTGCATAACCACCTGTAGATTTTTGCTCAGACTTCGTAGAGGGCAAGAAATGATGTAGGAGTGTTGTGGAATTCAACCATATGCATTTTTCCTTTAAGTGACACCTGTAACCTGTGTGAACATGAAGATAGCTGCGGAATAGGCGACTAGCTACAGAATGACTGCATTCTATAGCTGAGTCTAGTAAAAAATTACTACAACAACAAAAACATGAAAATATAGCAATTCAGTCATTATATGCATTCCTAAAGTGACTTTAATCAATCCTATTGATCTTTTAAGCCTATAATTGATAAGGGACAAAGGAAATGAAGTGAAATTTGGTGAAAGGAAAGGACATATTTGGGGCTCAACACTCTTAACGAGAATCCTAGTAATTTTCCTTACTTTGGAAATGTTGGTCCTCCTTATATGGCTACATTGTCATTACCTGGATTTACAATAGTTTTATCGGTATGGTTATTTTCAACTTCATTGGCCCCGAATACTCCAATTGTTCCACCTCGACCGGATGCTTTACCTCAATAGAGTTCACCATCTCACATCACCAACCTCATGTTGACCCTTTACCTTCTTCGCCCAATATTTCTTCCTCCATTTCTTCCTCTTCGCTTGGTAAAATCCTTGACGCTAGTAACCAGGTGGCTAAGAAGAAGAAGAAAGGGAAGAAGAATAAGAAGCAAAATAAGAAATAATTCAACCAACCAACCATGGCTGTAAATGTTAGTAGTGTTGAGGAAACCTCCAACATGCATCGTAAACCCAAATACCCTCGCAGGCTTTGTAAGGGTGACCACTTCCTTATCAATTGTCTCGGTATTCCAAAGGTCTTGGAAGTATGGTCAAAAAAATCCTGTCAACTTACCATTGATCCATCAACCAGTCATAGTCAGGTTCCTGGGAAAAAGGGTAAAGTTAGGTTTCCTTGTAAGTTATGCAAAGGGAGTCATCAAACTCACATTTGCCCTCACATGGATGAAGCCTCAAAATTGTTGGAAAACCTTACTGTTCCACAGTAAGAACCTCCAACTGGTTACCGTCAACTTTCTCCCAACCTACCATCAACTGACAGAGGGATTGATCTAATTCCAAGTACACTCGATCCCACTTTTCCATTGAAGAGTGAAACTCATATCCCTCAGGTTGATGATCCATTAGTTGATCAAGTGGTCGATTCAATTTCACATTCGGTCGATCCCACTCTCCCTGAAGAGAGTTAACTTCATACCGCTCTGGTTCTTCTTATTTCATCAGATTCTTTCACGCTAGGGGGCATTTCACCTGTTCCTATAGAACTCCCTCCAAGTATAGAGGTATTTTCCTTTGATTGGAATAGACTGACAGAACCTCGTATTCCTTCCTCCATCCCTTTCCAAATCATTGTGAAGGCTTGAAGTAATAATATGCATTGCACACATGTATATGAAGGTGCTTCTGTTAGTATTTTATCCTCAACTGCTTGGAAAGCTTTGGGTTCCCCTCAGCTTGTGCTTATTACGCAGAATCTGAAAGCTTTTAACAGAACCATTAGTGAACCTTTAGGGATCCTTCCTAAGTTTTCTATTACTTTGGAAGGTAAAACTGTATGTATTGATCTTATGGTATTTCGAGGCCCCTTGGATTTCAATTTACTCCTTGGGAGAGACTATGTTTATGTAATGAAACCTGTCGTATCGACACTCTTTCGCGTGATGTATTTCCCTCACAATGGAAACATTGTGACTGTTGACCAACTTTCATTCCCTTGTCTTGATTTGACTACCAATAATCTGACACCCCTAAAATTTCCTTCTACTAAAGTGGTATCTACCCCACCACGGGTTAATTATGTGGCAACAAGTCCCATGTTTTCAATTACCGATGCAAACGAGCCTCTCACTGTTTGCTCGTCTTCCTTTGACTTAGATCTGGTAATTGACATGGAAAACTCTATGGTATTATTTGAACGCGATGTTCTTATCCCTTTTGAGTCCCTTGACATGTGTTCCTTCCAGAGAACTATTCTTCCTTCTAATGAAGACCTCTTGGAAGCCATGATCAAAGTGTGTCCATGTACATGTGTTTCTTCTAGTTGGAAGCCATGATCAAGTCACGATGAGGATAGTTCCTTTTACTTTGTCAACCTCATTAAAAAATGAATCAGTTAGTCATGAGGATAGTTCCTTTTACTGTGTCAACCTCATTAAAAAATGAATCAGTTAGTCATGAGGATAGTTCCTTTTACTGTGTCAACCTCATTAAAAAATGAATCAGTTAGTCGTGAGGATAGTTCCTTTTACTGTGTCAACCTCGTTAAAAAATGAATCAGTTGGTTAGAGGATAGTTCCTGTTACTGATTCAACCTCATTAAAAAATGAATCAGTTATGAGGACAGTTATTTTCCTATGTCAACCTCATTAAAAGATGAATCAGTAGGTATATTGATAGATTAGAAATAAGTAGTTTCTGAGGATGGTTCCTATTACTGAGTCAACCTCGTAAAAAAATGAATCAGGTATGAGAAAAGTTCCTTTTACTGTGTCAACCTCGTTAAAAATGAGTTAGTGGATCAAGAGGAAAGTTCCTTTTATTGTGTCAACCTCGTTAAAAAATGAATCAGTGGGCTTTGATCATAGTTCTTTTCCTGTGTCAAGCTCATTAAAAAATGAAACAAATCCTCCCCTAATTGAGTCGAGTCTTTGACTAGATCTCGTAAATTCTAAGTCATATATTTAGGTTAGTTATTTCAATTTTTGCATAATTTTCTTACAGTTTTAGGTCGGGTCTTTCATATGATCTCGTAAATGAACCTTCATTCCATCCAGCTATTAATTACTAGTAGTCTATCTATTTGAATGAAATGAAGATGGGGGGGCATGCGCTCTAGCGATAATGCTTGGGGGCATTAAAAATTTATCTCAAGCATGATTTTTCCGTTGTTTAAAGCTTGTGTAAAATTGAAACAAACGAATCTCAAGCACAATTTTCTCTGTTTCAAGCTTGTGTAAAAATGAAACACAACACTTTTAAGCATATTTTTTCCTGTGTTTCAAGCTTGTGTAAAAATGAAACAAACCCTTTTTTCAAGCATAATTTTTCCTATGTTTCAAGCTTGTATAAAAATGAAACCTATCTTGAGTCAATTTTGGTTATTATTTTCAAGACTCGTTAAACTCATGAAAATCCTGAGATTATTTTTCTATCTTTCATTCTTGTAAAACACATGAAAATTCCGAGTTCTTTCCGTCTTTTCCTACTCATTAATTAAATTGAAATTCGTCCATATGAGTACATTTTTATCACTTTTTCAAACTCGTTAAAATTTACAGAAAAATCGAAACTACTGAGTATACTTTTATCACTTTTTCGAACTCTTGAAAATTACGAAAAAGTGAAACCTTCGAGTCCTCTTTTAAACCCTTTTAAAACTCTCTAAAAATGAAAATATTGCTGAGTACTTGACTATTCAAACTCGTTAAAGGAAATGAATGGTCGTTCCTTCAGTATAAGTTTACCCCTTTTTCGGACTGAAATGGACTATTTACGAAAAAGGTATACATTGACTAATCATGGTCAATAGAGTTCTCTCCTGAATTATTTTTTCCTTTTTCGGGCCTGAGAGACTAACTTTATGAAAAATTACACCCATGGAGTTTTCTTAAGTTTTTTCTTCCGACTCCCTAAAATTGAAAAACACTGAGTTTCTCCTATACTGGACTCGTTAAAATTTAACAGTAAAGGACATGTCAATTACAAACAGGAATGGAGCACTCCTTCTTAGGGTTCAATTTTAAACTAAGTTGGACTCATCCGAAGGATGAGCTTATAAACAAGAAAATGTTATCCTCCTCAAGCTTGTCAAAAAATAAAGAGGTACTTGCCAGAAATGGTGGGGGAAAAGAGAGAAAACAGATTCATTTGTTACACTTTGATTTGTAAAAGCATTACACCACTCTTGAACACGACACTTTTTGTCACACTTCTACCTGGGTTGGGAAAATCCTTTGCCTACCAGTTAATCAAACCACATTGAAGGTCTTCAGCCGGTTTCTAGGTATTATCTTAGGGCAACTGTCACCAAACTATCTGCAATGTCATTATGTGTTCAAGAGGATAGTCAAACAAACCATTCATTTGCAAACATTTGTCTCCATTCGCGTTGACCATCCCTGAGTTAGTCCTTGCAAATTTTTTTTTCAAAACTTGATCTATGGTTTCGTGTCATGAGCTTGCTTACGACGAATCTCTTTCTATCGACGACAGCTCATAATCTAGGAAGTTGATCTAGAATCCGTCAGTACCTTTGGAATCTACATGCCTTAATAGTAGGTTTCTATCCTTCGATGACAGGTTGCATTATTGACCTTCGATCGAATGATTCTGTGAAATGTTCGACTTCAGATCACTTATTCACATCTCATGGATTGTACTGAGTACTTTGAGAGCCATTTTCATTATTGGTGGTTTCTCTCACACTTGTTAATAGTTCACATCATTGACTGGTAATCAAGTGGGTTCTACCATGTTCAACTTCAACACATTTAATCGCATGGATAGAATCGTACTAGTTCGGGAAGAAGAAATCAAGACCCTGGATATAGTTTCCACCATCCAGGCTGTGAGGAGTTTTATTATTCATTATACAGTAGACTATTCATTACAAATGGCTGCGTCCATGCTGTGTATACAATATTGATGTAATATTAAAGTCATTTCTGTATCAGAACAAGTTTATTTAGTTTTTGATCTGAGTATGGGAATGCCTACCTCAGCGATGATATATATACATATATACATTTTGCATTGAATGTTTTTACAGGTTCCGACTGGGGTTTCCATAGGCTGATCCTTGAAATGATAAAGTACTTCACTCTTCATACATTACAGACTCACTCTTCATCTATTATAGAATTCGCACTTTAGGGGGCAATCTGTTACACTGAAAATTGTCACCTTGACGTTTTGTTGTCCCTATGAGCTCATTATCACTCATACATTTCTCCCTTGCAAGTATAAACACATCAGTTCGTAATATCAAGCCTTGAAAATAAGATAAAATCTCATAAAAGTCCTTAAAACACTTGTACTGCACTTTCTCTTAGCTTTACTTGCGGTACCGCACCTTTTGTAAAGGAAAACTGCGGTATGTATCGCACTTTTTCTTCATTAAAAATGCGGAGCCTTGTAAAAGGTAAAAAAAGGCACAAGTAAAATCTAGAAGCTCAATTTGAGTCATTTTTGGAATCTTCTAGAAACATTCCTGTGGTGGAAAGTCCGCTCCTTTCAAGGTCATGCATCCCATCCATTAAGGAGCTAACCCCTTGATGTAAGGAACTAATCCCTTTGAAGGAGGATTTTATCCCTTCTTGTATGAATCTGTAACTTCCTCTCTTTCACTATAAAAAGAGGCATATGGCAGCCTCAAAGGGTTACAATTGATGAGTTGAAGTTTTAGTATTGTTGGAGGCGAAGTGTTGTTGAAACTTAGACCCTTTTAGCTGAGATTTCATGTGGGAAGGATTACATACCTGTATGTATCTCGGTTGGAAGAGTGCAAGGTTGATATGAGTAAAGGAAACGCCTATTCCAGACCCCAGGAAGGCCTACATGACATCAAGGCGGATGCGGTTGTAAGGCTCTTCCTTATTTAAGTTAATACAAATAAATCCATTTTTCTCAATAAGTTGTCAATTGATTGGTTTATTTTATGGATTCCTTGATCACCATAATGGATATGATTTATGAATATATGTTATGCAGGTACTATTTGATGTTTGTTTGTTTTTGATTGCAGATCTTCGAAGATAACTCTTTCGGGCGACTGAAGGACTACTGCTACAAACAAACGTTGGATTAAAGGTAAGATCGTCAAACCTTTATAGCATTTAATTATGAATCGCAATATATCTAGAGAAAGATAGTTTTGTTTGTCTGTTTGTTGCTAGCTATCCATAGGACACTTGGGAGGTATGTCTTGTCCACAAGAATGACTTATCCGTATAACACTCCCCCCGGCCTGCTCATAGTAGTGATCTAATTTTGAAAAATTGGTATCAGAGCGAGGCTCTTGGGTGCATCTTGATCGCTGGAGAGTGCTCTTGGAGTTTTTGATAGAAATTTTCATATTTTTGTTTTTTAGAATGAGTTCTCCAAGGAAATTGTAATATTCCAAAATTTTAGCCTCCAAGATAAATGGAATATTAGAGTTTTTTTATCACTAGGTGGGTGAATAAATGGGTAGGGAGGTCCATCAACCTCTTTAGAAGGATAAATAACACTCCTAATGTGAAAGGAGTAAGAATAAGCAGATAAGTTGAGCACCCTTGGGTGTGAACAGAGATGGGATCTTGTTGATTCAGTTAACTTTGACCAAGTCAACAAAGCTATCTAGATTCATTGAACTTCCTTGATGGACAACGCAGTTTTGGTGGAGGACAATTTGCATGAGCTTGATGGCACATGTGGATGGGACCCAATGTGGAGAGGTTCATTTGCTATATATGGAGAGGATGGGAGCCTTTTTTATTCATGCTTTGATATGATCATTTGATCTTGTCTGTTTAGACTTGGCTTCCTCTTGCTATTTAGAAGGGTTGCAGTGTTGTTGAGCACAGGGTGTTCCCGAGCGGTGATCCCACCTCTTCCCTTGAGAGGCCTCTTGGGAGAGCTTGTCCTGTATTGCTCCACATCCACGCTTGAGGCCAAGCACCATTCTTCAGTCCTAGCGTTATTTTTGTAGTAGGATATTGCTGAGTTGCAGGGTGTTGCAATGGAGGTTTGTTACACCACTTCCGAGTCAGTTTCTTAGTAGAAGGTGCCTTCCTTCTCTTGAGAGATCATCTAGGAATATTTATGAGCAAATTTTATATCTTGGCAATAGGCCAAAGTATTTCTCACCTCCTACAGCACAGTCCCTTGTAGGAACTTCGTCATTTTTCATAGAGTTGTTGCAGCAGGGTTAAGACCCTTATTTCTGAGCTAGTTTCCTAGGGAAAGGGCCAACCCTTCTCCCAGAAAGCTAGAGGAAGGGATTCTCATCCATATTTTGTATTATTCAGTTATATTTCTGTAATTTTGCAGTAATATTTCATTTTTTGAGCTAAATATTCAGATCAACTCTTGTTGTACTTGTACTTTCATGAAACCCTTGCCGGGTTGGCTTTATAATGCAATAAGGAGGTCAGATATTCATTTTCTTGGCATGTTGTTCCAAAAAGTTCTAGATCCATATTTTTCCATCATTATACTATAGAAACCCTTATAAAATAATGCTATCATTTTCTTTAGTCTTTTCTACACAACTTAAGTCATGGGATTTGGCTATTTTTGAGCTGATATGAAGCCGAGAGGTCTGTTTAACATATCAAAAGGGATTTATTTCTGATCCCCTTTTGTATTTGAGGGCCTAAAATCATATTCTAAGGGAACCAAGCGTTATTTCACCCAGTAAAAATGCATATATTTAGAAGTAACGTTTTCAGGGTCTATTTGCTGCATTTTCCCCACTTGGGAATGTGTAGAAGTTATTCTTTCGCTGTTGTTTCACTCATTTGATGGCTATGTGTTTTCAACACATCGTCTGAGTTTATTTATCACTAAACATCCATTATTATGTTCAAGTATTGTTGAAGCTCCAACTTAATAATATCTTAACATATTCTTATTTTTGTAGATTTTCCCTATTTTGGGATATTACAGAAATTGGTTCATATTGCTACAAAATTGAAAGTTTTGAAGAAAAATATGAAAAATAAATTATTGTTTTGTGGCTCTAAAATTTGGATATTGGTTTGTGATGGAAATTATGAATATTTTCCTGCATCTAACATACTGAAGAAAAATGTTGAAGCAAGGAAAATTATTTTTGAAAATATCCATAGTGCAGATTTGGAGAAAATTGGAGATTTAAAATATGCCAAGGAAATTTTGGATATATTTCATATGTTATATGGAGCAAGAAACAACAAGAGTGATGAAGAAATTGAGTAGAAAAACAAAAATAAGAAAGAAGCTCCACTTGAACCAGTTGTGAAAAATGACAACAAATCTGAAGGTATAAGTCGTAATGATATACTCTTGAGTTATTAGGATAGTGGAAATGAAAATGATTCAGATATGTTTAGTGATAGAGATGATGATCACAATTGTATGCTTCTTAAGGCTCAATATGAATCTGCCATGGTTGTCATTGAATAATTTTCTAGTGAAATTGGTAGGCTAAAAAATGCACGCAAGGAGCATAAGAAGAAATTGCAGGATTGACATCAAAGGGAGAAAAATATCAAGGAATAAATTATTACCTTGAGAAAACAACTAGAAGAATCGAAATAATAGAGGAAGTCAATTGCAGAAATAAAAAATATATAAAGGATTATGTTGAAGCTTGAGGAAATTAACAAATTGAGAAATGAACTTGAGGAAAAGAACCAACAGGTCGAGAAAGTGAAGAACACCATTCAAGTGAGAAAAAATGGCAGAAATATTCATAATGGTGATACAATTTTGCATGCCAGAAATACTGTCAAAGAATAACCAAAGAAACCCGCAGTAAATATTTTTTTCCAAAAGCAACAACAAAATAGAAAACCAAAAGAATATTTCACATCTAGAATACCATTTGATAATTGGTTGGAGGTAGCGGTTTTCAAAGGAGAAGTGAAAACTCCTTTGCCCCCTTGATGGACAAGATTGAGTGCTTAAACTGACACAATTTTGGTCATGTGGAAGTTTTTTGTAGAAATAGAATGCACTCATATATGCAACAGTATTATCATCCAAGAGGAGTACCTACATTTAGGTATACAAGTTCTTTCAATGGTCATTGCTTTGCTTGTAACATGCATGGGCATAAATCCAGTGATTGAAAATCTAGCGTATGAAGATGGAGGTCCAGTATGAGCAGCAAGACATTAGATCCTTTGGATAAATATCTTGGGAATATAGAGCATTATGTGTACCATAATTTCGGGCACATGACCAAGGATTTTAATATTCCTAGTTATATCAGGCCATTTGTTAAAAGTAGCAATCAAGGGACAATGTACAACCAAGGAATCCATCGAAGAAGAAGTGAAAGTTGGGAAGATGTGGAATTTCACTTTTTTCTTGTGATGATGATGAAATTTGGTACATAGATAACTAATGTTCTCACGATATTTCGGGTGAGAGGAGAAAATTTCATTCTCTCAATAAAAACAAGGATGCTCGTGTTGTGTTTGAAGGTAGTGAAACTGCTAGAGTGTTGGGAAGTGGAAAAGCCAATATTGGTGAGAAGAGGACAAATTTAGAATATTTTTGGCTCATTGAAGGACTACAACATAATATCTTGAGTGTGAGACAAATGGTTGATGGAGGAAAAGAAGTTATCTTCAATTCCAAAAGTTGCACCATCCAGAAGGAAGGATCAAAGAGAATGATTGCTAGAGGAATAAAGACCCTAGATAATGTGTATGTGTTGAAGGGAAGAGAGAAGCATGAGAAGAGACCAAGAGAGTACTCTTCCTCATCATATTTATATTATATGAGATCAGTCCCTACTGCAGTCAATTCTTACATGCTAGATCTATTTGACTACAACAATATTCATGAGACTTGCATGAACTCAAGGGGAGTGATGATAGCTTGATTCAGTTCCTTCATGTGTTATCATATCATCCAAATCACTTCATATGAGTTGCACGTTGAGTTTATTATGATATTATTGGAGGTATGACGACCATATGGTTGTCTCATGCACATGGTCAAGGTGTGATGTAGGTTCACACATTTAGGAGGAGCATATGAGCTTCCTAATGGATTTGGATAATGTTGACATTGTTTTATGCAGGAGGAATTTTATTCTTGTTGTCAATTTTTTTTGGTTGGATCATCTAGAATTTATGTACCTCATTCCTTACATTTCTACTTTGAGATGAATCATGCATGTTGCTGATATATCTTAGATGGTTGAATTATATGTTTAAATTTCATGGAGAGAGAGAGAGCATGATGTTTCTTGTGATGTGTGGATATTTATGTGGTTTAATCATGTTGATTCATATGGCTGCTTATATATGTAAATATTGTTGTTGATCATGATGTGGATTTGATGACCCTATGTTGTTTCTACACATTGAGAGAGTATGATATTTCTCATAGAGGTCTTATGTTTAATTTCACATGCTATGTATTTTTGTTGTCATATGGAGCATATGTTTATGCTCATTGTTTCCATGTACTCATGTTATTTAATTTATTGGGCATGTATTGATGAGAGAACATTTATGTGAATATGTAAAATCCATGTACTTTCATTATTTTATCTCTTTGGCACATTTCTCATGGAGTGACCCATGGTGTCTAACATGCCTTATCATTATCTATGTGTGGGTCAATGGAGTCCAAGTCATCTTTCATGATGTATATTCTTAATTCATCCCCAATTTTGTGTGCATGATGTAAAATTGGGTCCATAGAATCGTGGTTGTTGATAGGTGTAGAGGAGTTATATATTAGTCCTATGTATTTGTCACAACCATGTATTTTCTCCATGAAGCACTATATTGTATTGTACTTCATTTTATATCATGTCCAAAGTCAGTTAGAGTCATGGTCCATTGGAGTAGTATCTTGCACTCTGTAAGGAGGATTATTGCAACAGACACTGTGTATGATTGCAACCCCATTACATGCTTAGGGGGAGCATGTTCAATTCTGAGTTGGCATGGAATTGGCTAGAGACATGATTGGAAGTCAAGGTTCTTGTTTTCGTCCACATCAGTCTTGTATTAGTCTGGCATTGAGTATAATAGGGGGAACACTTCTCTCATCCGACACATTATTGGAATTGTACTTACATAATGTATGAAACTTTTCCATTGATGTCAAAGGGGGAGATATTTTGGATTGATGGTTTAGCCTCACATGTTGTATTGAGGTTGACATCAATGCTAAAGGGGGAGTTTGTTGGCATTGTAGTGTTGGCATTGATTTCAACAAGCTATTGGTGTTGTTGGTCATATGCATGAGTGATGAGTATTGGTGATGATCGGTTGATGATCTTGTTAGTTGGAATTGATGCCAAAATCCTATGACTAGACCTAGCGGTTGCTGAGGAGATTGATTCTAGACATGATGTGCTTCTTAGAGATACTGTTGCTACAGAAGTTTGGAGAGATTCTCATGGCATGTTGATTGGAGATGATGTTGTTGTAGGAGGTTGGAAAGCTGCTCTTGGTGCTTCATATGTCTCTACATTTCTTGGAGACATTATATTGTTGCTTCATGTGTTGAGTTGTGGTTGCTAGTGTTGGAGGTGCTTCCACCAGTGTTGGATGCAGTTAGTTGACATGATGATGATGCTACAGGAGATGGATATGCTGCTACAAAGGATAAAGATTCTACTATAGTTCCTAGAGATGTTTAGAGATGTTGTGGTTTATTCTTGAGGAGTTGGATGTGCTGGCCTTAGTCATAAAGTTGGAAGAATAGATATATCATGTCATAGAATTTTTCTTAGCCTATTCATCAGTTGCATAATTATCTCAGTGGCTTGGAGGGGTGTTCAGAGGCTGAGGAATATGTTCCAACAGGTGGCGGTGGTTATGGAATAAAGCAATTATTCTTTCAATAAGTTTTAGCCCCAGTCACATGCATGCAGATTCAAGGGAGAGGCTAGAAAATCATAGTCATTGGCAGAGAAGGCTTAAGGGAGTAGTTATATCTCCAAGAGGATAAATTCGCATGCAGGACAGTGTTAAGGGAATGACTATTGATGATATTTTCTCCGCATTCCTCGTGTTGTTGAGATAATTTTTTTTTTGGGTGACATACTTGATCGAAAATTTTCGGTTTATAGTCAAAAAAGTTCATGGGGCCTTTAGAATCCAATTAAAGTTGAAAATATAAAAAAGGCTAATGGAGTTAGTGGTTGATTGAGCCAATGAGGTGAATCTGTATCTAATCTAGCATATGAACATGATTGTTGAGCTCAGTAGTTATGAGTAATTATTGAGTTGAGCACTTGATTTCATCTTTATATTGGAGATATAACATTGTTAGTATGGTTAATTGCACTAGTCTGTGGAGAGAATGTGAGTTTGGAGAAGACCCTGCAACTATGTGAGCTTCATTATGCAGAATTTCTCAATTAGTTTGGAGTAGTAGCATCAGATAGTTGAAGCTTGTTTTAGCCATATTTTTATGCAGTATATGATATGTTGAGGTATTATTTGGAGTAGTGGTTGAGAGGATTGTTATGAATATTTTAGTGTGATTGGAGGTTGGAGCTTTTCTCTTTCATTATGTTCTTTGATGCTATGTTGTTGTAGTGCTCATGTTGAGAAAGTTTTCAAATTTTAGTCTGAAAATATATGAAACGAGGCTCACATGGAGGAAGTGAAGGCATGAAGGATTTGAGTAGATAGTGACTTGGTGGATTCAGTAGAGAGAAGATTTTTCTCCATCCAATAGGAGTTGGATAGTCCAATGGAAATTGGGAGAGAATCGTTGATCATGGTGGTCTTCAGCAGATGGTAGTCTGTAGATCTGAGAGAGGAACAAGTTCCTATATGAAAAGACCAAAATAATGTGAAAGAAGTTGATTCTTATTTCTCATTGGAGTGATTTGATCCATGTATAATTTTTTCATAAATTAATAAAATAATTGAGCAACACAACAAAAATAGGGTGGTTTTTTTCCCGGGGAAGGGTTTTCCACCAGACATATTATGTCCATTGTGTGATTTATTTTTATGGTTGCATGATTTTTTGTGGTGACCTAATATCTGATTATGTGTTTTAGTTTATGCATGTTTAAATATTAAATAATTGGAGAAAAAGTTTAAAAGTGCTACACTACTAATATGTTGTTGTATATGTTTCCTAAGGTTTTTTGGTTAGAGAAATTGATACTAATTAGAGGATATTTCAGCCTAAAAGTGGCCTCCTAAGGAAAGATAATAAAATAGTAGTTAAAATAATAAAATGAGAGTTATGAATTTTTGAGGGAAAACAAGAAAACTACTTTTTTTTTAGTTGTATTTTCGGCTTATCTCCTTATAGGTTTACTCAAATTTCAAGTTTAGACACTTATTAGATGTGGAATTAAATTCCACATCCAATGAGTACTGATTATGCATACTTTTGAGAGGACCTACATTGATCAAATTTGCAGATACATTAAAAAACTTGTTTGTTGTAGCGGGGTCCCATGGGGTACATTTTTTAGCAGCTTTTTGTATATTTTTGCATATGCGCACCGCGCAGAGTGGTCAAGGGGATTTGGGGTGGGTCAAAGTCCCTATTTTATGTAAAATGGTTTTAAGGGTAAACTATGGGCTTCAAACCATGGTTTGAGACCATATTATGTGTGTGATAAGATGGATATAAATAGATAGATCGAGTCTAAGTAAGAGGTCATTCATGTTTTGATCTAAGTACATTTATGCGTTTGTGATACATTTTGTAAGTCTGGGTTTGGGTAGAAAGGCTCCTGCTATCTGTGTGTGCGGATACCTAGTCCTGGCTGTGTGTGGACTCTGCTGGCAATGTGTGCGAAAGGGTGATGGTAAGGGAAAGTCTTTTGTACTGAACTATTGGAATCTAATACAAAGACTGGTTTTGGCGAAAGCACTGTGTTATCTAAGTTATATTCTATTATTTCATTGATATCACTTACTTTTTTTATGCTTAATTGTATCTGCATGAGTAGATATATTATTTATGAATGAATATGTATTTATGGTTGAATACATGGATAAATATTCTTAAGTTATTGTGCATTACAATGATTCTCTTGTGTTCTTATATATATGCGCTGAAGTCAATCTGTGATCTATATGTTCATGCATTATTTGTGTTTGCGATTAATCGATCTGATAAGTATTGTTCTATATTTGCGCACATCTATTTCCGATCTGTATAAGTTCTGCAATCAACCTGTTTAAGGCCACCACATTATTTTCTTCCTGAGGGTGCAGAAACTTGGTTCCAGCACCCCCCCCCCTCCCCCAATACTGCTTCAGGTGATACTTTGATTTGCACAAGAAGTTCATTGCCGAAAGGGATAGTAATTAGAGGGTTTTTTGGTTGCGCGATAAACTCTGAACCTGGATCAAGACCCCTCAAGCCAAAAAATGGTTTTGTTGCCATGACTGAGATCATTTTGAGGGATATTAGATGTCGTGGAACCCTTCGCAGAATGAATTGCAAGATTGGATAGATAAAAATATCCTTGAATTCATGATCCAAGAGAATAAAATTTCTAAGATATCACCTGAAAAGTGGGTTTAGAAGTACATCTATACAGAAGTTCACAAGATATTCTTTCATTCCTTTGCAATTGAGCTGCATGAGTGGTTCTCGCAATTGACTAAATTCAATACTCGCACGAAGGAAGATGCAGTCACTGAGTGGACTCCTGCATCAATTCAGCAATTAGAAAAGCTAGACAATAAGATCACCTTCACGATAGATCATTGGATCGATCGTGTCTTGGGAGGATTTGTGACTAAATTTTTTATTGATCAATTTGTGTCATACTTTGAAGCAGAAAGAAGATCTTTCAGGGGTGTCCCTGTGCTCTTTGAAGTTATTACTGAAGATGTTATTATGTGAACAAGGCTCTCTATGCCAACATATTACGTGAATGTCCTAAAGAGGCCTGACTACATGCAGTGGAAGACTTTACTATGAAGACCCATAGAAAAGATTTATTTATAGACCTCTCAAGCATATATCTAATAGTGACAGTGAACCAGAAACTAGTAGGTCTAGTGAATCTGCCCACTTTGAAGAAGAGGAAGTTTCCTGAGAAGAATTTTCATCAAATCAGAACGATTAGAGAGCCTTGATCCTATTTCAGATCGAATCTACCCCACTTCCACACTCATCTCACAAAGCGCCCACTCCACCACGCAGTCCATCTCCACCCCCACCTCCACCTCCCCCAGGCGCAGATATGGCCGCATCGATGAAGCTACCTACGTTTAGAGGTATTGGGAATGAAGATACTCAACACTTTTTGTTTGTGACTAATTTTGTATGTAGAGCTCAGTAGGTTAATAATGATGATATTAAGAAGGTGCAATTAGCCACTGCTTTGAAATATCATGCATTGGATTCGTATATCAGATATGTACAAGAAAACCCTATTTCCACCCTAGATGAAGTGAAAGATGCCCTAAAAGAACAATTCAAGAAGCCTAAGTTGTATGAAAATTTGGTTACATAAATGAAAGAGATTCATCACAAGGTAAAATAATTTGTGTGGGAGGTAGATCAGAGGCTGAAGCGCACTATCAGAGATGGTGGATTCACTATCGATGATACCCAACACAAGGAATGGTTTATTTATATGCTTCTCCCACATCTACGCTAGCCCTTGGGTCAATATAATATTGCCACCCAGGCTGAGGCTATGCAGATTGTGATGAAATTAGAGGCTACCCCAAAACCTATTGCGCTAGGAACTCAACAGATTCAGAATCAGTTGGAAGCAATGAATTTAGAGATTGAGGATTTGCACAAAGGTAAGGGAAAGTAGGTATGCGCAAAGGTCTGGTGCATAAAAGGTAAATATGATGGGCACCATAAGGATAAATGTCTTGTCTTTAATAATTATCTCAACACTGGAGGACCTAGCCCAATGAAGAGCGCATTATGGTGCACAATCTGTCAAGTTGCGAGATTGCATGAAACAGATTTCTACCCAAGGGTCAGAAAATATCAGCCTGATATCAAGCAATTGTTTTGTAGATTCTGTTCGTCTCTGGGACATGATGAAAACCAATGTCACACTTATGATATGATGCTGGAAAAAGCTAAAATATATATAATCTAGGCCGAACCTACCTCACCAACATCCCCCTATGGGCATGGTGGATTTCAGGGTAGAGGAAGAGTACGAGGAGGTGGATCAATTGGTCGAGGAAGGGGGCAAGTTATTTGCTACAACTGTGGAGATGTTGGTCACTATGCCCGTGACTATCTAAATCTAATGCAAAAATCATGCAGGTGTTTTAGATAGTTTGACCATGTGAAGAATATTACCCTATTTTTATCGCTAAAATGTAGGAGAAATAAGCACCAAATTTGACACAAAATCTTCATATGGTTAGAGAAGAAACCCGTGAGGAAGATCCTAGCATGAATGTAGTCACTAGGGGTATTTTAGGTACTGAAAAAGATAAGGAAAAGAAGCCGAATACTGATTTTTAGATTTGTGAGGCACTTGAGAACAAATAGGGATTTGATTTACAGCATGCAAAAGAGACTTTTGTTGAAGCACGGAGGGAGTTTGAAGAAGGAAGTGCGTCGACATCTGATATACCCATGAATGAGGCAAGGGTATATGAAGAAATCCAATCATTTTTACAATCTTGCATTAAGATAATACACAACAAGAAGGAAATAGAGAACCTTCAGGATCTGATAGATAACTGCATAGAGAAGGAACAACCGCTGGTAGAACAAAAAGCTATCAACAAAATCTATAAGAATAAGAAGAGTACAGGTCGAGATATGCGTATGACCATGAAAATCGGTTCTTATGAGATGGATCAGGTTATTATAGATCTGGGTTCAGATTTAAATGTCCTACCTAAGAAAACCTGAAAGCACATGGGAGAACCCAAGCTGGAATGATCTACCATTCAACTGCGCAAGGAAAATCAACAGAAAAGCATTCCATTAGGAAGGTTGTTGCAGGTCGTAGTCAGTATTGAAGGTGTTAAGGTGCTTGAAAAAATCGAAGTTATACAAATTAAGGATGATACTGATCCTTATATTTCACTCTTGGGATTATACTGGGCTATTGATATTTATGGTGTCATAAACCTGAAGAAAATAAGAATGGAGTTTGAAAGAAATGGAACCAGAGTCACAATTCCCTTAGATCCTGTAGAAGGAGCAAGATACACAGAGCTTGTGCATGTTGATGATGATATTGATTAGATATATAAGTTGACTTTGCACAAGGAATATTGGATCAACCCGACAGATGATGGAAATATTAATTGGGAAAAGGACATCTCTTGTTTCCCAGATTTTGATGAAGAATTGGAAAACTAGCAGAACCAGTTGCATGAAGTATCTGTGTTGCACTGTAATCGAGTGACTAGATCTCTTCGATGTATAACATCTAAGGTACGTGAATTATCGCATTATGATGGTTTAACTGATGTAAACATGTTTTTAGGATATCTTGAAAGAACTATTCCAGAAGGATAGAGATTCCATGTCCTGGATCTCGGATTGCGCGTTACTCCAACACGATGGGGGGAGACTCATAAAGAAAACATGGGCAATTGGGATGAATATGCGTGCATGATGAGGTTACGATTTGAACGTCCAACTATCAGAATGGAAGAATTCTACTCTAGAAAGGATGATCCATGCATACATTTGGCTAGATGGATTCAGGTATGGGGCATAGAACCAAGACTAGAATGGGTCCACATGTTCATTCATACATTGGGGAAGGTACCTACTGATTGGTATCTAGAAACAGAACTGCGCCAAGGTACTAGTGAATGGTCTACACTGACGCTCAGCTTTGAGAGTGGATTTGATAAGGTTGGTAATGTTTTTCATAGCATTCAAGAAGTTATCGTTGATACAACAAAGCCAACAATCGAGTGTGCTCCACCAGTATGGGATGCACAAATGAAGGATAATGTGAATTGCAGAAACTTCATGGTTGAAGAAAATGAAGAAGATCCAAGGAATATCATGATTCCAGAATATAAGGGATAGCGTGCAGTTGTTGGGCCCTCGATCACTTCTCTAGATGTGACCAAACCTCTAAAGATTCAACAAGATAATATTGGATCTGAAGAGAAACCAAAGTTGGCAAATATTGGAGACTATTGGGATGATGCCACAGTAGGAAAATTTGTTGAGCTCTTGACAGAATATCAAGAATTATTCCCTATAAATTTCTCAGAGTTGAAAAGAATAATTGGAGAACTTAGAGCTATGAATATCACTCTGAAACCTGATGTGCACCTGGTGAAGGAGCACCCATACAGATTGAATCCAAAATATAAACATAAGTTGAAGGAAGAGTTGGATAAGATGGTTGTTGCAGGCATCATAGATCTAGTAGAAGAATCTGATTGGGTGAGTCCCATTATAGTACAAGACAAGAAGACAAAAGGAGAAATCAAGATCTGTGTAGACCTATGCAAGTTCAATGATGCATGTGTGCATGATCCCTTCCCAACTCCATTCTTTGGTGAAATCCTGGATAATGTTGGAAGACAAAAAGTATATTCATTCACAGAAGGGTTTTCATCGTATCATTAGATCCGGATTGCATCAAAATATCGCAGTAAGACTACCTTTGCAACATAATGGGGATCTTTCCAGTATACAATAATGCCCTTTGGTTTGAAGAATGCACCTGCCATATTCTCGCGCATAGTAGTAGCTGCCTTCAAAGAGTTTATCCATAAGTTCCTAGAAGTATACTTTGATGATTGGATTGTTTTTGGGCTTTTCAAAAAGCATGTCTCCAATTTGCGCTTAATGATGGATACCTGTAGAAAGTATCAGATTTCACTGAATTTGAAGAAATGTATATTATGTGTGCCATTTGGGATACTACTAGGACACATTTTCTGGAAGCAAGGGTTGATGGTAGATCCTGCAAATATCGCAGTGATAGTTAATCTGGAGATACCTAATAATGTCAAACAATTGTGCTCAATATTGGGGCACACTGGCTATTATCGAAATTTCATTCAGGGTTATATGCTGATAATTGCACCCATGGAGAAGTTGCTCAATAAGGATGAAACATTCTGCTGGGATGAGGAATGTCATAAGATTTTTAAATTATTGAAGGAAAATATGGTCACTACACCCATACTGGTCTTTCCAAATTGGTCTAAGGTGTTTCATGTGCATGTTGATGCCTCCTGTATCACGCTCTGAGCTACTTTAGCGTAGCCAGGAGCTAGAAAGATTGATCACCCTATTTCCTATGCCAGTTGAAAACTCTCAAGAGCATAAAAAAATTATTCAACCATAGAAAGAGAAGGATTAGCGATGGTGTATGCACTGCAGAAATTCCGCCACTACTAGTTAGGAGGACATTTCAAGATGTTTACTGATCACTCTACTTTAAAGTACCTAGTCAATAAGCCTATGTTGGGGGGGGGGGAGATTTGTAGGTGGTTGTTACTATTCCAGAAGTATGAATTTGAGATCATTGTGAAGACATGAAGACTAAATTCTGGGCCAGATCATCTGTCACGCATTGAGACTGGTGAAGAACCTACAAACTTGGAGGATGGATTACCAGATGCACAATTGTTTTTGATCAAAGTAGTTGATGAGAATTTCCCTGATATTATTCAATTCTTGACTACTGGACGTGTGTATGAAGAATATACAATTTAGCAGAAGAAAGAGCTCGTGGCGCGTGCAACAGACTTCACCATTATTGCTGGCCAGTTGTACAAAATGGCTACAGATGAAGTTTTGTGAAGATATGTTTTGGAGTATGAAAGACATGCAATATTATATGAATATCATGGGCAGGTTGTCAGTGGTAACTATGCAGGAAAGGCAAGCACACAAAATATTTTGTGAGTTGGGTTATGGTGGCCCACATTGCAAAATGATGCCTATATGCATTTCCGCACATGCGATGTATGCCAGAGGACCAGAAAACCATTGTGCAGAGATGAGATGCCTCTGCATCCGCAGATGGAACTACAAGAATTTGAGAAATGGGCCATAGAATTTAACCCTGTCGGAAAGAAGAGTAGCGTGTGTTACATAATCACTGTGACAAACTATGTAACGATATGGGATGAAGCTAAGCATGTGAAGTATTGTACTGCAGATACAGCTACGCATTTCATCTCTGAGAATATTGTGACTCTCTTTGGATGTCCTAAGATTATAATAAGTGATCAGGTTACGCATTTTGTGAATGAAACCATTGAAGCATTGACATACGAATTCTGGATGCATCATCAGAAGGCACTCCATATCACCCATAGGTGAATGGTGCAGTGGAAGATTTCAAAACGATATTGGAGACTGCGCTTACCAAGGTGTGCAATGCTAACCAAAATGATTGGGATGAGCGTGTACCTGTAGTTCTTTGGGAATATCAGACCACATGTAAGAAGCTGACTAGTAAGACACAGTTCAGGATGGTATATGGGAAAGAAGTTGTGTTTCCTATGGAATACATTTTTCCCAGTCTGCGCATTGCAACATTCACAAATATGGTAGAAGCATATGCTATGGAGGAAAGATTGTTGCAGTTGGTCGCACTTGAAGAAGATCGCTTTATTTCCAATTATCACCAACAAGTTCAGAAGGCGTGTGAAAAAGCATGGCATGATAGGCATATCAGGAAAAATGTGTTTAAGGAAGATGATTAGGTCTTGTTGTATGACAAAAAGTTTGCAAAAGGGAAGTTGAATATGAATTGGCTAGGGACATATATTGTTAAGGAGATTACTAATGGAGGTGAAGTGCATCTGGACACATTGAGCAGAGAATATATTCCCAGTTATGCCAATGGATGTCGATTGAAGCTGTATAGGGATGACCCTGTGAGCACCAAATGACTATATGGTCAGAGTATTGGATCTTCATGGTCGGGATGGCGGATGCATAGGAAGGTGCGACACGTGTGCGGTAGCTACGCAAGGAGGTTGACTGGGTCATAGAGGTGCCAAAATATAGTTGTTGGAATAGTAAATATGGAAAAGACAACTTTATTACCGTTTATGGGAGCATCTAGGTTGCATTTAATGAGGGTATTTTGCGATATTTGCGACAATTTTTTCATTTATGGAGACACATTAATTCATAAGGGACCACTGAGGATGCACCAAAACTATAAATATGACCTATGGGGTCACAATAGTTCTCTTTGATTTCTGTGTGAACTATCTTCCTTGATCTCTATTATTTCTGCAACTTATTCGGTGTCTATGTTTGGTTTGGATCCGAGATTTTAGGAGGAGTTGTGCCATAGGGCTTTGGGTTACATAATTCTGCCCAGCATGACAGCTACGCACCCAATAGAGGATCTTGTTGCACTGATTACTGAGACACCTGTGCCTGTGAAGCCAAATAAAATTCAGACATCGGGGACCCATAAATCCCCTAGGGAGAAGACTCCAAAGTCGCGTTCCACTACAGCTGAGCGCCAGAAGAGACCCATGGCAGAGCTCCCTGAAACCATTCTAGAGGAGGAAGAGGATGTGGTCGAAGTGGCCCCATTCTCACGGCTGCCAACCTATGTTGCACCGCGCAAGACGTCTGTCAGAGTTCCAAAAGTTCTGGACAAAGTGTGGTCAAGTATCAATATGCCCTTGATTCCTGAAAACATCCCGATTGAAGGTAATATGTTCGCCAAAGTGCCAAAGTTGAAGATCAAATATTGGGACATCATAGATGTTGAGAATTTTCTAGAGCTTGCGCCTGAGTGCTATCTTGATCATGTGCCATATGAGGGGGGCCTTTTGCGCCTTGAGCTTCAGCGATGGGTGTTGGTCCTACACAAGGCAGTACTTTAAATCTACTGCACGTTCCACATTTCAAGCACAACTTGATAAATGACATATTTGTGGGAAAATTTCTTGCGCTAGTGCATGATATAGCACTATGGTTGGGAGAGCACATACCGGCTGATGCTTCGCTGATTCATTGGATCACCAGCCTACCTGATCAAGGCACAGATCCTATGGAAAATTTTGGAGGAAAATCACAAGAAAAGTGAGTTGCCGAGCAGATTAAGATGAAGTACCAAGTTTCATGCCATAGTAAAGGCTTTGTATTAAGTGAGATCAATGACCTAATTTTTCAGTTTGGGACACTCATCTTGGCCCACAAGATGATGTGCAAATGTTCACCTAAGGAGGTTCCTGCGCAAGCAATTGCACTTGCAGGACAATGTGAAAAAGGGGTAATCTACAATTGGTCGCAATATTTATGTAAAGAATTCCTAGAGAACATACGTGAAGAATAGGAGGAGGGAAAAAATTCTATTATGCTTGGCTCGTGCTGGTGATAACCCTCATTGGTTGGAAGACCCCATAGGAAACATAGTTTCCTAAGATTGAGTTTCCGATGTGCGAAGTCGTACGGTTTGTTAAATTTTGGAACTCTTCCATCCCCGCGTGCATTATGGAGAGTAAATATTTTGGGTGTTGTTCGACGCCTCTCTCTTTTAAGTTGTACAATCAAAACTTAGGTTGTCTCTGACTTTTTATGTCCAGTATAAGATGATTGATGATTTTAAGGTGACTTTCCAGAACTTTCACATCCGTGCGAATGGCACAGTCGAAGGCGCACGGTATGAATTTCCCTATCTCGTCATTGAGGAAGATTTGATGCATGTCACTGCAGAGTGAACACCAAAATGGTTGGAACCAAGTGCTTTGAAATATATTCCTAAGATTCCTACCAAGCCACGCACTGGTACGTAGACAAATGAGAAGACCACAGATAAAGAGGCCACACCGACTACCACTAACGAGACAATTGATTTGGAAATTGACATTGCACCTCACAAGAATGGTGTCACACCGAAAGAACCCAAGGAACAGGTGGAAGCACATACTTCAAAAGGCACAAAGCGTGGTTCTTAGGTCGCAGGAGGATCGAGGAAGAAGTAAAATGGCTCTAAGGCCGCCGGAAAATAAGAGCTAACATTTACCAAATATTAATTCAATAAAATCACTACCACAGCCACAACAGTCACAAAGGAAAGATGGACATACATGGAAACATAGTACATGACTGCGCTCGAGGGGGTGCAAGTTTGCATCTAGGAATTAAAATTTCAAGCAAGCCTGATTTAGGCAAGCACTTCACAAGTGAGCTAGATGAAAGTGAGTGTGACTGTAACCAGCGCACAACCGCTCAATATAGTTCTATCTATTACTCATGATAGTCGAATGATTAAAATTCCTAAGCCGGACATCCATGCTGAATCATCCAGTTGGCATGCGCAACTATGAGGTTGCATAGATATTAATATTAACTTATCTGTTCTATCTGTAGGTAAATTACATCTGATACACAATATGATTATGGATGAGCTCCAGTTCTGCGAAGCCCGTGCTAACACAATTGCAGTAGAATTGTGGCAGCAGGATGTCGAAGTGCATCAGAAACAACATAACGCAAAGGAAGCATGTCGTGCAGCCGAGGCTCAACGCACTGCACTCGAAGAGAAAATCAACCAAGTCTATAATGAAGTATCAACAATCCTTACCAGAGCTACCACAGAAGAGAAGTTAGAAGGACTGGTTGTTGTATTGAAGGCATCGCGCGCAGAAGTTCAAACCGTCCGGGATGAATTTGAGCATCATATTCTGACTTACAGATGAAATTACAGCCAAATACCCTGCTAAAAGTCATAGAAAAGAGGGTTTCTAAAGTAAAGCATGCCACTAATCGCATCGTTGGCACAGTCAAAGAGTGCGATCAACTTTTGGATGAGGTGACGGGTGTATGGATGTCAGTTCATATTGACCTTATGGTACAGTAGTTGTGTAATGAGTGGCGTGTCAAGGAGAAATATTTCACTGATATTAGGATGGTGTCACCTACTCTCGTTCTTACACAGTGCCTCGCCCACCTACAGGAGGGCCGAGTAATTCAAAATGAAATCGAGAGACTGCACCAGAAAGAATAGTTGCTGGAGGCAAGAATGCATTCATGGGCTGAGGAGGCTCTACAACTGTCGTAGAAATTGGATAACACACTAAAGGCCATCAAACAAACACAGAGAAACATTGAATTGGCCACTGAAGGGCCCACTACAGAGAATTTGGTCATTGAAGTGCAGGGTGCTGCTCCATAGAGTCTAGAAATGGAATTGCCACTGAAATCTTCTATCGTTGTACTCCAAGCTAAGATGAAGGAGCAGACACCACAGTGACTCCGGATGAGTCACAAGTTTGTGTTGGGGCCTATTGGAGCGGGGTCCCCTGGGGTACATTTTTGAGTATCTTTTTGTATATTTTTTCATATGCCCATTGTTCAGAGTAGCCAAAGGGCTTTGGGGTGGGTCAAAGTACCGATTTTAAGTAAAAGGGTTTTAAGACTAAACTATGGGCGTCAAGCCATGGTTTGAGACCATAGTATCTGTGCACTAAGATGGATATAAATAGATAGAACAATTCTAAGTAAGAGGTCATTCATATTTTTATCTAAGTACGTTTATGCATCTGTAATACATTTTGTAAGTCTAGGTTTGGGTAGAAAGGATCTTGTTGGCTGTGTTTGGTCAATTTAGTGTATCATAAATTGCTACATTAATTTGTCAATCTGGGATTCGTAAGCTGACGAAGTGTGGCGCACTATATGTGCAAGATAACATATCTCTTACTTTTTTTCGTTTTTGGATTTTTTATTTATCTTGGGGGTTTTTATCTTGATTGGTTTCATAAGGTGAGATGGAAATTCTAAAAGACAAGTATGGATATAAATGTTCAAGGCAATGATGTCCTTTATAATGATTTCCCAAACTTAAAACTTCAAAAGGGTTTTAAAACATGCAATGACAAAATTAATTCCTAAAATAAAATGAAAATGTGCCACTATACTAGTCAAACAAACAGTGAACTATTGATCATGAAACCCATTACCCTTGCTGCTGTCTAAATACAAAAGAAACTGTGCTCAAAGAAATCCAAGAATTGCAAGCAAAGTAAAGCTAAAATCAAATTACATCAACTCATATTCTGACACCTCACCATTAGTCTCGCTATGGCTTTCGGAGGTAATCATAAACAACTTGAGCAATCTGATATCTAATTTGCAGAAAAATAAACTAATATCAAATTACACACTCATACTTCAATCCCTCACCATTAGTCTCGCTATGGCTTTCGGAGGTAACTGATAATGACATGAGCAATTTAATATCTAACTTGCATAAAAATAAACTAATATCAAACTACACACTCATACTTCAATCCCTCACCATTAGTCTCGCTATGGCTTTCGGAGGTAACTGATAATGACATGAGCAATTTAATATCTAACTTGCAGAAAAATAAACTATTATCAAACTACACACTCATACTTCAATCCCTCACCATTAGTCTCGCTATGGCTTTCGGAGGTAACTGAAAATGACATGAGCAATTTAACATTCAACTTACACACTCATAATTTAATATCTAATTTAATAAACTAATATCAAATTACACACTCATACTTCAATCCCTCACCATTAGTCTCATACAAGGCTTTCTTGAGGTAACTGATAATGACATGAGTAATTTAATATCTAATCTAACTAATAAAGCAAATGTACAAACCTGAAATAAATAAAACAGTGCTGGAATTAAAAGCTAAGAAAATAAATCAGCAGAAGGACAAGACTGATTCCATGTCATTAGTCATTGTAAAACTATGTGCAAATTCTGCCGCCATGAAAAATTATGCTAAAAGCTATGATTTCAGAAAGCAATCTAAGTAAGGAAATATGACAAAACAAAATTGAAAGTAACTTATCTAGAAATACAAACTTCCTTGAATAGCAAAATTCTCTCAAGCACAATTTGGTGTAATCCTTCAAATTCTTTAAAATTGTAATCAAACACCATCAAGGAACTTCTTTATTGAAAAACTTCACAAATATACATCCCATTCCATCTTAAACTTTGTTACAAAAGACTTCTCTATTCCTACTTTTTCATTACTTCCTCATTACCTATGATAGGAGAAAGCTTCTCCTATTTATACAAAATATGAGGAGTCATCTCATTAATGGGAGTCCATGAATCTCTCCCTCCATCTCTAGAGTTACAATCAAAATAGAAAATGATAAGACACATGTCTTTCTAGAGTTTCAACACAACTAAGAAATGAGACACATATCCTTTTAGAGTTTCAATACAACAAGGAAGTGAGACACATGTTCTCATGATCCCATGATCTTCTCCAACCAAATTCGAATTTGGCCTTAGAGTGCAACATAAGGGTCTTCTAGAAGTCTCCTTTTGACCTACACATGTCACAAAACTCATAACACATATAGATATATGAAACTATGTTAATTTTCTAGTTTCTAATCATAAATTCACTTAAAATACATAAAATAAATAACTTTGGAAAACAAGGATCCTAACCCATATATTTATGAAAATGGTTACTTGATGTAGGGTTTTAGGTCAAATGGTTATGAAACAAGAGCTAAATGGTTATGACATAATGGAAATATGTATGAATATGGAGAACACTTTTGAGACTCAACATACCCCCCAACTGAAGTTGTTGCATGTCCTCATGCAACTATTGCAATGATTCATTTGTCCATGAGTTGATTTTTTATGAGTTTTGACTCATATAGATTCATTCCAAACTTTGCTTTTTGATATTTTCCTTTTTGGCAAAGTATAATACATTTGATTGCAACTTCTTCTTCTTCTTTTTTTTTCAATGGTTGGTTCTTGTGTGACAACCAATTTTTTTTTTTTTTTTTTTTTTTTTGAGCATTGGTTCTTGTGTAACAATGCTTTATTTTCTTTGTTGCATCAAAGTTCATGAAAACATTTAGAATCAACTATTTCATCAATGAATTGATCATTTGCAAGGCATATAATCTTTTGAATCATGTTGCAACAATAGTTGGTTGGGGAGTATATGTGGGTGGAAATGAAATGAAAATGTGTGATAGTGTATGACATGTGGATATGAAATGATGTCCCTTCCCCCCCCAACTAAAGATATGACAATGTGAAAAAGGGAGTGAGGAATTTTTCCAAAGTTACAATTTTAGCATTCTAATGAATTACATGACTAAAAAATAGAAAACAACATACCTTCACTTACCTTAAATGTGGATGAGTTGTGTATGTGTGGTGGCTGCAAAATTCTGATCATATTCTTCTTCAAGTGGTTGAACAAGAGAAGTCATGGATAAAGAGATAAGATGACTTTTTATTGCTTCTACTAAAACTTGTTGAATCTACTCCAAAATGCTGAAAATAATAGTCTTCATGTCTTCAAAACTCATTGGCACAATTCCTACTATGTGAAAAGATGTTCTGATGTCGAACATAGTAGGAAATTGTTGACTTAGTGGCCATTAATGGATGCCACTAGTCAACACGAGAACTCTCACCATTGATGACAATGAGAGTCAATATGCCCAAACACATCTTTCTAGGTACGAATGATTTTGCTGATGTCGAGTCACCTAGAAGATCTGACGAACAAGGGACATTAGTGTATTCTCATTGTTTTTCAGCATGAGAACTTGCCATTAAGGCATGCAAGCCTCAAGGTGTTTTTACAAAGAACTTAGACTCAAAGGACTATGGACTCAATAATTTGCATTGAAGCAGGGCTTATTTGCGGAATGAAAATGACAAGAAATGGAGGATGAAAATGGAAGATGGCAATGAAGAGTAGAAATGGCAATGGGCAATAAGCATGTGAATGAGCCTCTTGCTTTTATTTGTGGTTATGAATGGACAAAAAGAAATGGAAAGTGGATGTGAATGTAAATGGAAAATATGAAGTGAAATGAGGTGAATGGTTTATTATGAGGTATGGATGTGATGGAGACAATAGTATCTGAAAGATTTTCAAATGTTTGGATCTGATTTTACATCAGCATATTTCCTCTTTGTTGCTGATTATCCTCTTATGAAACAAATTGGTCTCTTAGAGAGACACCATTCTCTTGTAGTCATTTGTTTTTCCTCCTGGAACCTGCAAAAAAACTAATACTTCTTCTACAATGGAATGTAAGATTATCAAATGAGAGAGGTGATCAATCTCTCTAGTTATGATATTTACACACAAAACTAAGAATTTGTATTAATGAAACAAGTTCTCAAAGGAAAAATCAAAGGAATTTATACCTGTTTTGGAATTAGTGCCTCAAGTTGAATGTAGCTTCTTTTCAGCAATTTATTTCATTATTTACCATTTCAAACTCTAATGATGGATTTCTCATTGTGTAGATCTTGTTGAGACTTTTCCAACGATACTTAAATCATCAAAATCTGATTTTGTATGAGAAAGTTAGGCTGATTTGAACAATGAGGTTTTTCAGTTGCGGAATTGGAGATCAGCTGCAGAATTGGCCTTTAGCTGCGAAATTGGAGAACAGCTGTGAAATTGGACTTTAGCTGCAGAATGTCGACGGTTTCTGTAGCTAAAAATCTTGAATAAAAAGTTAGCCATTCATCTTTCATCATCAGTCCAAAATTAATCAATACCTTCAGAAAAGTGAGCAAATGACTTATTCATTTCATTGATTCAAATTTATTAATTTTTTTTTTTTTTTTTTTTTTAATCAAAACAAAATTGATTTTTTTTTTTTTTTTAATATTATATATGTTACATTTTTTTATAAAAAATATACATATATAATTTTATTAAACAAGCAATTTATTAAATAAGAAAATTAAAAAAATAAAAACTAAAAACATGAATGCCATTATTAAAAGAACATAACGCTTCTGTAAATGCCATCTCCATAATGTCTCCAAGTTTTTTTCTACAAATGAGCACAATAAGCAAACAATAAACATAGGCCATGTCCACAATCACCAAACATAACAGCAAACAAAAACGAAGGGTGCCAGCATCAACAATTTCTTGGAAAGCGCTAGTTGGAAAATTTTAGTGGAGGTTTGTTGTTGATTGACTTCAATAGAATTTGTGTTCAACTAAGATTCTTCTTCCTGGAGATCAGGAAACCGAATTATGGTTGAAATCAATGCAGAGTGCCGTTCAAACTCTCCACTGTGCAAACAGAAAATCATTTTTCCTCACGCAGCAGGAAAAAATGGGCTTCAAAGAACCGAGAAATTCTCCTAGACCGCCACGAATTTCGTAAAACTATTTTTGGGTTATCTAATTGACCATGTTGGCGAAAAAACCCATGTCTCGGTTTTTCAAAATTCATCCTCAATCGATCAGAAAATTCGTTTCAAATTGACGTGTCAACTAAAATTGCGTTTCTGGAGATGCTCTGGCAAAATCGTTTTCTGGTTAGTTCCGTAAGATTTCTGAGAATTTGACAGGGAGTTTTACATCAAAAAGAAGCCCATCATCCTTAGTTTGTTCAGTCTTTTTGTTCTCTGAGGAAACTCCAAGTGCTTCAGGAGTACGGTTTTCAGGTATAGCGGCTGAACTCCTTCAATAGCTAGCCAATGAGCGACAACTGCAGTGTCCAAAGGAGCTCTTAGTAATGGTGTTTCAGTTATATCTTTGAATTCCAAATCCTTATCTTCGATGTAGAACAAATCTGTATGCCCCACTGCTCTCTTAAATCTCAACGGATCTCCTGAAGCAAAGCCATAAACAGGCTCCACATTTCGAACTCTAAGTGCACTATTCACATCTTCAGTAGTCAATGTAGTTCGTTTTGAGTGTCGCATGCATTTGATTGTCTCCTGCATGATTTCACGCAATCTATATTCAACATTTGGAGCAAGAGCCTGGGCAATCTTTATACAAATAACATTTGAAATGCATGGCTTGAAGGATTGCGTCGTTGGTCATGAATTGTTGCTTTAATGTCGTGTTTGCTGCATTTGCTATGACTCACTTACTAATTCAACCGTTGTGGTTTAAGTTTTGATTGCAGGTTTGTAGACAGGCTTATGGCTCGGAGGTCTTATTATAGTCCAAAGTTTTTCAAAGGCCATGGCCATTGCGTTGTTTTTTTTTTTTTTTTAAACTTGTTTTGTTAATAAAATTGCATATGTTATATTTTTTTTAAAATAATAAAAAAAAAATATACATATATATTTTATTAAACAAAATAAATTATTGAATATTTGTTTTTGTTAATAAAATGACATATGTTGTATTTTGAAGAATTAAAAATATACATATGTATTTTACTAAACAAAACAATTTATTGAAATTTTTTTTTTTCTCTCTTTTTTTTTTTTTAAATGATTTGTTATTAAAATTATATATATATTTTCAAAAATTTTAAAAATATACATATATATCTTAGTAAGAAAACAATTTAATTTTTTTTTTTTAATATTTTTTTTTTAATTTTTTTTTATAATTGATTTGTGCGATAAAATTATGTATGTTATATTTTCAAAAATTTAAAAATACACATATATATTCATTAAACAAAACAATTTATTGAAATCAAAGTTTTTCATGAAAACAAATTTTTTTTATTTTTTATTTTTTATTTTTTTTTATTGAATCAATTGAAATGATGAAGTTGATTTTGTCTCATTTTTTTTTTTTTTTTAACATAACAATTTTTTTTTTGATCCTCCAGATCACACAAAGTGCAGAAGGAGAGCATACTCAAGAATTATTAAATTTTTTTTTTACATAACAATCTTTTTTTCTGATTCTCCAGATCGCACAAAGTGCAGGAGGAGAGCATACTCAAGAATTATTAATTTTTTTTTTAGATGTAAGAAATAAGGCTACCTAGTTACACTTCCCTGGCAACGGCGCAAAAATGTTTGGTCAATTTAGTGTATCCTAAATTGCTACATTAATTTGTCAATCCGAGATTCGTAAGCCGACGAAGTGTGGCGCACTATATGTGCAAGATAACCTATCTCTTACTTTTTGTCGTTTTTGGGTTTTTTATTTATCTTGGGGGTTTTTATCTTGGTTGGTTTCCTAAGGTGAGATGGAAATTCTAAAAGACAAGTATGGATATAAATGTTCAAGGCAATGATGTCCTTTATAATGATTTCCCAAACTTAAAACTTCAAAAGGGTTTTAAAACATGCAATGACAAAATTAATTCCTAAAAGAAAATGAAAATGTGCCACTATACTAGTCAAACAAACAGTGAACTATTGATCATGAAACTCATTACCCTTGCTGCTGTCTAAATACAAAAGAAACCGTGCTCAAAGAAATCCAAGAATTGCAAGCAAAGTAAAGCTAAAATCAAATTACATCAACTCATATTCTGACCCCTCACCATTAGTCTCGCTATGGCTTTCGGAGGTAATCATAAACAACTTGAGCAATCTGATATATAATTTGCAGAAAAATAAACTAATATCAAATTACACACTCATACTTCAATCCCTCACCATTAGTCTCGCTATGGCTTTTGGAGGTAACTGATAATGACATGAGAAATTTAATATCTATCTTGCAGAAAAGTAAACTAATATCAAACTATACACTCATACTTCAATCCCTCACCATTAGTCTTGCTATGGCTTTCGGAGGTAACTGAAAATGACATGAACAGTTTAATATCTAACTTGCAAAAAAGTAAACTAATATCAAACTACACACTCATACTTCAATCCCTCACCATTAGTCTCGCTATGGCTTTCGGAGGTAACTGAAAATGACATGAGCAATTTAATATCTAATCTTGCAGAAAAGTAAACTAATATCAAACTACACACTCATACTTCAATCCCTCACCATTAGTCTCGCTATGGCTTTCGGAGGTAACTGAAAATGACATGAGCAATTTAATATCTAATCTAACTACTAAAGCAAATGTGCAAGATTGAAATAAACAAAACAGTGCTGGAATTAAAAGCTAATAAAAATAAATCAGCAGAAGGACAATATTGATTCCATGTCATTAGTCATTATAAAAATATGTGCAAATGCCCGGGCTGCCATGAAAAATTATGCTAAAAGCTATGATTTCAGAAAGCAATCTAAGTAAGGAAATATGACAAAACAAAATTGAAAGCAACTTATCTAGAAAACATGCAAAACCTCCTTGAATAGCAGGGGCCCTCTGCTACCAATTTGGTGTAATCCTTCTTCGGCTCCTTAAAATTGTAATCAAAACACCATCAAGGAACTTCTTTATTGAAAAACTTCACAAATATACATCCCATTCCATCTTAAACTTTGTTACAAAAGACTTCTCTATTCTTACTTTTTCATTACTTCTTCATTACCTATGATAGGAGAAAGCTTCTCCTATTTATACAAAATATGAGGAGTCATCTCATTAATGGGAGTCCATGAATCTCTCCCTCTATCTCTAGAGTTACAATCAAAATAGGAAATGATAAGACATATGTCTTTCTAGAGTTTCAACACAACTAAGAAATGAGACACATATCCTTTTAGAGTTTCAATACAACAAGGAAGTGAGACACATATCCTCTTGATCCCATAATCTTCTCCAACCAAATTCGAATTTGGCCTTAGAGTGCCACATAAGGGTCTTCTAGAAGTCTCCTTTTGACCTACACTTGTCACAAAACGCATAACACATATATAGATATATGAAACTATGTTAATTTTCTAGTTTCTAATCATAAATTCACTTAAAATACATAAAATAAATAACTTTGGAAAACAATTATCCTAACCCATATATTTAAGAAAATGGTTACTTGATGTAGGGTTTTAGGTCAAATGGCTATGAAATAAGAGCTAAATGGTTATGACATAATGGAAATATGTATGAATATGGAAAACACTTTTGAGACTCAACAGGCTATATGTGCGAAGAGTTAGTCTTGGCTGTGTTCGGACTCTGCTGGCTATGTGCATGACAAGGTAATGGTAAGGGAAAGCATGTTGTAGTGAAATATTGGAATCTAATACAAAGATTGGTTTTGGAAAAAGCACTGTGTTATCCTAGTTATATTCTATTATTGCATTGAGATCGCTTACTTCTGTTATTCTTAATTGTATCTACACGAGTAGATCTGTTATTTATTCTTGAATATGTATTGATGGTTGAATACATGGATACATATGCTTAAGTTATTGTGAATTACATAGATCTGGTTATGTTCTTATATATCTGTGATGAAGTCAATCTATGATCTCTCTGTTCATGCATTTTCTGTGTCTGTGATTGATCGATCTGATAAGTATTGTTCTATATTTACGCGCATGTATTTCTGATCTATGTAAGTTCTGCAATCAACCTGTTTAGGTCCACCACATTATTTTCTTCCTCAGGGTGTGTAAACTTGGTTCCAACACCCCCCTCCTCCCCCCCCCCCCCACCATACTGTTTCAGGTGATACTTTGATCTGCGCAAGTAGGTCATTGCCAAAGGGGCCAGTAGTTGGAGGGTTTGTTCATTGTGTGATAAAATCTGAACTTGGGTCAGGACCCCTCAAGCCAGCAATGTTAAAACACATTTTTTTAATGTATCTGCAATTTTTATCAAGGTGGGTCTTCTCAAAAGTATTCATAATGATTACTTGTTGGATGTGGAATTTAATTCCGCATCTAATGAGTGTTTAAACTTGAAATTTGAGTAAAAATGTAAGGAGATAAGCCAAAAATAAAATTAAAAAATTTAGGTTTTCTTCTTTTCCCTCCAAAATATTTACATGTACCTCTTCTTAAATTTGAAGCATTTTGATTGGTTTACATATTATGACATGGAAATTACATGAAAATTTCATGGACACTTTTAGGTTGAAATTTCCTCTAATGAGTTTTACTGATTGTGGCTTTTTCTATATGTGGAGAGAATGTTGACCTTGATGGCATGAGGTCAAAGGGATGAGTTGCTGACAAAAATTTATTGCAGAATCTTATGTTTCTACTCGTGTTGCTTAGTGCTTCTTGGATACATTGCATATTTTTCCATGAGATATTGATGATAGAGATTGATGTTACACTACCTAATATGCCTGATGATATACTGCTTGTTGATTATGAGGATGTTTATGCTACTATAATTATGAAATTTATGCTACTGTTGTCGGAGGATTATGTTGTGGATTCCTATATGGAGTATGGTAGTTGCTAATGATTTTTTTATAAATATTCAAGTGATGAGATCCTTGTTTATGGATGAGATCTTACAGAAAGTATAGATGTCATATAATTAGAGCCCACTTGTGTGCACTTGTAGAAGTCATGCATCCCTACTATTCTATTTTTCTAGTGCATTGGTCATGAAAATATTATGATGTAATCGTTTTAAAATTTATTCATGTATGAGCTATTTGGATCAAGTCATATTGCTATATATGTAACCCAGTTATTTTGGGTGATGGATGTAAACATGGGATCATAGTTTCATTGGCTATAGGAGAGGTCATATTTATTTGATTTATAAAGCCTTGTACTTAAATTTCATATCTCTAGAAGGTCCAATATATGCTTAAGAGGGACATGGTCAATATGCATATTTCATATCGAAATATCATACCTACAATGTCGAGATCTAACAGGGGAGTACTTAAATCATCATGAGTATGCCCTTTGCACTTGATGTTAAAGGGGGAGAGAAGACTTTGTGTTTTCAGGAGGTCACCATCAAGTAAAAAGGGGGATATTGTTGGAATTATGATTAATATGTTGTCATTGATAGCAAATTGCATGAAAAATATGTCCTTGAATTCAACCTGGTTATAATATGGCGATTATGGAACTAATGTAGATGATAGGAATATTGGTTTAGGTATTGAAGAAATGAGGAAGTGTACTGATAGTCTTATCACAGGTTTACTTTGAGAAAACATGAAAGTGTGAAGTTTGAAAAGTATATGGAGCCCCTGCAAAGAATAGTCACGTACATATGTAGGTTATGCGAACAAAAGTAGCGTATGAAAACCTAACAATGGAAAAGAGAAAACCAAGAGATTTTCCCATGGTAATCACTCATAGTAATGTGATGGAAACGTCTATTTGATCCTATCAACAATTACCGAAAACTTTACCAAGGTATTTCCCTATGGTATTAGTGAGGAAAATAACTATACAAGGAGAAGGATATCAAGGAGTTGGGTGTGCAATGTAATGAAGTGTTCATGTTTTCTATGATTTGGAATAGGTGTGCACCAAGGAGCAAGGAGATGGCTCAGATCTGATAGATATGAAAATATATGTATATGCTTGATTTATTTGCAAATGTTTAAGTTGCTAACGAATGCGGGGTCAATGGTTATAGTTGAGATATGATCTGAATGTGTGTGCAAATATCTGTGATTTTGAATGTAAAGTATGAATAATGTGTATTTGACATGGGTTGTGTTTTCATAGATGATTTAATTCAATGAGTTGAGAGTTTTATGTGAGTCTGATTAATTAATAATGCTTACATACGTGAATCTACCTTATAACAACTGCATATACATTCTGAATTGTTTTATTGTTGCTTGACCTGGATTGTTCACTTTTGTTCTTTCTATTGAGTAATTTTTATGATAATGGTATATTTTCTTCGAATAGAGAGAATGGTTTAGATTTTTTATTCAATGGTTTGAGATCTATATGTGGGTATTTTGCATATATTTCACATATATACGTGGATACCCTTGTTGACAGTCATGTATGCATTCTGATTTGATTAGGTTTTGCACTGTTGATCTAACTATGACAGTGAATGAATCTTATGTTATTTGATACTATTCACCAAGGATTTCTTTATTACTGTTATGATACATTTTTATTATAATTTGACTCTTGATCTGGTTGATCTATGACTGGTTGGTGATAGGTATATGGTTTTGATGATGAGAATGGATGAGTATTGACTTGATGTTGGCAGATTGGAACTATTTATTTATGAAAATATTTACCTTAGTTTGGAATATAACAAGAGTATATGATACAATATCTTGTTGATTTTGTTTAAGTGATTTAGTTTTTCTATTTAGTGATTTTAGATCTATATGCAGGTTTTATGCATAGGAAGTGTGTACAAACGTGGATAGCTTTCACAACAGTCACATATATATTTTGAGGTGAATTTGGTCAGAGTTTGTAATGACCGTAGATTGGTCTAGTATCTGAGAGTATGGTTATTAGTGATTTCTTTATGATTTGATTACTTATTGGTTGTAGAGGAAATATTGGTATTCAATATTCGATATTTGGTTTCATAATGGTTAATTGGTATTGAGAATAATGTTGGGTGTGGGTCAAGTTTGAAAATTTGATGAAAGGAGGCCTACATGTTTTGATGTGTATTTGATAGATGTAGATATCGTATGAAACATTATGAAACATGGTCCACAAGGAGCTAAGGGTTGGAGCCTTCAGTGAGGGAGTCGAAGATATTGTATGAAACATTATGAAACATGGTCCAGAAGGAGCTAAGGGTTGGAGCCTTCAGTGAGGGAATCGAAGTTTCCTTCTAGTGGTAACTAGTAAACTTGTCGAGGGAGTAGGAGCTTCCTTCCTATATGATTCGATAAACTTGATTAGGGGTTTGTAGCTCCCTTCCAGTGGGTGATGGAGAACGAGTGGAGCTTGTAGTCTCTTATAGGTATGAGCCTGGGTGTTGCTAAAATTATGCACCAATAAAAAATTGTAAGAATATTTTATTTATAATAAAAGGAGAAGACAACATCAAAGTCATCTTGCATGTTTTGATGTGTATTTGAGACAGGAAGACCTAGTATGAAACATTATGAAACATGGTCCATAAGGAGGTAAGGGTTGCAACCTTCAGTGGGGGAGTTAAAGCTTCCTTCTAGTGGTAGTTGGTAAACTTGTTGAGGGAGTAGGAGCTTCCTTCCGATAGGTGGCAGTAAATTTGATCAGGGGGTTGTAACTCCCTTTCAGTGGGTGCTGGAGAATGAGTGGAGGTTGTAACCTCTTGCATGTAGGAGCTTTTGTGCTATTAAAAGTCTACGATAGTACAAAATTGTAAGAATATTTTCTTTATAATAAAATAAGGAGACAAAGACAACATCGATGGTGGTTTTCTCCCACATTGGGTTTACACCTAAAATCTTAGTGTCCTTATGTGTTGCTTATTTCTTATGGTTTATTTTCTCTTTACTTCTCATAGTAATAAATAAGGAATATATAATTAAATAATAATTAATTGGTTAAATTTAAACAACTAATGGAATCTATAAGAAATTAGTAATATGCACATACACGGTTTTATTTCATTAAAGGCATGTACACAAGATAGTTGTGTGAATAACAGTAGCATATAATTTTCAAATTTGAAATAGAATAATAAGTGAAATCAATATTAATTCACCCCCACCCCCTGCCTCTTATTATTTTTCCTAAAAAAACGGTCCATCTACCTTTATTATTCCAAAACCTTAAAGAAATTGAGGAAAATATACTAGTAAATGCATATATTTTGAAGAAATATTTTTCTTGAAAATTGCATGTTTTTTGTAAATATGTAAGTAATGATTTATAATAAAAAAAATTATGTTGTTCATATGTTAACAATAACTATATACATGTTGTATTTTTATATCATGTTTATGCATCTTTAATAGTAGAATATCAATTCCCTTTGATGGGGGTGATCAACCGACTATTCATTTGTCACACATGAGGCTACAAGGGCCTATCCTCTCTCCACGCGCTCATTAATTCCTCAGTCATGCACAATCCTAACATGTATTCCTCCTGCATGATGGTTTATCCCACACAATTTGCTGATAAATTTGAGGGCCGACTTGTGTATCGGTTCAATTTGGAAACTCGGGCGATGAATTTTGGTCGAGAGGAACAACAAGGTGTGTGGGTCTAGTTCCATGGAAGCTCCCTGGGGTTTAGACCTTGGATGAGATGATCAATGGAGGCTAGAGGCACTATGGTATGGGTTGGATTCTACCATATGCTTTGTGCGTGGGATTCGGGCACTTGAACGGGTGAGGAACCGATTCGTTTCCAAGATTTCGCCCATTACAGTCTCACACTCAAAAAATCAAACACTCTGGGTATTTATTCCTCTGTGTGGGGTAAGTAACCTATGCTTTTAAAATCATTTTCATGTCGTTATATTTTGAGGATTTTATCTCTATTTTTTTATGGTTGCATTGTCGTTGGCTCCCCACGGGAAATATTTGTTTTCTACTAGTGTAAGAGTGTCTCTAGTCTGGCTGGAGGGTGGTTTGTGTGCTCATCTTGGGTCAACATCATTGAATTTCTCCGTTTGGTTAATTTGGGTTGCATCGTCTATGTTAGTGGGTGATTTGGTTGGTGGACATGGTATTCACTGCCTTGTCTTCTAGTCTAGACAGTTTATTGTCTTTCTTATCTCCGAGGTCGTGTGGTTGGCACTACAATACAATCTTATTATTTGATGTGGTTTCTTGGTTTGGGAAATTTTATTGTGCATCACAGGTTTTATACCAGTTATACCTCAGGGTCTTTCCTCTGCCAAAAGGTATTCTTGACCTCCTCCACTATGCCCCGCCAATGGGGCCACCCTCATCATGGGGGAGGGAATCATGCACAGGGAGGGCGTCCCAAGCCCAGCCATAGCACGTCTTCTACCAATTCGATCATTCGGGACACTGAGGACGCTAAAGCTCTTTCTCCATCATGTTATCCTAGTCATATAGTAGCACCTGCTACCTTGGAATCAATTTTTGAACAACTACGGAAGATACAAATTAATTTGGACATTGTAATATTCCAAAATGGAAAAGACAGGAATATAGAACATTTATAACATTTCAATCCAGGCAATAACTAGAATGTAAGCACAAAACTGTAAAATGCTAGAAATGTTGAAATATAACATCAATACATTAAAACATTAGCAGAAACAACTAATACATATCATTATACATCAACATCAATGAAAGTACACGGTGCTCCAAAAGGAATGCACTCAAGCCACAAGATGGATGAAATACACTAAAGAAACCAAGCACTAGAAATGTTGTGCTGCTACTGTTGCTACTGTTAGAAACCACTGCTATTGAGAATCAGAACCATGTGTGGAAGGCTATTGGAGTGCTCAGAATGATTTGGTCTTTTAACCACGGATTCTACTCAAAAAACCCAGAAAAACTCAAGAATGGTTTGGCTAGATTCTAAGTTTGGATTTTCGGCCCTTTTCGGGTTGCCCACTACACCCCTGCTGACTGAATTACACACTACATGGGAATTACTACTGATATGGGGTTGAATAAATTATCTATCAGCTGATAGCACCCAATCAACTCAATAGATGAAGAGTTGGTCCCCTCACTGGAAAATAGGGTCAATAACTTGGGTACCTGACCTACCACTAACTGCACTACAAAATAACATAGTTTCTAGAGGAGACTGCAATGTGGGTGAATGATGCTTCTTGGCCTGATTCCAGATGGTGGACTAAAGCTCTAAGCAGTTCCTCACCAGCCTCCCAGATGAAGGGCTGCTCCCTCCACTATAAAACAAGCTCAGAAGTTGGGTTTCTCAACCCTCCACTACTGCAACCTTGCAACACAACAAAATATTGAAGGAGACTGCGATGGGAAAAATGGTTGAAGCTTGGCCAAATATCGGATAGTGGAAATGATGCTCAATATACGTCTCCTGAGTAGGCACTCGAAGTCCCCTGAGGATGAGGGCGGGATTTCCGCTCGGAAACACCCTTGTGCTAAACAACACAACAAACTTAGCTAAACAACTGAAGCATGCAAATAGTCATACAAGACCACAAAATCAATAATCCAATTCATGTCTTCAATGGCTTCCATCCTCTTCCTTTTATTCTTGGTGAGCTTCCTCACCCTAGGTCCCACTCATTAAAGGAGTTACTCGCATGCATACACTCCTCCTAAATGATTGCGTTTTCCTCCATTAATCCTCCACTATCTCCATAATAGCGCTATTGATTTGGTCAACATTGACCTTGTCCACATGATTTAGCTCCTGCTCATACCTAAAGGTGCTTTATTCAACTAATACAATGATCCACATTCAAATGAGAAGTGGTTTTACTAAAGATATTTATGGGTCTCCCTACCCACTTATTCATCTATCTAAATGACAAAAGCAAAAATTAATATTCCAATTAGCTGCAAGCTAATTTTGGAATATTACAGTTTTCCCCTCCAAAATGTTGCTTGTCCTCAAGCAACTGCAAGGATAGAAACTGCAAAGCCTCCTCTCCTCGTCCTGTAGCATCCTCATTTGATAATTTTCTCCACTTAACAAGATTCTCTCTCATCAATCTGTCCCCTAGTTGCTCCTCCCAAGTGTACAAGTTAGCCTTTGGTGATAAATCCAAATGGCTCTCATCATGAAGAAGTGGGATATCCATGGAGGAAAATATTTTTTGTCTAGAGGCCTTATTAAGGCATGGGATCTAAAAAATGTTGGGAACTTCAATCCCCATGATAAGCTCCAATCCCCAAGCTATCATCCAAACAAAACGGGTCACCCTCCAAAGTGGTAACTCATAGAAAAAATCTTCCATATCTTTCTCTTGTAATGTAGATGGGTTGTATGGTTGAACATGATGGACCAAATTGTCTATCCGGCCACATTGTCTCTCTCTCCAATTATGATATGTGTAGAGCTGTTGTTGATTTTGGGTTGCAATAATGTTTCCCTCAAGAGGAAAAAAGGCAAATGGATCCTCAAATACTCACTCTTTGGTTTTATGAACCTTGCTTGCCCAAACCATCCCACATATAGTGAATAGTACATCATCACAACATGGCATCAAGGTGAGAAAGACACTGAGTGTTTTGTGAAATGTTGGATGGTGCCAATAGTTTTCCAAGTGGTTACAACACAGTTTTGCTACCTGTTGTCTCTGAACATAATGCAGAAAGTTGTCTCCCAACCACTTGCTAGTTGTGAATGTTTTCTCATCTACTAGGAGGTAGTAAATGGAATTGTACATCATTTGTTCATACCAAAAATAGAGCAATACTTTCCCAAAGCCATACAATAAATTGTTATCTCCATCATTGATTTTGGTCTTAGAAAGACCATGAGGCCCAAAGAGAGGCTTGCCCTCTTGTGGAGAAATGTATTGTATATAAATGGCAAGAGAATGCTAATACTTTTTTAGATGATCAATAAGTACAAAAACACAACTCTTACCATGTACTATGAGTAAGTTGATAATGAGGTCCATGGATGAGCCCTCCCATGAGAATATCTCCATAATGGTCTGAAATGTCTCCATGAGACCTTGGTGAATGGAAAGGAATAAATCATGTGTTGCATGTAGAGCCTTCTACTTGTGCTTGGAGATCCAAGTCAAGAAGATCATGTCCTGATAATATGTGACTCCATCCACCACATTATACCTCTCATGTTTTACTTTCCCATCAAGTACCTCATATATGAAGTGATCCTTGGAACATTCCATCAACAGATCCAAACTCCAAAGTGACAACGTTGTTGGCCTTTGTGATAAGGCTCTTGTCATCTCATAACTCCACTCTTTGACATGCCCAATGCCAAAGTCACACATCAGAATGTTGCTATATATGAGAGACTCCTTCCCATGTGGAAGTATCTCCTAATTCTCCAAAGCTAAGGAGTAGTCCCTTTGCACCTGATTGTGCTACCCTCTACTCCTGAAACATCATGCAAGGTATGGGAGAAAATCAGCCCATACTCTCCCAAGAGTACTCAAAGAAACAATAACTCTTGCTTGCCTCCTCACATCATGATCATATAGACCATGGAGTAAAAACATGATGATTGACATGAAAAATATCACATCAGGCCAATACAACTGAACTCCTTGCTGCCACATGATGAAAGTGTCATGCCATGTCCCAACCAATAACACACCCTTTAACATAGGATATGTCACATGATGGTCAAACTCTTTCAAGAGTAGCTAGTGCAGCCATGCCTCCTACTGCCCTGTGTCATAGATATGCAAGTGGCTCACCAACCCCTTGCTCATCATCCTCACCCATCCATCCAACTGTGGGTGTATCCTATCATGCTCCAATTTGGTATTCATCCCATGGAGAATACCATCCTCCCAAATATGATCACTATCTTTGCACTTCATGAGATGTTGAAGTGCAACCTCTTGGAGATCTCTACATAAAGACCACTCATCAATGACCAAGTTGAAACCATAAGGTTCCAAATATGTTGTAAGAAAAATCTTCTCATTGAGATGTGAAGTGCTCATCAAGAAGTATCTATCATAATAATGGGATATGTTGTCTATCATAATATGTCTTTCATCAACCATCTACCTATCCAATGCTACACAAGTAGAATGGTCATTGGAATGCTCCAATAATAGTTGGCCCCCCAATTCATCACTGTAGCTCAGTGACAGTGCTGCTGATCTCCATGATGGTGCATATGTTGTCTCATGATCATGCACAATGCTGAACACATAGTTTTGCATTGGATTGATTAGGATTATGCTCATCCTATCCTCCAAAAATCTACACTCCAACCCAAAGTGTTGTGTGCATCTCATCAATGAGAAACCGGGATGTCTATATATCTCCTCCTTGAACCAGTCAAGGGTCCTCTGCGCAGTGATAGTTTGTTGCTCCAAATCAGCAGTGTGCTTTGACTCTTGGTCATGCAATTACCCTAATGTCATGTCCCCACAAATCTCCATATGATGTGCTGAAATAATAGGAGGTGGAAATTTTTGCATACCTTGGTTAAGTTGATCCTTGAGAACATCTTGTACAGCTACAAGGGTTCCTCCTACTGGTGTGATGACTCTTCCAACTTCCAGTGATGGTGATGGCTACTCCTCTATTGCTGCACCAGCGCTGGTATATGTATCCTCTTCCTCATGCATCTCCTGAATAATGCATGGGACTCTTAACGTCAAGAGATCAAGACAATCTTGCAAAGATAAAAGTGTTCCTTTAACTGTTGCAAGTACTCCTGCAGCAAGTGGTGGTGGAAGTTTCTCTTCTTCCGGAATGATAATGCTGACATCTTCCCTTGGCTCCTCATATGCTTTCTCATATATGTCAGGAAGTGTTTCAATAGGAACTGCCTCTGGTTTCTTCTTATCAAACTTCTAGATCAGCCTTTGAGTAAAATATGCATAAGCAGTCACTCTTTCATGTTTCAAATGGTTGAACCACAAAATATTTTCTTCACCTTGAAGGTGAAATGTTGCAATCTCAATAGCTTCTCTTTCTGCTACTAGATGTAGCAGGAATAATTCATATAACTTCTTCCTCCAAGCCCTTGATGTGCTTGTGGATGACCCATCAAATGTAGACAATAGAAATCTATTGTGTCTTTTTCTTCTACTGTTGTTGCAAGGTCTCTATTCTTCTTGTATCTGAATGAACTATTGGAGAGTTGGATTCTCCTTGAAAGCCCTTGATTAAGATTTTTACTCTACAAGATAATCACTTAGAGTCTCATGATCAATGTTTCCTCCATATCCATGCCTTTCACCTTCCTCTTCAAAGAAAGTGGACATAGTAGATTGCTTTGGATCTTGATGCAATACCGGTTTCTTCTGTTGTTGATAGGAAGTGCTTGTACCTTCCTCATCTTGAAACCTTCTTGGGGTCTCATTACATCTCTCCCTTCTCATTTTCTTGACCTCCTTGGTGAGGTTCTTCATAGGTCTAAAAATATATGAGGCAAAACTCATTCCCTCCATCATTTTAGATCTATTATTCATGTGTCATAAGATGTATTTCCCACAAGTTGAGCTAGACATCATGCTCTGATACTAGTGTAATATCCCAAAATGGAAAATACAGGAATATAGAACATTTATAACATTTCAATCTAGGCAATAACCAAAATGTAATCACAAAACTGTAAAAAGCTAAAAATGTCGGAATATGACATCAAGACATTAAAACATTAGCAGAAACAACTGAGCCATATAATTTACATCAACAACAATGAAAGTACACAATTCTCCAAAAGGAATGCACTCAAGCCACAAGATGGTTGAAATACACTAAAGAAACCAAGCACTGAAAATGTTGTGCTGCTATTGTTGTTGCTACTGAGAAGAAGAACAATGTGCAGAAGGTTGTTGGAGTGCTCCGAATGATATAGAATTTTAATTACGGATTCTACTCAAAACACCCAGAAAAACCCAGAAATGGCTTGGCCAGATTCTAAGTTTCAATTTTCGGCCCATTTTGGGTTGCCCACCTCACCCTTGCTGACAGACTTACGCACTCCCTAGGAATGAATGCTGATATGGGTCCGAAGAAATTATCTATCAGCTACAATAACACCCAATCATATCAATAGATGAAAGGCTGGTCCCCTCACTGGAAAATAAGGTCAAGAACTTGGGTACTTGACCTCCCACTGCAACTGCACTACAAAATAACGCAATTTCTGGAGGAGACTGCGTTGTGGGTGAATGATGTTGCTTGGATTGATGCCAGATGGTGGACTGAAGCTCTAAGCACTTCCTCACTAGCCTCCCGGATGAAGGGCTACTCCCTCCACTAGAAAACAAGCTTAGAAGTTGGGTTTCTCAACCCTCCATTACTGCAACCTTGCAACACAGCACAATCCTGAAGGAGACTGCGTTGGTAATAATGGCTGAAGCTTGGAAAAATTCCAGATAGTGGAAATGATGCTCAATATACCTCTCATGAGTAGGCACCCGAAGTCCCCCGAGGATGAGGGTGGGATTTCCGCTCGGAAACACCCTTGTGCTAAACAGCACAACAGACTTATCTAAACAACTGAAGCATGAAAATAGTCATACAAGACCACAAAATAAATAATCCAATTCATGTATTCTATGGCTGCCATCCTCTTCCTTTTATGATTAGTGAGCTTCCTCACCTTGGGTCCCACTCATTAAAGGAGTTACTCTCATGCAGACCTTCCTCCTAAATGATTGCGTTGTCCTCCATTAATCCTCCACTATCTTCATAATAGCCTTGTTGATTTGGTCAACATTGACCTTGTCCACATGATTTAGCCCCTATTCATACCTCAAGGTGCTTTATTCAACTAATACAATGATCCACATTCACATGAGAAGTGGTTTTATTCCTACTAAAGAGATTTATTGGTCTCCCTACCCACTTATTCATCTATCTAAATGACAAAAGAAAAAATTAATATTCCAATTAGCTGCAAGCTAATTTTGGAATATTACAGACATTCTCAGGGACCATAGGTATGAAGACCAAAAAAAAATTATGGCCTATTTAAATGACATTCAATACAACCAGAATGAATGTCTGGAGCAGTTTTACAACATTCGTCGTGGTCACCGTCGCACCAATGACCACTTTCACAGCTTGGAAGTGTAGGTGGAGCATATTTACTTCCATATGCATGATCGGGTTGGTTTCTTTGTAGCTCCCCTTGTAATTCCCCCTCACCTCCCTCCTTGATATGATGCCATCAGTTCTGGTGTCCTTTTTGTTTACTTCAGTTAAGAGTGGGGATTGTTGAGATGAATTTTGTAAGTTGTGTCTTTTTGAAAATCTAACAAAATCATTTTTGAACAAAAAAAAAATAGTATAATATCAAGTCAAATATTTTTAAAGTAAAATACTTGTAATTTATCCAATATCGTGATACATTTTATGATTAATTAATCCTAATTAAGAAAGAATTCTTTGGAAACTACATTAAATTTTGTCTTTTCCAAAAGTATTCAATTCCATTTACACACTTTTAACATAATAAGAATGGAAAATTATAAGATGAACAACTAATTGAACATCATAACATGCATTTCTTTTTCAAGTCAATTTATTTATCACCCAACTTCTTAATACACAATTGCTACCTACATAATCATAAATTATGTAATCTAAAGGTGAATAATAAAGAAAACATGAGAAGTCTTGGAAAATGTATGTGAACCCACTAGGGTACTGAACATGCTCACTAGAAGAGGGTAAATGCATACATTATATGAAGGTAATTTCATCGAGGTAATGAACAGGTCTGTTGGCAACAAAGTGATTCCTGAGATAGAAGTTTAAATTAATAAGCATGCATAAAATGGTACTAATTTATGCTAAGTAATCAAATTAAAATCCAAAATTCTTATTCAAATAAGAAAATTCAAATACCCTTTCTCTTCTGGATAAAGGTAAGATCTAAAAGGTATGAGTACAAATTTATCTTTCTTTTCTTTATAATGATCATAAAATTTTCTTCGTGAATTTTTATTAAGTTATCAATTCTTTCCTTTGTGTAAAATTATTTAATATTCTCTTCATTAATATAAACAAAGATAATTTGGTCTTCCCAGTATGTCACTAATTTGTGGCAAACAACAACCCCCATTTTACTTTACTATTGTAATAAAAATGGGAACCCTTCAATTTTTTTATATTTTAATTTGCTTAAAAAAATTGAATAAATTTGAATAAAACCTTTTTATTTTATACATTAGTTTTAATTTAATTCTTAGTTTAATAAAACATGTAAAAAGGCCTTATGGCCAAGAACCACTACAGTCGATATTTAATCAAATAAAACTAATTATTTGGCTTCTTTATTATATCAATGTTTCATATTAACGCATTCACGTTCATTACTTCTACGTTTGACACATAGCTCGATGGTCTTATCCCGGGCCATTCCAAAATTGCACCTTTTGATTACATATGTTATCCATCTCCTAGGATGATGTGGAATGGATTCATGCACTTTATTATTGGCCCTCGCAATGAATCCTTTACACGTTACCCCAAACGTTCTTTCCCGAGAGGTACATATAAATCATTTGTTCAAAAAATCCACTCACAAATTTTGGGCCCACCTTTCTCTTTACTGTGCTTTATAATTTGATGAGAGACATCACTTATCCACATATGTTTTCTCTTCACTCACTCCTTTTTTATATTGCATTAACTAGTCTCATTCGTGATCTTCCTTATAGGATGAATTGGAATATACATTCAATGCATGTATGATTTCTCATTTTCATATCCAAATTCCCATTACATGTTATCCCAGAGCCTAATCATCCCATGAAATTTTTAAACATCACTTATTTCATACCTTTCATGATTTATCCCACAAGATGGCATAACCTCCCCCACAAATTGTCAACTCATTCTTTTTTACCAATAAATCCTTGCCAACTATCATCTTTTAACCACCATCACTTCGATGTAAATAATTGAAATACAAACTTTTGGTTTAATTATGTACTTACCATAATTTAATTTGATTTATTTAACTTATATTTTTATGTAGTTATAATGTGATTCTCATAGTAAAACCCTATAATTCTTAATTTTCCCTATAACAGTTGATTGATACATAAAGTTTTGCTCACACTACTAAAATGGCGAATGGAAAGAAGAAATCTCGTATGCAACAAGTAATCAGACCCTTCAAGGAAGCAAATGATGAAAATTTGTGAGATACTTTCCTCTTCTCTAATACAGTATGCACAAGAGATTTTGTCCAGTCATCTTGGAATGCCATTTACGAGATGTTTGAGGAGGAATTACCAGAAGAAGATGAAGAGCCAACAACATTTGCAACCGCAAACCAGGGTGGAAATAAACCCTCTGAAGCAATAATTAGATATTCTTCCAAATCTTGCCTACACAGAATTTCTGCACGACCAAGGTTGCTTCCATATACATACATGGTACATTGGGTGGTGGAGAATGTTGACATTAGAGAAATACAATTCATCACTCGAGAGGTATCACCATTAGTTCTTTCAAGATATAAAGTATTCAAGGTATGTATCATTTTCCTGAACCATAGATAGTGTACAATTCCCAATTTCTAGAAATTTTCATTAAAAAGGAATGCAAGGGTAAATGGGAATCCTTACCCAAATTAATAAAAGAATGGAGAAGTGACCCAAATAAGTTCAAGAATCTTTTGGCATGTACGTTATTGATCCCATATCCTCCCTTTATTGTTACATTTTTGGCATGTTGTGTGAATTGTTTGCTTTGAAAAATGTCTCCCAATTCACTGTTGACCATGTCCCTCTTATTGAAAATGCCTCCAATGGTTACATTTTTAATTGGGCCTAGATTCTATCTGATAATATTGCTAAGAACATCCTAATTTTTCATTCAAAACACACCCCCAGTCATAATACGCCATTCTATAATTTTTATTATGCGATGGATGCCATTTTTTTTCATTAGACTTTGCATGAATGGGATGGAAATGGACACTTTCCAACCCTTTTCCCATTCATATTTACCACAAAATTCTCTCGGAAGGAAACTATTTTGATCACTTTTATTGCATTTTTCACCTTGTAATGATTTCCTTGTACCGATCCATTTTGAATTCTACACTTCCAAGAATGTCTTTTGACGCCAACGATTGTTTCACAAGAATTTGGGATTATTTTGTTGAAGATATTTTTAATTATGTTAGAGTTTTCGGAAGTAATTATTTCCCTCGTGTTTTTCCCCTTTACGTTCCAAAAATTTTATTCTCCAGGGAAATTTCTTATCAAACTATCAGGACCAGAATAACCCTCGAACTTAAGAAAACTTCCAAAAGACTTTGTCTTAGGTTCCCTTTACTAGTTGGTTTGTTCAATCTTCAAAATTATCAACATGATAAGAAATAAATTCAGGAACTACATGAATTAAATCTTGCTACTATTTATGCTAGGCCTTATGATCCTTCCTAGGTAGCTAATAATTTGGTTGATGAATCGCACATAAAAATTTATATTCATGAACACAATCATTACGATGATTTATTATATCGAGCTTCTTGTTATGATTAAGTCTACTTCAATGCAAAACACATGTCTTCAGAAAATTTTCGACACTTTATAGTTTTCAGAGACACTATAAAGTCTACTCTGGCATTGAATTTGATTAAGTTACCTGAAGGTGAGGTTTTCGTATAAAAAGTAGCCAACTCTTCTAGACAAGTTACTCCACAAGCTAATACTCCAATTTAGATTTATTCCACAAATTCTTGAGATCAGACCTATTTAGTTAATCGATTGGATAATGAAATTGCAAAATATTAGAAATCATACATAGAGATTACTTCAACGCCAGTAAATTCAAGAAAGGAAGCAACAATACTTGAATCGAACACATGATAATATTATGCAACACACAATTATTGCTCCACTAGTTGTTTCTAAGTATGCTCTTACATGGTCTGGTATCATTCCAAAGCCACCTATCAGTACTCATTTAAAATGATTTCACCGATAATAAATGATTTCATTGTGATAAGGAGGTCAACGAGTTTATCTAATGTATGGGGTGTACTGAGGGCAGAAATTCACAATGGTGGTGCACGTATATTTGGTGGAGTCATTAACAACAGACCCAAATTTAGAGTATCTTCTAGATCTTTTATTCTTGATCTCAGTATCATATTTTCTACTTCTCATTCACTGATATACTATGGAAGAGCCTCACTAGTATCTTGATGCAATTTCATAATCCCTCTCCCTCCAACCCCAGACACATCAACATCCATTCCTACTTGATCAATAATATTTTTTTTGTGAACCTTTACTCTTACAATTTTCAATTTTGTTGCCCCTATCATAATTTTCATTTTGCAACATCACAGTGTTGTCATTGAAATTAGTGAATTGGATGGAAATTTTCTCCATAATTTTCAATTTTCAGTCAAATAAGTACTAACCCAATTAGGTAGTATAAAATTTTTAACTTCTACGTTCGTAACCTCTTCAATGCTACATGTTTTGCGTGGACTCTTGGATTTGGTTGTTTCAATCGTGTACATTATTTTTGGAGTGAATCTTGAAGGAAGCTGAGTCATTGTCTCCACCACTTGATAGCCCACCATAAACTAATCTTTCACTTGTAGCAATTTTTATTTTTCTTTGACTAGTAGATGAACTCAGACTAGTACCAACTGTGAGAGATTGAGATTGTTGCGTAGGATTTGTGCCTCTTTTCTTGTATCTCCATCTCATACTGATGTTGTCTTCTTCAGCAATTTATTTATTATCTATTAGAAAAAAATTATTTTTTGTTAGTGTACTATGACTTTCCTCGCTTTCCTCTCTGACTCTTGGAAACGAGCTCTCGTACCTAATAGAATCTAGGTGTGCACGAAATAGACCTTCTAGATCAAAGGCTTTAACAACTTCATCTTTACTTGAGTTAAAAGCATCTAAAGACAGTGAAATATTCTTAGCACGAGCAACATTATTTACAGTGACTTCTTCAATAGTAAACGCCAAAGAAATATATTATTTTCTTTTTTTGTTCAAATGTAACTAGCTAGCGACGGTATTGCATGTAGACTTCAACAACAAAATACCTATCTAGAATAAATTTTGGCAACGAAATTGACTTATCTTCAAAAAAATAAATTTGAATAACCATATTAATTTCTCTCTCTTCTTGCACCCCCTTACCAAATAGGAAAACTTGAGCTTGTGCAAATATTCGAGAAGGATATTGTCTAATTATCATGTGATTGTCTTGTTTTACAAAGACATCTTGAATTAAACAAAAATTTTAAGAATTTGTGTATTTCCATAATATGGGATACCAGAACTATATTGGTTCTTTGTTAAAATTGAATTCAGGATTGGATGGTAAGATGTCAAGCACATGGATTGACATGATGGATGTTATTAGATATGCCATCATAAAAGAATTATTTCTTTTGGAAAAATTGACTTTAATTGTAAATCTAATTCATTGAAAATGACATCAACCCAGTCAAATATAAAATTTTATTTGTATGAATGATAAAGTACATAAAAAAATTCATTTTGGTACATTTGTTGTAGTTTCTCATCCCATCATGCAGACACAGAGGCAAAATAAATCCCTAAACGACGTGAAACCAAAGAAATATCTAACAAAGAAAGATCGAAAGGAAATTGTAAATTTGGGGAAATGAATTCTCAAATAATTTTAACTTAATTTTATTATGACTTCAAGAAACTACCTTCTTTGGATAATTTTAAACACTTACTCAATTCCAGTAACTTGAGTATCCATTTGAATGCCTTGGGATTAAAAGGAATCATTTTGCTACTAGCATAATTGTTCTTGTTCTTGAATCAAAATTTCTTGTGCATAGATAAAAAATCTCTCTAAAATCAAATACTTTTGGAACACATGTAACATTAATCAATCCACATGTCCAAATCTTGTTGCTTCTTTTCTCTTCTATCGATAGATTCACATATCACTCATACGCAGTTGACCAGTGAAATTTCTCATCGATATGAGAAAGTGAGTTAATTATATCAAATCAAATAACCTATTTCCTTCCTCTGTAACCCATTTCTTCTTTGTACTAAAACTTACTCTATCAATCAATAACATTATCAATCACATTTAACTTTACAATTCTCGATTCTCTTGACAATAACTAGCTGTTACTATTTCTTGTGTGAAAACTATCACACATGACACTCAATAAATAACAATTGAAGATACCAAAGTCAATGTTTAAAGGAAGTAATGGAAATAAAGCTCAAAATTCAAAAACCATATTTTGCATTTACTCTGCATTTTTCTCCTCCTTTAACATTATTGATACACATGTCATAAGATCCAAAAATTTATGATATAAAATCAATATGAATTACTTGTGATCATGACAATTAGCTTATAAATTGTCAATAATAAATGAAAATGGAAAATTTTGCAAGGACAGGGACTAATAAATAGTATGCAAAGATGTGCTCAGGTACTTCTACCACAAATCGAATTGATGGCTAAGTTGGGCCCCACCACGATGTCAACATCGATTCATTTTATTTGATATCAGACTGAAAATATTATGATATAAAATAACTATGAATTACTTGTGATCATGCCAATTAGATTAGACACTATTAATAATAAATATAAACAGAAAATTGTGCAAGGAAAATCACAAATAAAGATTATGCGGAGACATGTTCAACAACATCCACCATGAATCAACTTGATGGTTGAATTGGTCCCCACCACTATGTCGATGCCGATTTTTTTTATTTGATATTAGACTGCTAAAAATGTTGAATCAATTCACAAGAAACAAACATTTACGATATATGATAAATATGAATTAGTTGTGATCACGAAAATTATCTTAGACAATGTTAATAATAAATGTAAATATAAGTTTGTGCAAGGAAAATCACAAATAAATATTATGCATAGATGTGCTCAGCTACCTCTACCACAAATTGACTTCATGGTTGAGCTAGTCCCCACCACAATGTCAATGTCCATTCATTTTATTTGATATCGGAGTAAACTAAGATATGAACCAAATTTGATTTACGAATTACTTAACATGCGGGTTTTGAATACTACGGTGCAAAGCTAACTGTGACAACATGTTCAAGTCAGCTGCACAAGGCAAGGAACACAAAGTATCTCTCGGAATATTTTGTACCTCCATATACATTCCTCGCACATTTCTTCCACACATCTCCCTCTTGTGCACCACTACATATTAATCAATTAGCTAGACATCATATATAATGTATCCAAAAACCCAAATATTTGAACATATACAAGGATCAGATCTAATCATAATACAAAATATTGAACAAAAAGTTGTTTCGATACACTAAAGTATTCCCTGACTAATTCCATCGACCATGAATTAATAGTTTATACTAGAGTTGGAATTCCATAAGATCACATCTTAGTTTCCAATTGAGCCTGAACAACATTTCCAACCTCTATTAGCTATCCATGGTAAGGAACATCATACTACATTGTTGTTGGATAGACTTATCCCATTGCCATGAGATGCCACTTCCTAACCATGATTTTTCATCAATAGAGAATTAATATAGTATCCCAATGGCATTATGTTCATAATTTCATACTTTTCATACAATAATTAGGCATTCCATTTAGACACAATTAAAAGCTGAGGATGTGATTCTATGCAATGTCAGCTTTGGAGATAACAGTTTATGTAAGGCAATAGAAGCTCCCATAATACTCAAAAATTTTAAATGCATTTCATAACGAGAAAATGTTTCACACTCTTCTATTTCAAATACACACTCGATTAGTGAAATTTTCTATCGATATGAGAAAATCAGTTAATAGTATCACTATAAATAACTTCTTTCTTTGTACTTAGAAATGCTTGCTTACTCGTTTCCCTATATAATCACCACCTACTACTATGTTTCATGTGAAACATGCTACTAAATATTTCTATCAAGTATAAATATGGAATCAAGATTTTTTATCATCCCAATGTTTATCCTCATTAACCAATTTCATGCTAGTGTGGATATATTTGTGTCCTCACCACTTGTACGTTTCGTGCTAATATGCTCATATCACCAATTTTATTTTTCATTTCCAAATATAATTAGCATCCTTCCACGACAGATTCACACAATGTCATAAAATAATTTTGAATAACCTTTGACTAAAGTTAACTAGTATATATGATTAATATAAAATAGTGTTGTGGGTAAATCTCAGTATTTTCTACATCCAATTCACTGAATATGCATCTACACAGGTCATCTCCTTGCATATTGTTTAGATTGTATCAATATTGAATCTCATTTACTTTGAGATGTTATGAAATTATGGTTGTTCTGTGAAACTATTAATAAGCCTTGAAGTTGTACACTAGCTACACAAGTCGAATGCATCATATAAAATGTTTACATAATTGTTAAAAAATGTAATGTTTCTAGCTTTCTCATCTTAACCTGTAACGACATCCTCTTGCTATGAAATTCAATGTTAATACTAGATTAAACATAAATGCTACTAAAATTAAAAAAAAATCAATTAATTGATTAATATGTATTGATGTGTGAGATGAAAATATGCAAAATTTCATATAGAGATATAGAACATTGCAGGGAAAAAATTATGTTACTTGCTTCACACACCGATTTTCCCACACAACACCTCTTCTTCTCACACATTAAAAAGACACTTAATTTAATATTCAATCATGAGTATTTAATTCACAATTGTAAAATCACAAATGCTCAAAGTATTCAAAAGCAATGAATACTATGTACTATCATGCAAGAGGGAGTTGTACGGAAGAAATTTGTTGACGAAAAATTTATGCGAAAGATCATAACATTGTAGATGTAAATTTATATTCCTTGATATGCACACCCATTGTATCACACAACACTTATTCTTTACACATATTATAAATAAACTTCAGTGAATATTGCACAATAGACATTTAATTCACAAATTCATTTTATATTGCATAATAAGTATTTGGAAACCTTGAATACGAACATTAGGTGTTTTTAGTTTTTAAATGATCAAAGTTGTTGAGCATAGTTTTAAAAATTGCGTACCGAAACATGAAATTAAGATAACAAGTTACTTATATCACTACAAATAGCTTATTTCTTTGTACTTACAAATTCTTGTTGACTCATTTCCCTATATAACACCACCTGCTACTATTTTTCGAGTGAAACATGTCACGAAGTATTTGTATCAAATGTAAAGATGCCATCGAGATTTTTTACCGTCCCAATGTCTATCCTCATTGACCAATTTTGTGCCAGTGTGGATATATGTGTCCTCACCACTTGTATGTTTCATGCTAATAGGTTCATATCACCAATTTTGTTGTTCATTGCCAAATATAATTCCCATCCTGCCATGGCACATTCACAAACATTGTCAATAACCCATGACTATAGTTAACTAGTTTATATGCTTAATTTAAAACAACATTGCAGGTAAATATTACTCTTTACAACCTTAAATTCATTGAATACATGCATGTGAAATTCATCTCCTTGCATATCATTTAGATTGTATCAATATTAAATTTCATGTACTATAACATATTACGAAATGATGGTTGTTCTATGAAACTATTAATAAGCCTTGCGGCTATAAACTAGCTACACAAGCCAAATGGTTCATATAAATGTTTATATATTTGTTAGAAGATGTAATGTTTCCAGTTTCTTCATCTTAACCTGTAAAAACATCCTCTTGCTGTGGAATTCAATATTATTACTAGTTTAAACATAAACACTAGCTAAAATAAAAAATGCCAATTAATTCATTAATATGTAATGTTGTGTGGGATGAAGATATGCAAAAATGCATATGGAGATACAAACCATTGCGGGAATTTTTTTATGTTACTTGGTCCGTACACCTATTCTCCTGCACAACGCCTTTTCTTCATACACATTGAAAATACACTTATTTAATATTCGATAATAAATATTTAATTCTCAAATGTAAAATAAAAATGCACAAAATATTTTAAAACCATTAATACTATGTACTGCCATGCAAGAGGGAGTTGTGCAGAAGAAATCTTCTAAGGAAATTATTTTGCAGAGGACTGGAACACTGATAAAGAAAGTTTTTGTTCCTTTCTTCGCACACCCATTGTCTTGCAAAACACTTCTTCTTCACATGCATTAAAAATAAACTGCATTGAATATTGTACAATAAATATTTAATTCACAAAATGTATTTAGTATTGCATAATAATTTTTTGGGAATCTTGAATACCAACATTAGGGGTTTCTAATTTTTAAATGATCAAATTCATTGAAGATAGTTTTAAATATCTCACATTGAATCAAAGAATCATCCTCAAATCAAAAAGTACATTTTTTTAGCATTTTCTCAAAAATTTGGTTAAAATTGAAAAAACTCAGAAAAATAATAGTCCACACAACTAATGAAGAAATGACTAATAAAATGAGTCCACATCCATACACCCTTAAGAAGAAATGTAGCAAAAAATGCAAAAGATTATGAAGTAAATTTTTTGTTCCTTGCTTCAAACACCTGGCATTCTATCGCACAACACTCCTTCCATTTAAAATTGGATACTAAATTTCTTCTTAAAGTTTAAATAATATCATGTTTTTGGAATAAGGTTCCCTCTACATCGTCGTTGCTCATTATTAATTGATCCATATGTATTTTTGTGCAGGAGAGAGGTGTGTGGAAGGGGGACCGAAACATTGCCAAAAAAAGTTTGTGTTCCTTGCTCTGCACACATGTTCTCTTGTACAACACTACTTCTCCACATGCATTAATAAGAAAATTTATTTAATATTGCTTAATAAAATTAGTTAAAATTGCAAAAACTCAGCAAAATAATAGAAATTCAACACACTTTGATTGTGATGAGTTCTAAAACATGCCCACAATGATCCATCCTTAAGAAGAAATGTAGTTGGAAATGCAAAACGTTACACATTAAATTTTTCGTTCCTTGCTCTGCACACCCTTTCTCCTGCACAAAACTTTGTTCATTTAATATTGGACACTAAGTTTCTACTTAAGTTTAAATAATTTCATGTCTACAGAATAAGGTTCCCTCTACATTCACATTACTCATTATTAATCAATTCAAATGTACTATCATGCGAGAGAGACGTATACGGAAGGAGGAAAAAATCACTATGGAAGAAAGTTTTTGTTCCTTGCCCCACATACACATTCTCCCAAACAAAACTTTTTTCACTTAAAATTGAACACTAAGTTTCTGCTTAAATTTTAAATAATTTCATTTCTGTAGAATAGGGTTCCCTCTGCACCCATGTTGTTCATTATTAATTGATTCATATGTATTGTCATGTGAGAGAGAAGTGTGTGGAAGGAGGACTAAAACATTATGGAAGAAAGTTTTTGTTCCTTTCTCCACACACCCTTTATCCTGCACAACACTACTTCTTCGCACACATTAAAAAGACAATTAAATTAATAATGCATAATAATAACTAGGAGGGACTAATAAAACGAGCCCACATCAATCCACCCTTAAGAGGAAATGTAGCCACTCATGCAAAACATTATGAATTAATGCTTCTGTTCCTTGCTTCTTATCCATGTTCTCCTAGTACTTTTTCACATGCATTAAAAAGACACTTATTTTTATATTGAAAAATAATAAGTATTTAATCCATACATGTGAAATCACAAATGCACATAGTATTTAGAAACCTTGAATACCAAGATTGTTTGTTTCTAATTTTTAAATTGTTGTTTCTAGTTTTTAAAACCATACATTCCATGTCAATCCGCCATTAAGGGAAAATGAAAATCATTACGAATTAAAGTTCTCGTCCCTTGCTCCAACACTCGTTGTCTCCTGCAACATTCCTTTCTCACATGCATTAAAATGAGACTTCATTTAATATTTGATACTAAGTTTCCGTTTAAATTTAGATTACTTTTGTGCCTCAGGAATAAAGCTCCCTCTGCACCCCCATTATGTTGTCCCCTCCTCCACACATCCTTCATTATGCACAGATTCATAGCTCTACGCAAATGTTCTCCCGCACAACTAAATCTGTAAAAGCTTAAAATGAGAAATTTTTTCAAGTGAAATAAGAGATAAATGCAATAGTAATAATGTAAATTTTCCCTTGGCTTTCTTCTCTCAAATATCTTGTCCTGATTATGGGTCCTGGCATGGACTTGGAAATCAAATTGTGGAGCATATTCTGGATTTCTTTTCTTCAAATTATAAATTTCTCTCCACCAGATGAATTATGTCCCATCAAGGCTCACTCAACCAATTAAAATTACAAAAATATTTTTGAATTTATAGAAAAATAGGAATATTCAACATTTTCCAAAAGCTTTAATTAAAATTACAGAAACTTAACAAAATAAGAAAAAGTCTACAAACTTTGACCACAAGACTAGTGCTATAGTCCCTAGCGAAATATAGACTAACAAAAAAATAAAATAAATAAAATAATATTAATAAAAAATAAGCATGGATATTATCCTATTAAACCGCGTAATAATTACAAAATAATAACAGTTACTAAAACAATATTACCATGGTAACTCTAACAATATGCTTAATCTCCTAACTCGATCCTCCCCTCAAATTGTTTTGCCATATAAATAATTTATTTTTAATAATGAAATACCTTTATATTTAAGAGCTTTTTAGATGATTGAAAATATCAATATTCCCCACGTTTATTTTCTCAAAGTAGTATGTGTTTGTCTCTCTTATCTTAGTAGGTTTTTTTTTGTCAATATTCTTTACAGGGGGCTACTTTTGACGATAATTTGTCAAATCAATTTCTAATATGAGCGACACCACTAGCAAAATACCTAAACTCCTTTATGTACATTAATCTGATAATGAAATATTTTTTATATGTATAGGGACTCATTGAATAATTCAAATTTTTAATATTCTCGATGAGAACCTTCTAAATAAAAATATAGATCTTTGTCTTGTTCATATATATATTTTTTTCACAATGGCGCACCAATTATTTTTGACATTATAGATTTTTTCCCATAAGATTCTCAATGGACCACCAATGATTTTTGGCATTACTGTTTTAGAGACATTATGGATATTTTATTTTCGATGTATGTTTCCTTAGTGCTATTCTTATCACCACTTATAAATTTTTTGTTTGGGTTGGGACAAATTGTTGTTGCATTAAGTCAACCCTTTAGACTTTTCAAAATTATTCTTTTATAAACTTTTAGTTATTTTTTTCCATATCCACGTAGATGCAACTAAACATGGTAAACAATATGCATGAATTCTCTTATATAAAGTAAAGGGAATTTTTTTTTCAAGCTCAAGGAGAGCTTACTTAACAAGTGGAATTTTTACATATGCATGCAGTCAAATTATATATATGGTTATAAATAATTTAATAAATAGAATAGTATTAATTATAATTATGCTTAGAGTTGTATATATATAAGGCAGTAAGTAAAAAAAATGGTTGTAGGATATTTGTCTATATGGTAAGATATTTGTTTTTAAAGGTACGATATCTTGTTATTCATTATTGAATTAAAGATATTTATATAAAACTAGTTTTGCAATAAAAAGTCTGATGTTAAAGCTGTTAAAAATTGAATTTTATTGACTATGAATTAAATGGCTCTCCAGGTGAGATATCTAGAGAGTGTACACACACTCATACAAGCACTGACTCTTGAGCCAGATGAGCGTCAAACATATAGTCTTTCACACTAACAAGATGGTTTCAACCACTCCCCAGATATTAGGATATGAGATCTAAGATTAGAGTCTCAATCCTATCCTCATCACAACAACCATCTAAGTCTAGCTTTCTCCATTAATTTCAACACTCCCACTTAATGGAGAAAGGGTACTGAAAAATGACATACACCTGTTGGTCTCAGTCTTAGCTAGGATTACATAAGAAACAAAAAAAAATTGAAAAACTTGGTAACAGAGGTTTTCATTTTGGTCTTTTTGCTTGTGAGTCCATATTTGTTCATTCCGAGGTGAGGCTTCATATTCACTTTCCTTGTCATGAGGTAGTGATAGATCTTCAACTCATTTCTTCCCCAATGACGGAATTATTGAACTCTTATCCTCACCCTTCTCAAAATTATGACAGGCTGGATAGGAGAATTTTTCCTCTCATTATTTCCGGTGTCAACCATCTGAACGTCAGCGATGTTGTCTTCATCATTAGTTGATGCAATTTCTGTGTTGACTTCATAAAGAAATTGTGTTTCAAGCCATGCTTCAAGAAAATTCAATTCCTCTTCAAACTTTGTTGATTTTTCCTTGTTGTTGTTGCTAACGCCTGCACACACAGAAATATTCATGAGATCATCGTAATTTAAATTCTCTCCAGCTTTGTCTTCTTATGCCACACCTTTGCAATCGGCGTCATGTGGATCGTCCAACTGATATTCAACAATATGTTCCTCTTTACTTCCTTCCTCAAGAATGGCTACTGGGTCTTCTTGATCTTCAACCATATGTTCCTCTTTACATCCTTCCTGAGGAACAACTCGTGAGTCTTCAATCTCACATTGTTGTAGAACATATAGTATCTCTCGGTAATCATGGTCATTAATAAAACCACCAAGCCCCATGAAGAAAATATCATCAATATCAAATATGTCTAAAAGTGCAGCCATATTGGAAAACTCTAGCTTTGTCTTACCTCCATATTTTTTTTTTCGACTCCACTCGGTCCTCTAATGAGCTCCAACAACCCCATTACCATGCAGGTGGGAAACTTCTCCCTTTGGCAGCTCTTCAACTGTAATATTCTGTAGACTGTGGCTTCTATTCCACACAGCCAAATCTAAAGAAAATTAGTGATGCAACCTCACTCAGTGCACCCTTCAATAATAGCTACAACTTATTGAACACAATCAACCACAAAAATTGGCCTTCACAAGGCCTGCAACACTGCTCACGAGCTCTTCTACCACGTGCTCCTCTGTCATGACCTACTACTGAAACCTTGCGGAGGGAGAAAATATTCTTCAGATCTATCATGTTGCATAGACAGGATTTCTCTCATCTGCGCACCATCTTCAACAACATGAGCTTCAATTAAATCAGGTTTTTTTTAAGCAAATTTCTGAAGGAAGTTAGAAAAAAAGAAGACAAGGGGCAATTGCTTCTCTTGCCCTGAAGGCCCTTGAAACAACTGTTTTTTCAAATGAAGTCATTTCAAAAGCTACTATATTGTTGAACACACATCCAAAATCAGATGCAGGAGTTGCATAGCTAGTTCTGGCACTGATGCATCCTTAGCATCCAACTCTCTAGATCACACGAAAATCAATGAAATATGAGCTTCGAGCTCCTCACAGTCTCAAGACCCCTCGGATCATACATACACAGATCTCTAAGGGTATTTTCCTTATGAAGATATGCATCTTTCTGGCAGAGATATTTACAGGACACGACCATAAGAAGGAGAAATTTCACCTTCACCATGCATACTCACGTACACTCCTCCTCTGCCATGGATGATGGGCTCCAATATCGAAATGACCTGTGTCACATCCTTCACCAAAATACTCGCCAAGCTCGGCCTTCACAGCCTCCACGCAGTTTTAGCCATCTGGATGCCGCGCAGGGCCAAGTTCCGAAGAGCTCTGTAAGGCTCTTCTGAATCAATGCTTTTCTCCGACAGGTCTGCGTTTATTCCACTGCTGGTGCATTTAATACAGTAAACAGAGATCTGCATCTTCCATTTAATAAAAAAAAACACTTTGATTATGATCCAACATACTTCAATACTCCTCGGGCAGCGAAGGGCTTCAAACCTCATTCACTCAGATCCCTATACACAACATAGGTCTATTCAGCTTTGACCTCAAGCTCCAATACCATGTTAAAAACTGAATTCTACTAACTATGAGTTAAATGGCTCTACAGGTGAGATACCTGGAGAGTGTACACACACTCATACAAGCACTGACTCTTGAGTCAGATGAGCCTCAAACACACAGGCTTTCACACTAATGGGATGGTTTCAACCACTCCCTAGATATTAGGATGTGAGATCTAAGATTAGAGTCTCAATCCTATCCTCATCACAAAAATCATCTAAGTCTAGCTTTCTCCATTAATTCCAACAAAAGCTAATTAAAGCTATAACATCCTAATAGAGACATCAATATTACATATACATTTAATAGAAAATATAAAAAAAACCATATCAGATGGATGACTGAGTTCTACTAGAACAAAAGACATTAATGCACCTGTAAGCAACAAAAAATAGACCAAAAAATGATATAGGTTATCGCCTGTTACACTGAAAATTGTCATCCTGACATTCTGCTATGTGTATGAGCTCATTATTACTCATAATCCTCCCTTTGCAAGTCTAACATATCAGTTCCTCATGTCAAGGCTTGAAAATCAGAGAAAAGTTCCTAAAAATCTCCTAAACTTTGGTGTCACACTTTATCTCTATCTTGCCTACGGTCATGAACCTAATGTTTAGCTCTATTGCGTACCTAAACGCACTTTATCTGTGTTAAAAGTGCAAACCCCTATAAGATAAAAAAGGCGCAAGTAATTTCCAAAAAGCTCAATAAAAGTGAATTCTAGAAGCTTCCAGAAAATATTTTGCGGTGATAGAACCGCTCTTATGAGGTGCATGAATCCCTTACCTTATGGATCTAACCCCTTGATGTGAGGAGCTTATCCCTTTGAAGGAGGATTCTATCCCTTTATAGTTGGAACAAAAAACCTCCTCTATTCTACTATAAAAAGAGGCATTGGGTAGCCTCAAAGGGAGTTGAAGCTTTAGAATATTTGAAGTTAAGTGCTGTTGAGATTCAGACTCAGTTAATTAAGAATTTTGTGAGGAAAGATTACATACCTATATTCGTCTTGGTTGGAGGAGTGCAAAGCTTATCAAAGTAAAGGAGATTCCTGCTTCGGCCCCAGAAAGTCCTGTGCAACATCAAGGCTCAGGTTGTAAGGATTTTCTTCTTTTGAAATTAATACAAATATACTCATTTTTCTCAATTAGCTTTCAATCAATGGTTTATTTCATAGATTCATTGATCACTATGATAAGCATGGTTTATGATGATCTCTATACAAGTGCTATGTAGTATTTCACTTGTTTGTAACTGCAGGTTTACGAGGAAAACTCCTTCAAGCGCGTGAGGGACAATAACGACTTCAAACAAGCACTGGACAAATGGTAAGTCCTTAACACCTCTATAGAGCTTTTCATAGATCATATATGTTTAGAGAAAGATTAGTCTATTTGGCTGTTTGTTGCTAGATACTTTTAGTACTAGGGAGATCGGTCTGGTCCGCAAGACGAATTTATCCGCCAAAAAATTGGCGACTCCGCTGGGGAAAGAACTTGTTTTTGGTTCTCTTTTATTTTGATTTGAGGAAACGTTTTTCCTAGTTTTTGATTGATAGACATCTACCTGGGTAGCTTAGGTTTTCTGTGTTTTTGAAAATTTTGAGATCTTTTATGTTTTTCTCTAATTTTTCCTCGGACCGCACTTTTCCTTCTTTGCACAGTGCGGCCAGTTTCACATTTTTGCTTTAGTAAACAGTGCGGTACCACACCTGTTCCTTCTGCAAGCCTGCAGACCCTGTTAAAATTTTGAAAAACCTTTAGATTTATTTCTTTAGTTTATCTTTATTTTAATTTAGAGTTTTTGATTTCTGCCCAGATTGATGATTGTTTCTGTCAAAATCTTTCTGTGAATGAATCTTAGCTGAATTGGTGTTTAGATGATTTTCTAGAAGTTTTGCGTTTTGGATTGTTTTTCACTTGGTATTTGTAGCAATTCGAAGCATTGAATATTTTAAATACCTGAGATTACGTTGGTATTTTGTCTTTTGCTAAATCTGACTTGATTGTGAAATCATCCTTTATTGAGAAATAGAGTTGCCTGTTTCTTTGCAAATCTTCGAAAAGAAACTTTGTTATTGGTTTTTGAATTTCATTTTTTATAAAAACATAATTGAGTGTTTTTGATCTGTTTGTTATTCTGAACAAATAGATCCTTAGTTTGCTGAATAACTAAGTAAAACATTCTTCAAAAAAAAATTAAGGCTTTTATTCAAATAGGTTATTAAAATCTGTAGATCTCAGAATTAGTTTTATAGTTTTGAGTATTTTTTATAAAAGTTTGTAGATATCTTTTGAAGGAAACTTGTTTTGTAGCTTCAAGTTTTTGAAAGTGAAAGGATTTTTCTTATGAGCTTTGATAGTTTGTTTCATTTGGAGTTATTGCTGAAAATACAAAAATATTTTCTTTCAATTGTTCTTTATGTTTAAATAAGGAATTGTTCATTAAAAGAATTGCATTCTCTAACTCTTCCTTAATTAGAATTTCATTGAAAGAAACGATCTGATTATCATTTTTAGGTGCATTTTTAGTGTTTTTTGGAAGTCAAGTCTTCACACCATCAGAGTTTCATTTCCGCACCCATTGACTTAAGAAACAACTCCTAAAAGTAACGCTTAATTAAAATTCATCTAGCAATATTTTTATTTTCTAGGGCTCTTATCACCAACATAGCTTAGGCTAGTATCTTGGAGTAGGGAGTAATTAACTCTCCAAGGTAGTAAAACAAAAAATTAGACGAATCTTGCGGTAGGAAATAAATCCAATTGTAATTTGTATAATCTGGGAAGCTTCTCTTAAAGAAGTCAATCACGAGATCATGTCCGAACCTTTGAGACAATCAATTCTATTTCATTGGGGAATATAGAAGATTTTTCGCACATTACAAATGGTAAACCTCGGATTAACCATTGTCGAGGAGCCTGGGGTCACTTGTCGGTAAACCTCATATTAACCATGTCAAGGAGCCTTCAAGGGGATTGAGCTTTGTTACTATGCCCTTGCGCGTGGGATCGGATCGTAGACTGTTCCCCCAGTTATATTTGTTACTGCTGGTAACCTTAGTGTCCAAAACTTAAGATTATTTCCTAAGGTGATGGTGAAGGAAAGATCTCACTGTGCCTGGAGCAGACGTCGACTAGACTCACTTGGACTCTTTGGGTGGTTCTCTTCACACGAGATGGTTTTGTGAGGAAACTTGTGCCAGTCTGTTTCATTAAGCAGGTTTTCAGGGTAACTGTTTCAACCACCCTTTCTGTATTAAATTTCTACTAAGTTGGATTTCATCACCAAGTAGTGTTTTTAGTACGGGAAGTTACTCTTTGTGTGTGGTTTGAACTCTTATATTTTTAAGCATGTGATTCAATTGATTGTTTCTTAGAGACTTTAGGTGTTTTCATTGAAATTTTCTTTGTTTGTGTGTGATTAGTAAAATAATTAATCGTGGCAGAATTGCCGAGACAATCCCAGAGATTACAAGGGAAAACCCCTGAATATTCACCAAGTCAGCTTGAAGGGCTTCGCGCTCTGGTATCATCTAGTAGAGGTAGGATTAAATCAACAGAAGTCGGAACTTCATCTATAGTAGTTCATCCTGGTTATCAAACACCCATAACAAAACACATTTAAGAGCCGATTTCAGTTTCTGAAGTTACTGGTAGTATTTCTCCTACCAGTGAACTGGCTGACGAACCTGAAATCTCTGAACCTGAAACTGAACCCTCTGTTTTGGAAACATATTCAGGATTTATTACTCCAACTTCTAGCGATCCTAGTTCACCTAGGGTAAGAAATATTGTCACTGACGATCTTCCATCTGGACTAATTTCTATTGAAGAAGTTACTAATCCAGACGAAGAGTTATCTCTTCCCAATTCTCCTCAGTCGTTAAATCTTAGGGAACGTGAAACAATTTTCTACAGCCCTATTCGAACTACTGCTTGGTATTTATCCTTAACAAATTTTTTAGAGAATCCGGGTCTTGCTTTTTCTCCACCTCGAGTTCCATTTCATCCAACACCCAGAGGTTACTATCCGTCATCCATTATGGCAGGAGAGTCATCCATGTTTTCCTAGACACTGGAAACATTTTTACATGGTGGTCCTTCTGTTCCTTCGGGATATCAGGCTCTGTCTGGTACTTTCTCCGGAGTAGCTCCTCAACCAATAGAACAAGTGTTATCATCTGGTTTAAGTGGAATTAAAACTGAAACGTCGAACGCAGAGCAAATTTTTATGATGTATGGTAATATTCTGAATCCTCAACCTCAAGGCAGTCAGTTACCGTCTAGAGGGCAATCTCAGGGAAATCAGTTACCGCCTGGGGGGAAACCTCAGGGTAGTCAGTTACCACCTGGGGGGCAACCTCAAGTTAGTCAGTTACTGCCTGGGGGACAACCTTCAGGAAGTCAGTTACCACCTGGGGGTCAACCTCAAGGTAGCTTTTTCCCAGGACAAACTGTGGAATCATATTATTTTTGGGGACAACCCCAAGGATAGTACATACCTCAAGGATATCAACCTTCAGGACAGTACACACCCCAGGGTCAACCCCAAGCTCAATATGCACCTTAGGGTCCTTATCAACCCCAGCTTCAGTACGTGCCTCAGGGTTATCAACCTCAAGGTCAGTACCCAATTCAAGGTTACCAATAGCCTTCTGGTCAGTCATCTATTCAAGGAGCCAAAAATTTACCACTTACTTATCAACCCTACGTTCAACCAGGTTATGGTCCTTACGTTCAACCTTCTGCGGGACAATACCCCGGAATGAATATCGTGTGGGATCCGTCCCAATATCAACAGCCTATGCAACCTAACGTGCAGTTGCCTTATCAACCTGGACAACCTTTGGTTTCTGGTTTAACCCCGCAACCTGTCCAGCCAACTATTCAGACTTCTGCACCTAGTTCTGTTCAGCAGGTTGGGCCTAGTTCACCTCAGACTCCGCCTCAAACTGCTGCAACGTTTGTTCAACCTGTAACACCTATTTCTGGAGTATCTATAACTCCGAGTTCGGCTATCCCTATATCTGTGCAAATCCCTCAAGTCTCTGTACCCCAGTCAAGATCTTCAGTTCAGACTTCGGTTCAAATGCCTGCAGGACAAGCCGGTACGAGTACAGTTGTCACAAGTCAACCGCAATTCACGTATCAACCGTACCAGGGATATCCTCAATTCAGTCCCGGTTCACAAAATCCAAATTATCAGTATCAACCGTACCCTGGCTACACTTATCAGCAGCCTCAACAACCCCAGTTTGGTCCGGTTAATCCTAGTTTTCCAAGAGGTTACACAATTCCTAACGCAAATACGATTCCCAGTTATCCTGGGTATCCACCTCCTGGAACTGCTTTGGCTACTCAAGGTTTTCGTGACCCTAACCGTCAGTTATCATTTATTGCAACTTTAGATTTACCTGATTTGACGTGCCTTACGAATGATTCGATTTTCTATTATCCGTACTGGCCGCCAATGCCGCATAAGTTGCCCAGTGATATACCCAAATTTGAAGGTAAGTTAGGAGAGGATCCATCAAATCACATCATTACTTATCACCTCTGGTGTGCGTCTAATTCAATCATTGATGATTCGATTTGCTTATGTCTTTTCCAAAGAAATCTTATTGGTCTTGCAGCCAAATGGTACATTGAGTTACCAGGAGGCTCGTTTAATAACTTCAGTCAGTTAGAAACTGCCTTCTTGACTCATTTTTAGTTGTCTGTCAGATACAAAAATGGCACGGAATTGTTAACTTCACTAAACAATCTACGTCTACGTATATTTTTGATCATATTCATGAATGACGACGTAGAAGACGTTTGGTGAAATTTTATATTCCGGATCAAATTTTGGTAGAATGGTTTGTTAAATCATTGTTACCCAAGATTACTGAAGATGTAGCTAAGGCTGGTGTTGTTACTGAAGAGCAAGTGATTTCTCAAGCTCAGTACCTTGACCTCGTTTATACGCAGTCAGGTACTTTACACGAAAAAATCCCTGACCTTCCAAAACAGGGTCAAATAGTTGCTGCTCCTTCAGGGTCTCATGCCGCTGATTGTATGATTGGTACGATCAATACGAAAAGTAAGAAGAAATATTCAAAGACATCTTCTCCTATTATAACTTTACCAGATTCCCCGAAAGGAGAATCTTCCCCTAAAATTTATGCCGACATTCATGTCGTAGAGACATCTACGGCTAAATCTAAATCCGGTGGTAAAAAGAAAGGGAAGAATAAAAATAAAAAGAATTCAAAAGAGAAAACTGATAAAAATGAATCCAATGATGAAAAACGTAAACCTCGTTATCCTTGTTATATTTGTGACAAAGATCATTTTACTAAGGAATGCCCACATCGAGCAGAGGTTGCGAAATTCGTTAAAGGTTCACAACAACCTGCTGTCTTGAAGGATCCTTTTCCGATTCAAGATAGAAAAATGGTTGGTTCTACTTTGACTACTCCAGAAGAACCTATTTTGATGATGTCTCATGTAAGTATTGCGATGTGATCACAAGATTATGGTACTAAGAGTCCTGTTGATGGTAAAGAAGCAGAATATTCTAATGCAAATGCATCAACTACGCCTCCTCCTGTTTCTGGTCTGCTACAGATCGAGAAACAAAATCCAGACTTAATAATCAAACCGCCTGCTAAAGGTGTTCTTCGTAAATCAGCTTTCAATCCACATGCGAGAGCTGCTCATAATTACAACATTGTTGAAGAATTAGCTATTTCCCCTTCAGCAATGTCGGCTTTGGAAGTGTTGCAATCATGCCCAACACAACGTAATTTGCTTTTGTCTGCTATAGGAGCTATAGATGTTTAGGATTCTAATCTTATAATCTTTGATTTAGAAAATATTACACCTCGTCTACCTCATCAAATGGCTTTCCAAATACCAGTGTTAGTAAAAAACAGACCGATCTATCGGACTGTGATTGATGAGGGAGCTTCAACGTGTATTATGTCGATTCAGTGTTGGAAATCGCTTGGTTCTCCTACACTCAACCAATCTCCGACGATTCTTAAGGCTTTTGATGGTCGAGGTTTCCACCCTTTTGGTATTTTGCAGGATTTACCCATAGGGGTCGAAGGTAAAACTGTAAATCTAGATGTGGAAGTGGTTGATGCCCCTCTAGATTACAACCTTCTCCTGGGTCGCAGTTGGTCTTATGCTATGACTGCTGTTGTTTCTTCGGTATTTCGGCTCATAAAATTTCCATATCAAGGAAATATCGTCACGATAGATCAGTTAACTTATTTCTCTTCCGACCCAGCCTCTACAGAAACAATCCAGCACGTTGGTAAAGCGGCTATCCCTTATAAGGATGTTGGAGTAGGATTGGTTACAGATTCTGGTTTACTAAGAACTTTTTCCTTTCCTCCTCCTAACGTATCGCCTTCTGTTGCAACTATTCACATGATTTCGTCAGACACTATTATGTTTGATGATCCTTGGATCTTACCTTCGGATTCTGAGTTAGATTCAATTGATGGCATGATGCCTTTGAGTCCATTTGAAATTGCATACCAGACTGTACATTCACTTTCCGACCCCTCTTCAACCGAAAATGATCCAATGAATGGGATCCGTGAGGAATCACTTTCTATATCCAGTTCAGCCACAACGACATTTCCTGATATTGTTCATACTGATGAGCACATTCGTGAATTTTTGTCCGTTGATGATTTACCATGGGAAGATCTACATCACCGATCTTCGTTTTTACCTGAACTAGATCATTTTGAAGATGATTTCGCTTCAATTTTTACCACTGAATATGTCAAAGAACCCCAGAATCCATTGCAAAATCCTGATTCTAAGTTAAATTTGGAAAATATTTCTCGAACGGTTCCAATTGACATTTCAGTAAAACCAGGAATAATTGAAAACATTCATATAGGTGCTTGTTGTACTGAAGATGAAATTAAAGCTTATAAAGCCCTATTTCAAGAATTATGTGATGTGTTTGCCTGGTCCTATGAAGAAATGCCAGGAATTGATCCGTCAATCGTTGTACATGAAATCAAGACTTACCCGGATGCCAAACCTGTTCGTCAACGTTTACATCAGATACATCCTAGAAAAGCTGCTGCCATTAAAGCAGAAGTTGAAAAATTACTGCGTGCAGGTTTTATTTATCCAATTCCCTTAATGGATTGGGTATCAAATATTGTTCCTGTAACTAAAAAACAAGGAATGATACGAGTATGTATCGATTATAGGGATATTAATCGAGCTTGTCCCAAAGACAATTATCCAAATCCCTATATCGATCAAATAATCGATGATTGTGCCAGTAGCGAAATGTTTTCCTTTATGGATGGCTTTTCCGGGTATAATCAAATAAACATACTCCCTGCTGATCAGCCAAAAACAACTTTTATTTGTCCGTGGGGGACATTTTCTTATCACAAGCTACCCTTTGGATTGAAGAATGTTGGAGCAACTTTTCAAAGGGCAATGTCTTATGCGTTTCATGACATTAAGCACATTGTGCAGCCATATCTCGATGATTTACTTGCTCATTCATCACGCAGGGCCGACCATCTCACACACTTACGAGCTATATTTATGAGGTGTCGACATTATAAAATTAGGCTAAATCCACACAAATGTGTTTTTTGTGTAGAGTCAGGTCATTTACTGGGCTTTGTTGTCTCAAAAGTAGGCATTTGCGTCGATCCATCGAAGGTCGAAGCTATTGTCAAATTACCTCCTCCTTCGACTTTACGCCAACTCCAAAGTTTGCAGGGGAAAGCAAACTTTTTACGTCAGTTCATTCCTAACTATGCTGAGCTTACAAAGGGTTTCACCCTGTTGTTGAAACAGAATATTCCATTCTTTTGGGATGAGATCGCTGATCGATCTTTTGATGCACTTAAACATGCGTTAACCCATGCACCGTTATTGCATCCTCCCAACTACAACCAGGATTACATTTTGTACCTCGCTGCTTCTCATTCCACCATTGGGATGGTGTTAGTTCAGGAAGATGAACCTCATACTGAACATGTGATTTACTATCTTAGTCGGAATCTGCATCCGACCGAGATCAAATATACACATGTGGAGAAATTGGCATTGGCAACTGTCCAAGCTGTCCAAAGATTTAGGCACTACATCTTGTTACGTAAAACCATGGTTATTTCTGATTGCAACCTTATGATGTATATTTTAACCAAACAATTGCTAGGGGGCAAGTATTCCAAATGGATAGTCATCCTACAGGAATTTGACTTGGAGTTTGAGAAATCCAAGGCAAAGAAATATTTGGTATTTGCGGAACTGATGTGTGATTTTCCCTCTACTGATACTGAAACTGTGGCAGAAGAGCCCATTGTGGATGAATATCTGTTTCTTATCAGTACTCTCGATCCATGGTATGGAGATATTATTTTTAATCTCCAAACCCAATCTTTTCGGCTTGAAATCTCACGATCTTAGCGACGGAAAATACGCTTCCAATCCCAACAGTATAATATCATTGGTGATACACTTTATCGTCGTGGAGCGGATTCAGTTTTCTGACGCTGTCTTGTTCATGAAGAAGCTGAAAAAGTTTTAAATGATTGCCATTCTGGAGCATGTGGCGGTCATATGTCTGGGTATGCCACAACCCAAAAGATATTGCGTGCTGGCTATTTTTGGCCATCGTTATTCAAGGATTGTATTTATGCAGTCCGGAAATGCCACAATTGTCAAATTTTTGATCGTAAGATGCGCGCGCCACCGGCTCCTCTTCATCCCATAATTTCTGTTGGTCCTTTCGCGAAATGAGGTATCGATTTTATTACATGGAACCCTCACTCGGTCGGGGGGAATGCATAAATTATCTTAGCAGTAGATTATTTTACTAAGTGGGTCGAGGCAATGCCTACATTTTCGGCTGACGAAAAAACTACTGCAACTTTCGTATTTAATCACATAATTGCTAGGTTCGGTGTTCCTCAAGCCATTATTACAGATCATGGAAGTCATTTTCGAAATTTCATGATGACAAAACTGATAGGTCAACTTGGCCTGTGCTACGATAGTTCCACTCCGTATTATTTGCAAGCCAATGGTCTGGTTGAATCCATAAATAAATTTTTAGTCACCATGATTAGACGAATTATTGGTATTCACAAAATGAATTGGCATTCCATGTTGTTTTCAGCACTTTGGGCATATCGAACCTTAGTAAAAACATCAACTGGTTTCACTCCCTTTCAACTCGTTTACGGTCTGGAAGATGTGTTTCCGATTGAATGCAAAATTTTGTCACTGAAATTAGCCATAGAATTACTCCTAGCTACATCCGAAGAGGAGAAACGTTTCTTGTACTTAGCTCAGCTGGATGAGAATCGACGAAATGCTGCAATAGCAAACGAGGCTCATGTTAAACGAATAAAAGCTCAGTATGATAGAAGTGTTACCCCTCGAAATTTTTCAGAAGGAGACCTAGTCTTAGTTTATGATCAGGCCAACGATAAGCTAGGAGCTGGGAAATTCGTGCCCATGTGGCATGGCCCTTTCATTGTCAAGCGAAAGTTAGCTAAAGGGGCCTATGAGCTGATAGATTTTGACGGTTTCCCTTTAGATAAACCCAGAAATGGACTTTATCTGAAACGATACTATGCTTAACTTGGTATGGAGATTTTTTATTAGATTAGATTTCTTTACTGTTGGTGTGTTTTAGATTAGAAAAGCGTGCTTAGTTTAGAAGTGTGTTTATCACTATTCCTGCTTATCTGAGTTTTACTCTTGATATTGCAGATGTCGACGTCTCTTCAAACCTACATTGGTTTTGCTGATGGTGATTGTCGTAGTACACAGAACATTTCTTCCGCAGCTTGGGTTATTTATTCACCCTCTGATGAGTTAGTATCCATGCATGGGGTAAGCCTTTGTCAAACAACGAATAACATTGCCGAGTATAGTGCAGTGATTGAGTTATTATCTGAATCCATATCATTTGGAATTCGGAGTTTGATTGTTAGGTTGGATTCTGAACTTGTTGTATTACAATTAAAAAGGGTTTATGCCATTAGAAATCCGGTGTTATTATGGTTATTTTTAAGAGTTCATCCCTTGGAACGTGAATTTGACTACATTGAATATCAACATATTCCAAGACATTTAAATACATTAGCAGACGCAGTTTCTTCTAGTATGATAAATCAACATTTGCAATGATCAAAACAATAAAACAAATAACATCCATAATATGAATACAGATAGCCAGTAAATAGTGATATATCATAGTATAGAATGTTTTTCAAAAAATATACATTGTCTTCGATCAAAGGTTGGAAACACCTTATGATTAGCAAAATGATAACACAAAAAGTCAAAAATATGAGTTTACAACACGATCATCCCATCACTGATGGTGATCATGAAAATAAACTACTGCCCGAGCCACCCTACACAAGAACCTTCTAAAAGGTCTTGGAACACCAATCACGTATCTCTGCAATCTAAGTGGGATCTCATCTATGTCTGTCTCTGGAATATCTAGAGTCAGACGCTCTAGATGATGCTCTAAATTAGACAAAATTTTTGCTGATTGGCCTACTGGGGCTGGTGCGACTGCAACTGGTTGTCTTTTTTCATAGGGGTGAAGATGGGCTGGTCGTCGTGGACCCACATCTGCATTCATAAAAAATTTTAGTTATTAATTGAAAATATGATCAAAAATAAAAAACTTATAACTTAGAATTCGTTGAAAATGATTTTACCTGATTCATCCCATTATTCCCCTGCTGGGAGAGTCATCTCCTAGTCACCGTGGAAATCTATCCCGGCGTATGGAAAGTCCTTGATGACAAAAAGTTGGCGGTCCAGCCAACGGAAATATGAAGGAGGAAATTGAACAATCTCAGCGCCCTCAATACCGTGATGGGCCATCAATGCAACCCAACGAACCATCCTAGGTTCTCGGGGTCGACCAACATCAACATGAATACTTTGCGGAGCTAGAATGGGTACCCTCTCTAGAGAAAAAGTGACCAAGATGGATCCATATCCAAATTTATTTAGTTTTCCATTTTTCACTCTAGTCAGTTGGCCTTTTACATTGGCCAACACAGCTTCGCACCAATTGAAAATGGTGCCTCGAAAATAGTCCACAACAATACGCATCTGGGAACTGGTAGCCACATGCAGTGCGGCACTCCCACATAGTCTGGTAACAGTAAACGAAATTAATTTTAGCTCGGGACGGATGATATTTTTTATATCAATCCGTTTGTCCCTAGGGTCTGCTTCATCATTACAGAACTCTTGTTGAAGACTAGTGATAGTTTGGCCACCTGGCCTAGTCCCAAACAAGGAAAGTTGTTCACCCCTCTTGGACAAACCAGTCAGAAAATAAATATCCTCCAGCTCAATTTCGAGCCGATGGCTGCCAATAATGAAACAATGGTCCTGCACATTCCACCTATTTACCAGCCATGTCAGGAGGTCTACCTGTGCCCTCATGCCCTGAATGCCCAAAATTTATACAAACCGCATGCTCTTAAAGTCTGCATTGTGGGAAAATGGAGCATTACGGCATCATCCACATCCTCGTGCTCATGTTCTCTCCAAATAAACATCTTTCTAATCCTACAATGCATAAAAAGATAAGTTAGAACAATCTAATTTGAAAATTTTTGGGTGGGAAATGAAAAACTTGATTTTGAAATTCAATTGCGCGGGGACCACACTTTTCATTCGTACACAGTGCGTAGGAATGCACGCGTTCTATATAAAAAGTGTAGACCCACGACCTTTTTCTACATAGAAAAAGGTCGAGGTCTGCAGGTCCTGTGTGTTGTGCTTGCAGACCCCCGCGGGTGATTTCTTAAACATATTTTTCCCTTAAAAGATAAAAACTGAAGCCTAAAAAGAATTGTAAACGGAAGAAAAGCAAGATTAAGAGGTTGTGGATTACTTGGGACTGACGGTTCTCGATTTCGTCGGACGGATCTTTCAGAATCTTCACAGGAGCTTTTTACCCAAAAACTTCTACTTTTCACTCTAAACTTGAACGGTAAAAATGAAGTTGAAAAAGTCCTTTTTATAAGTTTTTTCGAATAGATGAATTTTAATTTGTTTATTTTTCACTTTAAAAAGGGTATTTTGAAAGAATTTTTACTTATTTTAAACAGGTATGAGTAATGTTTCAAGTTTTTGTGCAGAAATTGGATTTATCAGGAGAATTGATCATTCTTCAACAAAGATCATACTTTTATCACTTTTTCAGACTCCTTCAAAATTTTACGAAAAAGCGAAACATTGGAGTTCTCTTTTAAGCCCTTTTCAGACTCTCTAAACATGAAAATATTGCTGAGTACTTGATTGTTCAAACTCGTTAAAGTAAATGAATAATCGTCCCTTCATTATAAGTTTACCCCTTTTACAGACTAAAATGGACTATTTACGAAAAAGGTATACATTAACTAATTACGGTCAATAGAGTTCTCTCCTGCATTATTTTATCCTTTTTCGGGCTCGAGAGACTAAACTTACGAAAAAGTACACCCATGGAGTTTTCTTAAGCTTTTCTTTTGACTCCCTAAAATTGAAAAACACCGAGTTTCTCCTATACTGGACTCGTTAAAATTTAACAGTAAAGGACCTGTTTAATTTTCAAACAGGAACGAACCACTCCTTCTTAGGGTTCGAAACTTAAGCTAAGTTGGACTCATCCGAAGGATGAGATTATAAACAAGAAAATGTTATCCTCCTCAAGCTTGTCAAAAATAAAGAGGTACTTGCCAGAAATGGTGGGGCAAAAGAGAGAAAAATGACTTATTTGTTGTGTTTTGATTTTTTGAAAATCTAGTTAACCACTCTTGAACACGACACTTTCGATTACCTGGGTTGGGAAATCCTTTTCCCAACAGTTAATCAAACCTCATTTGAAAGTATTCATCCGGTTTCTGGGTATTAGCTCTGGGTCAATTGCTACCAAGCCAGCTGCAGTGTCGTTATGTGTTCAAGAGGACAGTTCAAATAAACCATTCATCTGCAAAATATCTATCATCCATTTTTGACCATCCCTGAGTCAGTCCTTGCCAATATATTTTCAAAACTTGATCTATGATTTTGTGTTGTGGGCTTGCCTACAACGGATCACTTTCTATCGACGACAACTCATTATCTAGGAAGTTGATCTAGAAATCGTCAGTACCTTGAAATCTTCATGCCTCAATGGAAAGTTTCTCGCTTTCGACGATAGGTTTCATCATTGACCTTCGATCGAATAATTCCGTGATATGTTCGACTTCAGATCATTCATTCACATCTCATGGATTGTACTGAGTACTTTGAGATCCATTGACTTACTGGTGGTTACTCTCACACTTGTTAACAGTTTACATCATTGACTGGTAATCAAGTGGTTTCTACCATGTTCGACTTCAACACATTCATTCACATGGATAGAATCGTACTAGTTAGAGATGCGGAAATCAAGACCCTGGATCTAGTTTCTACCATCCAGGCTGCGAGGAATTTTGTTATCTTAGACTATTTACAAACAGATGGCTGCGTCCATACTGTGTCTACACATGTCTATACTGTGATGTACTCAAAATCATTCCTGTATTAGAACAGTTTGAATTAGTTAGTTTTGATCTGAGCATAGGAATGCCGACCTCAGCAATGATGTATATATATATTTTTCATTGAATGTTTTTACATGTTCCAACTGGGGTGACCACAGGATGATCCTTGAAATGATAAAATACTGCACTCTTCATATATGACAGACTTCAGCATCATCTATTCCAGAATTTTCACTTTAGGGGGCAATCTATTACACTGAAAATTGTCATCCTGACATTCTTCTATGTGTATGAGCTCATTATTACTCATACTCCTCCCTTTGCAAGTCTAACATATCAGTTCCTCATGTCAAGCCTTGAAAATCAGAGAAAAGTTCCTAAAAATCTCCTAAACTTTGGTGTCGCACTTTATCTCTATCTTTCCTGCGGTCCCACACCTAATGTTCAGCTCTCTTGCGTACCTGAACACACTTTATCTCTGTTAAAAGTGCGGACCCCTGTAAGATAAAAAAGGCGCAAGTAATTTCCAAAAAGCTCAATAAAAGTGAATTCTAGAAGCTTCCAGAAAATATCTTGCGGCGATAGAACCTCTCTTATGAGGTGCATGAATCCCTTACCTTATGGAGCTAACCCTTTGATGTGAGGAGCTTATCCCTTTGAAGGAGGATTCTATCCCTTCATAGTTGGAACAAAAAGCCTCCTCTATTCTACTATAAAAAGAGGCATTGGGTAGCCTCAAAGGGAGTTGAAGCTTTAGAATATTTGAAGTTAAGTGCTGTTGAGATTCAGACTCAGTTAATTAAGAATTTTGTGAGGAAATATTACATACCTCTATTCGTCTTGGTTGGAGGAGTGCAGAGCTTATCAAAGTAAAGGAGATTCCTGCTTCGGACCCCGGAAAGTCCTGTGCAACATCAAGGCTCAGGTTGTAAGGATTTTCTTCTTTTTAAATTAATACAAATATACTCATTTTTGTCAATAAGCTTTCAATCAATGGTTTATTTCATAGATTCCTTGATCACTATGATAAGCATGGTTTATGATGATTTCTATACAGGTGCTATGTGATATTTCACTTGTTTGTGACTGCAGGTTTACGAGGAAAACTCCTTCAAGCGCGCGAGGGACAATAATGACTTCAAACAAGCACTGGACAAATGGTAAGTCCTTAACACCTCTATAGAGCTTTTCATAGATCATATATGCTTAGAGAAAGATTAGTCTATTTGGTTGTTTGTTGCTAGATACTTTTAGTACTAGGGAGATCGGTCTTGTCCGCAAGACGGATTTATTCGCCAACATCGCCGCAAAAGCATTGGAAAAAGACTAAAGATTTGAAATAAAAGGAAACAAACTAGATACAACCACAAACCAAAAAAAATACTACTACAAAAATTCAGAGAAGTTGATAAAGGCCTAAATGGAGTCTAGTTTCTCCATTAGACTCTTTTAACATGGTAATTCCAGGTTGCAATTGAACACCTTTCTTAGATAGCAGATCTGCTCGTTGATTAAACTCTAGGTAAACGTGAAAGAAGGAGATGTTTTGGAATTCAACGTGAAACTTATCCAACTTATATTTCCAATGATAAAGTTCCAAAACCTAGAGGTTTGACTTTCCTTCCAGCCAATCTATGATGATCTTGGAATCCCCTCCAACCATGAAGCCATATATTTCTAAAGATTTGGAAATTACCATAACATCCCATGTAGCCATGAACTTAGCTCTTGTATTCGTGTTTGTTCCAAAAATCATACTAGCTTTGATGATATTATTCTTGTTAAGGAGGACTATGAAACTATCTACAAATTTACCCTGTTGGGCAACACCATCGAATAAAACAACGGGGTAGTAGATGTTTACTATCAGGCTAGAAGAATATGCTTACCTTTATATTTATTTTTGGAGGGATATTCCTTCCATAGAGAAAAAAATTTAGCAGTAGTCAATATCACATTCAGACTATAATTATCAATTATTAATTTGTTTCTCATCGCTCATATTTTCCAAGAAATAATCATCAGGAGAGTGTGGAAATTGCTAATGTTGTAATTCTAGGAGCGAAGGTTTTTTGAGAATTATGATGAGGGATCCACTAGTCTGATTCTAATAAATTTAAAAACCAAGATCCAAACACTTTTAGCCACTTCACATCTAATATAAAGGTGATCAAATGTTTCTTCGTCTTTCCTATAGAGAGCACATAAATTTGGTCCTTGATTGCCCATTTTCTATAGGTTGTCCCACGTTAAGATTATGTTTCTCATTACCAAACATACAAAGGTTTTGAGTTTCATAGGAAGGTTCCATTTCTATATGGTTGAGTACCACAAACTAGCATTCCCTTGATATTGGAATTTTGCTACAACATCATAAATTGAATGTGCCATGGCTCCTTTAGAGGAGTTCCTCCAATACCATTACTAAGCTATCTTTTTCATTTGAAAGGGAAATACTATTGAGGGATAGGTTGTGAGAAAACCCATTCCATTCATCTTCAAGGTCACCTTGAAGACTGATTTCTACAAATGAAAATCAATGGCCCTTGTTATAATCAAAATGGAAAGAACTAAAATCTTGGGCCAACATACATAAATATTTGGAGTTTAGCGAGGTAACCAGAGATTCAGATAGAAAACAAAGGTTACTACCACAAATGAAAGGATATTTTCCCAATCGGATTTGAAATCCATTTTCTACTTTCCATTATATTCAATGAAAGATCCATGGGAAGGATACCATGATACTTTTCCACATATCCAATATAGAAACTGAGGAAGAAGTAATTAGAGTCACTTTTCGAATCCATTCATGAACATGCTAGATTTTAAGGTACTTGACTTTGAGGACCGCGATCCAAATTCCATGTCCTTCTAAAGCACCCTAGAGACTCTTGGTAGTGATAGATTTACCAAACCAACAAAAATTTTTGAGACCCCATCCCCCCGAGTACTTAGGCTTCAAAATATTTTCCCAACTTGCCCAATGAATTTTTTCTTTTTGCGCTTTTATTGACCATAGGAATTGGAACATTATTTTCCTAATCATCTTAATTACATAGGAGGGGATTTTTATCAGACTCATCCAAAATATTGGAATACTCTCAATCACTGCTTTAATCAAGACAAAGCGACCTCTAAGAAAAACCCACCTATAACCCCAAAAACTGATTTTTTTCTCCACCTTCTTAAGTAACCATAACTAGTATTCCTTCCTATAATTGTTGGGTTTAAGCAAAAATCCTAAATATTTAAATCCAACCTCCACATTATCCTTGCACATGGCCAAATGTCCAAAACACTCAACATGATTGAGTCCTCAATCTCATAACTACGAAAGAAATATTTGTCGAAATTGACCTCAATTCCTGAAGCCAAGTAGAAGATAGAGATGAATCTTTTATAAAAAGTCCATTCATTCATAGAACCTTCCCCAAATATCATCATGTCATCTACGAAGAGTAGATGGAAGATTATAATTTCAACAAAGATATTGATACCTCTCAAATTTCCCTCCCTTATTTCCCTTAAAATTAGTCTGTTGAGCCCTTCAATAACCAACAAGAAGAGGAGAGGGGATAGAGGGCACCCCTGCCGAAGCCCTTTAGAATAGGGGTAGAAAGAGGTGGGTGGAGGGTCATTAATTAAAACTACAAAGTAGACCAAGGAAGCACATACCATTATACAATTGCGGGAAGAGGACCCAAACCAATTTAAATTAATAACATTTTGAGAAAGTCCTAGTTGACTTTGTCATTGGCCTTTTTTAGATCAAGTTTGAAGGTAAGATATTTTAATTTCCCATTTTATGGAATGAAGGCACTCTTAGGTGGTTCCAATTTCTTCATGAATTTTGTGGCTAGGGAGGAACCTGAATTATTCTTTTGAGATTGCAGAGGCCAACTTATCCTTGACGTGAATATCAATTGTTTTGGAAATTACTTTATAAATCAGGTTACACAGAGAAATAAGATGAAACTGGTAAAATGAAGAAGGATCAGAGTATTTATGAATTAAGGCCAAGAAGGTGGAATTGAATGACTTTGATATTTAGGCATTAATTTTAGACTCTTCTACCACTCTTAACAGATCCTGCTCCAATAGGTCAAAGAAATGTAGAAAAATTTCTCATACCAAATGTTAGGCCCAAGACTTTTCTCCTTTGCGCACGAGTTCAAAACGCCTTATAAATATTCTAATAAGACAATTCTCCCAATTTCATCTTCCTCATTAGAATATAATAGGTGAAATATGTTAATCACCTGCAGTTGTTCCAACAATTATTTCACATTCAACCTCCTATATAGATGAGAGAAGTAGGAAGACGCTACATTTTTATACTATCGGGATTAGAAATAGGTGAGCCATTCAAGTCTTTTAATTCCCATATGGAGTTGCAAACATTTGTAAAGGTAGCCCTACTTTTGTTAAATCCAGTTGGCCCTAGTTTTAATTATCCATTCTTCTTCCATGATCTTTAAAATTTGTAACTTCTCAACCTGCAAAATACTTATGCACTCTTTGGTATTCGAGGAGAAATGATCATTAACAAACGAAACATTCAACTTTACAATTTTGTGTTCCATGATATCCAACTTGATTCTCAATTCTCTTTTTTTCCCCTTTCCCAATTTCCAACCAACCTTTTCAATCGGTTTAACTTATAAGAAAAGAATTCCATAGTTTATTCTATAGGAAGATTCCCCATGGTTACCCATGATTTTCTAACCAATTCATTGAAATACCGGTCCTCAATCCAAATATGGTTAAAATTAAAGGGTGAAGTCTTAAAAGATTACTTCTCCTCAACCTCCAAATAAAAATTTGAGTAGCTTGAAATATAGTCAGCATTTATCCATGATCAGAAAATACCAATGTCTAATATAAGGTTCTACACCAACAGGAACCAATCCAACCTTTTTGCAATACATCACAATTTACTCTTCCATTTCTCCAAGCAGAGGCCATCATAACTGGAAAAACATCTACCAAACCTACCTCTTGAAATAGGGAATTGAAGTACGACCCAAGAGGGTCCACCCTTGCCTTATCACCCCACACTTAGTTTGCATAGAGGGTGAGTGTTATGCAACCAACTCACAACATAGAAGAAAATATAAATCAACAACAAATAAATCAGCCTCTTCGAGTGGGAAACCTCCTTTACATTACATAAATGAACAATCCTTGGATGATTCAAATGACAAAACCTCCTTTCTATATATAGGGGTCTAATGGACCACAATATCATCAAAGATGACATAAGCATAATAATGTAAGGGCACAACAATAACAATCGTGGCTTCTATGGGGCACAATAATAACAATATCGGGACTACCTGGGTACAATAATAACAATAAGGGGGATACATTAACAATAACAATAAAGGAATACACTAGTCTTATAGGGACCGAACACGCCCCTCTCCTTCCAAAAGGTGTTATCTTCAACGCTTGAGTATTTTTGGACGCTTTTGTAGAAAATTCTCATCCTCCCATGAGAAATATTCAACATGTAAGTTCTTCCACTTGATGAGATACTCTAAATTTGATCAAATTCGTAGCTATCGAGTTCTTGTTTCTGTGTCTGCTTCAGGTTACAATATGATTTTTCCTTCCTTTTCAAGTTTTGGAAATATTATTTGAACTAGGAGCTTGTCACCTATAAACTTATTTAATCATGAAACATGGGAAACTAGGTGCACTCAGGAAGATGTCAGAAGCCCCAATTTGTATTCCATAGTACCAATATTTTGCAACACCTTGTAAGGACCATAATACTTTGGCGATAATTTATTATGGTTGTAGCCATAAAAATACCCAGTTGCCTATACCAAAATTTCTTTCGATGTGATGTTTATCTTCTTGTTGTTTCATTCGATTCTACGCCAAAGCGAGAAAATAATCCTTTAAGAGTTGGAGAACAAATTGTTGATGCTCAATGTGATATTCCATTTCTTGATCCTTATAATTTTCTCTTAAATATGATGTTATGGATGGTGGATGATATCTATACAGTTCTATAAATGGTATCATTTTTGTTGCAGTATGGAAGGACGTGTTATACCACCATTCAGCCATACGTAACCGCTTGACCCATTGTGTCTGTTAATCAGATACAAAGAAACGAATATATCCTTCCAAAAAAAATTCACTATCTCCATTTTCCCATGGTATTGAGGATGATAAGATGAGTTATGAGTTAATTGAGTACCTAAACAAGAAAATAATTTTATGAAAAAATTTCCAGTGAAAACAGGATCCCTGTCGCTTACAATAATCTTTGGGTTTCCATGTAGCTTTTGAATTGTTTCCATAAATGTGATAGCAATTGTAATGGATTCAAATGGATGTGATAATGCACAAAAGTGTGCATACTTGGTATTTACAAGTACATGGAAAATTTTAGGGCCCTAATATTCACAGGTGGTTTAATTTTGCATGATTGTTCTAAATTGTTTTTTGCCAATTTCCATTTTTTATAAAAATGATTTTCCCAAATTTTACAATATAAAATCAATTTACCTTAAAAATCACCAACATTATATAGAGAGTATATATAAAATCATTATAAATTTGATTAATTTTAGAAATACATCAATAAACATTTTATAGTTTGCATCTTAGGGACTAGTGAGATTCGCCAATGTTTTTAAACTTCAAGATAATTTTCCATCCTTAAAACGTTTCCTAATCAATTACCACCATGATGAAAATATTGCCTTTGGACTTGGGTAAACCTTTGATAAAATCCATTGAAAACTCCTGCCAACGTTGACTTGGAATGGATAAAGGTTGTAATAGACTGGAAGTCTTAATTGTATCAACTTTATTTTGTTGGAAAACCAAATATTCTACCACAAAATTTTGAATATCAGATTTAAGGCCATCCCAAAAAAATCCTTCGTAACCTTGTGGTAAGTTTTTAAAAATCCCGAGTTCCCTCCTAAGGGAGCGGTGTGCGATTCCATAAGAATATTTTGTTTGAGTTCAGAATTTTTACAAAGATATAAGCAATCTTTGTACCATGATGAATCATTTTTCCTGCTAAATGTATCAAATGTACTGGTATCTTGTTGCAACTTTTGAATGAGTTCACACACTCCTTTGTCATTATTCCATTCATCCCTTGATTCGGTTATCCAATCTAGTTGGATAATATAAATGGAACAAAGCAATGATTCCACATCCTCGTCCTTTCTTGGGAGTGCGTCTGCAACAACATTTTGCTTCCCTTTTTTTTAGATAATTTCAAATTCATAACCCAACATATTTGTGACCCATTTTTGCTGCTCTTCTGAAGATAATATTTGTTATTAAACATATTAAAACTATCATGATCTGTTTTTACCTTGAAGTGTATTCCCATTAGGTAAGGTCTCCATTTCTTAAGTGCATGTAGTATTTCCAACATTTCCTTTTGATAAATAGTTTTTTGTAAATACTTTCCTTTGATTGGATGGATTTAAAAAGAATGAATCTTCATACTTGCATTAAAAAATAACACCAATTCCATTTCTCAAGGCATCACATTCCACAATAAAGGTTTTTGTGATGTATGGCATAGCTAAGATCGGTGCTTGGCACATTGTCTCTTTAAGGTGTTCAAAGGCCTTAGTTAATTCTGGAGTCCAAGAAAATGCATCTTTCTTTACTAATGTTATTAGAGGTGCTTTTATTATCCCATAATTCTTAAAAAACTTGCGATAATACCCTGTCAACCGAAGAAATACTTGCATATGATTTATGGTTACGGGGATTTTCCATTCCTTAATGGCTTTAATTTTGTTAGGGTCTACCTTAACACCCTCATGAGATACAATATGACCCTGATATTCCACCTCTTGTACTCCAATGAAACATTTGGAGGTTTTTTCATATAATTTTTTTCCCTCCAATAGTTTGATTACCCTGTCCACATGTTGAGCATGATCCTTCCAATACTTGATGTAAATAAGTATATTATCAAAAAATAATAACACAAATTTTCTAAGGATTCAGGGTTTGAAAATTTTATTCTTCAAATCTTTAAATGTAGAAGGTGCATTGGTAAGGCCAAACGAAATGACCAAAATTCATAATGACCCTCATGAGTTCGAAATGTTGATTTCTGAATGTCTTCAGTCTTCATTCTTATTTTATGATATCTTGAATGAAGATCCAACTTGGTGAAGTAAATTTCTCCATGTAATTCATCCAATAATTCATCAATGATAGGAGTGATAAATTTATCTTTAATAGTGAGCTTGTTCAGCTCCCTATAATAGGGACACATGCGCCATGATACATAATTCTTGTGCACCAATACTACTAGAGCAGAGAAATAACTTTGACTAGGTTGAATTATACCGACCTCTATCATTTCTACAACCATATATTCAATCTCACTCATTTGGGCATAAGGATATCTGTACGGCCTGATGTTTGGAGGAACACTTCTTGGAATCAAATGAATAACATCATCATGATTAGAATATTTGGGAGGGCTTTGGGAGTCTCAAACACCTTGGAATGATTGTCCAAGACTTTTTGGAGATCTATAGAAATAAATATTTCGATGTTTGAACTTGTAGTGAGAATAATTTTGCAATTACGCCTCGTTGTTATTTCTTTAGAAGATTTTTCATGACAGTAGAACCGATTATATTTACTTGTTTCCCTGCAATACCCCATAATTCAACTTCCTTTCCTTCCTAAAAAAAATTCAAGAAAATTTCTTGAAAATTAAAATCTATAGTCCCCAAATATTGTAAACATTGGACTCCTAGTACAACATCAGCGCCACCTAATGGAATAGAAAGAATTAGACTATTCAGTAAATACTACCCCACAGTTAGCTTGATATTATGGCACTTTCCAGAGCAATTCATATTTCCTACATTTGCATGGCATCACTTGACACTCTGGTGCTAGATATAAGAAGCAGTTCAATTCCTTGGATATCTTACAATGGATAAAATTATAGTTACTACCTGAATAAATCAACACTACTACCTTTTTTTCTTGATATATCCTTCTATCTTAAGAGTTTGAGGAATGGTAATTCCTGCAAATGCATTGCAAGATATGGTTAGATTCATTTCTTCCTTCTCTAGGGTTGGTTCCCAGTGTATATCCTCCTCTTTTAATGTTGCTTGTTCCTTTTCTTACTCCTCTTCACAATATATGTAAAATAATTTCTTCTCAATGCACTTATGACATTTAGTGTATTTGCTATCACAACTATAACAAATCCATTTTTCTATTTTTTCCACCAATTGTTGTGGTTTCACCCATGTAGGTTGTGGAATGCTAGGAGCAACAATATTTCTATATTTGTAGTTATGCTGGTATACTTGTTGCCATAATTTTGCTTTCAACTTTTCTTGCCACCCTGAATTCCTTCTCCAATGGATCAGGTTCCCAAAGGTGAACGTCATGTTGTATGTTATCCTTTAAATTCCCTACAAATACATCAATCTTATGCTCCTATGGAATATCTAATACCCTGATATTCAATTTTTGGAAGTCCTCAATGTGCTCTGCCATTGAACCATTTTGTTTGAGATCTATCAATTGGCTAAAGAAGGTGTTTCTATTTGTATCCTCATAATGTGCTATCATTTCCTCCATAAAAATTGACCAAGTGACAAGTGATTTACGAGAAAAAATCCATCGATAACATAAAAAATGATTTGCTTCTAACTATAAAGTTGCAATGCATACCATTTGTATGTTTTGCACGTTATGGAGATCAAAATATTGATCCATATGTAGTATCCATGTTACATGATCCTTAACATCAAACTTCCTCGTATTGATCTTTGAAATATGGTGGGTGTTCAATCCAATGTTAGAGTCTATGAAATCATGATTAACATTTATTTTTTTCTCATCACGAGTTTCATCTACTTCCTTTTCTTTTCTAGGAAGCTTTTCGTGTAGCAACTTTGTCAAACCTTCCTTCAAACCTTCAAGTTTTTCTTCTATACCATCGATCTTAGCTTCCATTTCATTCCTAAAACCATCCATCTTAGCTTCCATACCATCTATTTTATCTTCCATACCATCTATCTTAGCTTCCATTTCATTTTTGGTTACTCTTTGCAAGAGATAAATTTGTTGCACTTGGTCTCATAATTTTAATATATCATGTTGTAATTCTTCCTCTTTGTGTGTCATAGTAGATAATTTTGAGGGATTAATGGGTGTGGAATTTATTTTTAGAGGAATTTTAGAGTCCAATACCGATATCAATACTTTAATATGCCCTTGGAATCACTTCAAACTGATTTTTCAAACAAAAACAATACACAACTTTTTATTTCTTTTGATGAGCTTGATATTGAACCTGATGTATCTCTTTGATTTCAGATCCCAAATATTTTAATATTTTTCTTGTAGTAGCCCTCTGAGTTTTCTTTCGAATGCCACAAGTCAGACCTAATTTGGATTCTTGAAGGTAAATTTATGCCCGATCTCCCACATTGACCTAATTATGGATTGGTTTAGTAGAGTGAACTTGTATGGTGTGCACTGTGTCACTATTTCAACCTTAGGCCCTGAAATTGATAAAAAAAAAACTAAAATATGTGAACTTTCAGTCACTTTTTACATAATTCAAATCTGATGCCCGAAATGAAAGTTATGACAATTTTTCCCCGGTCTCCTATTTAAGATGAAATTATGGAGCTTGGAAAATCCCTAACTTCCTCATATCATATTTATGAAAATATAGTGAACAAAGATCTAAAATTCATACATGAGGTTCACCAGTATTTCAACTCCATGTGGTTTCCATTTTAGCTTATGAAGCTTCTTAGAAACAAAGTTATAGAAAAAATTCCAAGATCACCTATTTGAAGAAGCAAAACCCTAGAATCCAAAGCTTTGATACCAAATGTTATGCAACCAACTCACAAAATATAATAAAATATAGATCAACGGCTTAGAAATTAGCCTCTTCGAATGGGATACCTCCTTTAAATTACATAAATGAACAATTCTTGGATGATTCAAACGACAAAACCTCCTTTCTATATATAGGGGTCTAAGGGATCACAATGTAATTAGAGCTGACATAACAATAACAATTTAAGGGCACAACAATAAAAATAATGGGCTTCAATGGGGCACAATAATAATAATATTGGGACTACATGGGTACAATAATAATAATAAGGGGGCTACACTAACAATAAAAATAAGGAGATACACTAGTCTTATAAGGACCTAACAGTGAGGTTCAAGTCCCCTACAAGGATAAGATTACTGCAATTTAGGAGACAATTGTTATAAAAAATCTCCCAAAAAGAATTCTTATCTGAATATGGGGCATAATAGTTAAGCAATGTCACCGCTATTGAAATAACCCTTATAATACCTTAAAAATAATGCCAAATTTGGATTGGAACGCTGAGAAATATGCATAAGAAGGGTCCCATACAACATCAAAACCCTCATAATGGCCATTTTCCTCCAAAGCACAGACACACCGACTAGGGAAAACTTTCGAAAATAAATCTTGAGAATTTTCTCCAGTAGACATAGTTTTCTAGAAGAGCATAACCATAGGGCGATGATCTTCTAGAAAACATTTTCAAGAGAGGAATTTGGACCCTCCTCTAAGACCTCTAATGTTTAGAGAAATAATTTTCATTTCAAAGAATTAATTGCACGTTGCCATTTCTCCAAGGTCTTGGGTAGAAGTGATGTTGAGTTTGCCACAAGAGTTAGCCTCTCGGGCTTGAGATTTATTATTATCCTTTTTCTTTCTACAAATTTTGACTAAGGAATCTAATAGTAGACGAAATTTTGATGAGGGTAAAGATGATGTGGACACTTTCATGATCGTAAGAGGAAGAGGGTCAAGAGAAATGACCCATTGGATAGAGATTGACCCAAGGGGAAGAGGGTCTTGCACTGAGGATGATGATCCAATGGGGAGAGATGTAGGGAACGACAGATGGAATGTGACCAGATCCAACATACCTAAGAGGTTTAGACCTGATGGAAACAAATTTCAAAATCCTATGAGAAGAGGATGAAGGATCAAACACGGACAAAAGAGGATGGTCAAGAGAACTAGTCACCACAGTCTTGAGAAGATCTATATGTATGGAATTGAAGTCGAGACCTTCTAAAGAAATTTTTATAGAACTGATATTCAAAGATGATGAGGGGAAGGAATTCACAAATGACAGCTGAAGCTCATCAAGCATAAAAATATCTTTAGGGAAAAGATAGGAGATCAAGGAGTCATGAATATAGGCTACATGAGCAGAAAATTAATCCATCGAGAGGATATCCTAATTAGGTATGCCATTGATAGTTTTTCCATCTAGAAGAAGCTCTGTTAAGCCCAAGGGATCTGAAGGAAACTCTATCTACCCCTAAGTGAAACCCTGTTGGTTTGAGGAATATGGGTAGGATCGTTTTGAAGAGGTGCAAACTGTAATTCCTGAAGGAGAATCAACAGAAAAAATATGCTCTGGGGTATCTTTCCAAACTATCAAAAAATCCTTCATGTCTTAATTGTTGTTGTTCACATGGTCTGAAACCTTACCATGTTACTTCCTCCTACAATCCTTATAGAGGTGGTCATTTTGGTGGCACTCGAGGCACCTGAAAGGAATTTTCTAGTAATCTAGTGTTTGGATGTAAGATCTATTGCCACATGAGATTACTATTTCTTTAGGGAGATTGGCCTTCGAATATAACTCCACCAAAAACTAAGTGGCACATTTTTTGAGCTCCACTAGGGACTTGTTATCAAAATAAATAAGCTTCCCAATTGTATTAGTAATGTTGATTAATATTTCTCTTGACAAGAGTTCAATGGGGAGCCCTAGTTACTTAACCCAAAAATATTTGATGTGGGGTTTATCTATGGTAGGGTTAAAGATTACATGCCACCTTTGTCTCCATAGAAAAGCCCTCTCGAAGGTCCATGACTTTGAAATTTTTTTGAGCAAGTCTTATTTACTAAGAAATTGAAAATCAAGCCAGTCCTTTTCCAGGAGACTAATTTTTGGTGCATAACCAAGGATGGGTTTCCAAGCTGACTGAACCCACTTCTGTATTCTCAACTTGGCGAATTATATGAAAAATTTTGCATACTAAGGTCCTCTGAACTAAAATTGAAATTCTTGAAAGATTAATGTTCACTCCCGGAGTTAGAAATAACTTGTCATGCTCCAACTTCATAACCTTCTGGGTTCAACTTTCCCTAGTAGCCTCTCCCCTCCTCCCCAAATGAGCTTTCCCAATTGAAGAAGATTTATTTATAGAAGGGGCCTTATCTTCCTGTAACTCATTACCAATAGGAACTTCCTAGGAGGGATTTAGGGGAAATAATAGTTCCCCCTCACGATCTTTCGAACTATAATAAATCTCCTTCGAGGATGAGGGATTAAAGGGAATATTGAAGCCTCATGTTACCATTGTCTCTACTGTAGAAGGAGGCGATATAGAGACCTAAGGAGGATGGAGGTTTTTCAAAAAAGGAGAAACAAAAGTGGTCGAAACAATAGGAGAAGAGGTTGAAATGGGTGGAAACAAAGAAGAATAAGAGAAATGAGCTATAAAGGTATTGGATGCATTCTGATGGATTCCTAAAAACCAATGGAAAATGGGGGTTTCATAGCCTGGCTCACTGAAAACCCCACAGTCCATATTCTTCGGGGTTTCTGACATATCTGACCATCACAGGGTTACTGACAAGAAACCTGAGTTTTAATAATCATTTTGGAGTTAACCAAGTGTAAAATTGAGCTGAATAAAGTAAAAGGTAGGACTATATGGTACATTGTGGTACAATTCAAAATGATTGACAATACTATAGATAGAGTAGCAATGAAAAAAAGGGAAGAACCATAAAGCAGATAGTCAGCAAGAAATAAAAAAGATACCAGTCACCTAAGCAGTTTTCAAGTAGATAAGATATGAGAAATCGGGAAATAAAATAAAAACATAGAACTAAATTAAAAAAGGGATATCATAGTCGCTATAATTATGGGGGATTCACTCAATAAACTTTTGACATATCACGTGTGTGTGTTCATGGCATACTAAAAAATCCCCTTATTTTGACTACATATTGGAAAATACCTCTAAAAATCACATTATCTAACCCCCTACCAATAGGAACCCAATACATGTTCCCAATTAAAAAAAAAACTATAATTTTACTAGATATTGTAAGTATCCATTTTTTCATTAACATTTTTCATACCCCTTTATATTTTTTTCATTAACTTTGAGCTCCATTTTTTATACCTGCCAATATAAAAACCCTTTACCCCCTATTATATGTTCAATATATTACGCAATTTTTTCCTCAATATATATCCTCCATTATAAACACACGTGGTATGGTATTTATCCCCAAGCAACACCCCCATGGCTAGTATAAATAGTCACGGGTAGCTTAGGGATATCCATTGGTGACCAAGGAGCTAATATATAGAGATAAAAGTTGGTACAGGGGAACTAGAAAAAAAACATTCATTGCTAAAGCTCAAAAATTCATAGAAAAGGGTCCAACCACCCATATACAAGAGGGAGATGGAGTAATTTTTTATAGTTTTAAAGTTGTAAATGTGTAGTAGAAAGGTAGATATAGCCAACAAAATTCATGAAGGTGTTGCTAGCCATGGGGACAATACAACCACTGAGTAGAATCTATAGGAGTACATCCATTGTCGTATGAGTACATACCCATCCATATGGTGTTTTAAAGAAAGAAAAAAACACATAATAATCATGCAAAATAATTTACAATTGCCGCAGTAATATAATATGGATAGATGTATAACAATTAGGTTAGCTCATTAAAAAAATTATGGAGGACATCATTTGCAACTGCGCTTGCTACACATGTGATATTTTTAAATGTGTGGAGGAAGATGTGATTTTTTTTTGGGTTTGAGCAAGGTGATAGAGAAAACAACATCAAACTGAGAAATGCGTGGGAATGGGGCAATGAATTTGCATTGAGAGGGCTCATTCACAAGTCCATTAATATGTCAAAGGTTTCTTGCTTGAGTGTAGTGGATGACCTCCTCCACCAACACGAATGGGATTTTGATCTCCCATGCAAATGTATAGTGCAATTAAAGAAGCTAATTGGTATAACTAGAACAAAAAGTTACATGCACACTCGACTGCATTTCTTGAAAAATATGAGCAGCGGGATGATACTTGGTCTCTTCTTTTGGAGGAAAATGAAAATATGAAGCCTATGGATAATATTAAATTTTGTTCTTTTGACATACAAAATTTTAAAATACGTTACTCATAAACCAATTGATGCAATTGGGTATAAGTCATTTATCAGTGCACTAACACTCATGAATATTCCCAATGAAGAAGAGGAAATATTAACTAGAATGAATAATTCTTGGTATAATCCATGTCCAAGTGAGTTTAAGTCTATTCTTTATGCCCATGGTAGATGTGTTCATTTCCAATAAATGGAAGTAAGAGCCTAATTTTCTGGAGATTTGTGGCCATCAAGTTGATATAGTAACCATAAACATGATCCTCAGTTGTTATGGTACTTACTAGGAATACAAAAGCATTAAGAGATGGCTTAGAAGAACGCAAGTCATCAGGACATATAATTGTTACACAGTAATTTGTCACCGTCCCTACCATTCCCCGTCTCGCACAATGGAGGACCCATTATGTGACCTGTGAACACTGTCATGCCTTGAAAACATCATCAATGCATCCCTCTGAGTATGAGCTTCATTTCCCCTTGAGACATCTCCTTGCAAAACTCATGAAAAACAACTCTTTTTGCATTGGCGCAGGTAGACAGTTCAGTGCTCGCGCCAATCAGGGAAATCCTGTAAAGAGGTCGCGCCACTTGGCGCTCTGTCATAGAGCAGCAATCGCGCCACCCATTTTAGGGACTGTTTTTTAAATATGGATGGCGGAAGTTGAGTTCAAACAAACTCACAACCATTGCCTATCTTGAGTTGGGAGGTTTGGTTGCGGGAGTTCTATGGAAGGGAAGTGGTTTTGCCACCTCCCATGGAACCTTCCTTGTTGATAGGGCCAATCCCATAATAATAGGGATCCCAACTCCCTCCTTCCCCATATATAAAAGCCTGCTCAGATCCATGGCAAGCTAGTCTTGAAGTGCTGAAGCTTTGCATCTCCCTATTCCCAAGTGCCTTTGTGCTGTAAAGAATCCCTTCTTTCCCTTAAGGCCCATTCAAGTAAGGAGACTATTGTTACGAGACTCTGGAGAGGTTTTCCCTTTCCTTGGCGGTCTTTGCGAGACTTGGACGACCGGAGACCCGTTCGAAGGAGGCTGCGACGTCAGAACTTGGTTGTAACTTCTTTTCGTTTATTATTTAATAGATGACTATGATTATGGTTCCACTCCGTTTTCCATTATGTTAATGTGAGTAATATCTTTTCTGACCGATGTTTAGTTACGCATGCTGGTTTCTATGCTTGTATCTGTTCGTTTCTTCTATGTGCAGGTGTTCATCCGCGGAGATTGTGGAAGGATTGTGATCTACCAGGGCTGAAGGACGGGGACACTTCTGCTTCAGGTCATAGCGTTGGAATCCAGGTAGGCTTCTATTCCAAGTCTTTCATTCGTAACTAGGAGCTTGCGTCATAGCATTGTTTGTTTGTTGCTAGACCCCTGCTGGGCTAGTAGGGATCGCCTCTGTCCGCAGAGGGGATTTACCTCCTCAACAATAATGTAGTTGAAAATTCATGCCCTAATCTTATATTCTTTGTGCTTCTACTTGAAGACATTAGATCTGCATGGGATGGTCATGAGTATTGCTTACACCACACTTTTAGTGTGCCTAGAAGAGGTAAATTGAAGAATTGAAGGCACAAGCAAGCCTCCAAATGAATTTTTAGTGATATGTGGAGTGGGAAAGCATAACATGACAAGGGGAAACTCCCATATAAATATTATGATACCAGAAATGATGTCAAAGTGGTTAGCCTTAATAGAGGAATATTTATTGCCAAGGGCAACACTTTAAAAGTATGGTTATGTCAAATGTTTTAAAAATACTATCTTAGACCCATATAAATTCAAGTTTTATATTCATTGATGAGAATATAAAAAATGAATTTCCTTCTCTACACTTGAACATCTTATCCAAAGCACAACCATACCTCAACTCTTTTCAAGATAATCATGGCAGGAGAGCCAAGCTTCCTCTGTAGTCTCTATGAAGATTATTTTTTTCATTCTGAACTACACCCCCTTGCCATTGATGTCAAAGGGGGAGATAAACAGAGATGAGAAGAAATTATTAGGACCATAGGGGCAATATCACAGTATTTCCATCAACACCAAAGGGGTATATTGTTGGCATTTTTGTTATGGTTGGAAAAAAACAACAAAGACAAAGGAGAAACAAAGGAGTGGTAGAGGATCAACAAAGGAATGGTAGCAACAAAAAAAAATATTCCATGTTGATTTGTACATTGTGTGTGCTTGGAATTGATGGATTGATATATGATTATTTTCTTGTTATGTTTGATGGCTTTAGCACATTTGATGAGGAGTTGTGATGCTTGATAGAAGAGTGGCATAACTGATTGTGATGTTGATGATCGATTTGTCTTGATTCATTTTAAATGTATTTGTGAGAAATTTTTGCCGATAATCTAGATTTATCCAGGAACATATATCTACAGTGAAAATTGAACTTCAATTAATTAATAAAAAATAATGAAAAAAGTTTACATGCACAATGGAAACAAACTAGCTCGGGTGACAGTAGCTTGTCTCTGAGAAGATATGTGATAGATACATGAATTCTAAATTGTGTTACAATGAGGCTTGGAGGAATTTTTAATCATCAAGAGACAATGGAAAACCATAAACATCCAAAAAATTAACCCTAGGATATGAAGTGCCAAAAGCTTGTGGGCCCAGTTGGGGTTAGTTGTAACATCAACTTCCCAGGGTTGTAACTTTGGCATATGGTCTCCGTTTTGCATGCATGATACCTCGTTAAAAATATATATCCAAGGAAAAAAAATTTCAATTGAAAACATAGAGTTGTTTGCCACTTGTTTTCATGTTTACATCAAAAATATGTTTAGGGCCTAAAAATGGCTCTGAAACTTTAGGGCCCGAAAAACTACCAAAAAATAAAAAACCTCCAAAATAGGAATCTGTGATGGAAAATAGGAAACTGAAAAGAAATTTTTTTGGGGGTCCAACTAGAATCAATGGGTGGCCACCAATATTCACCTGTATCATTCCTCGCCCCTTAGGAATCAATGGTCCCCATTACATTAAGTGCCTCCATGAGACGGGGACATTTATGCTGAACTTGGCCCCTAGTGAGCCACTTTCCTTAGTGTAGGAGCTAGGAAGATTTGATAATCTGATATAGCTAGATCCTTTTTTGGAATTATTATTAATCTCTATGTCCATGATATAATAATTTGTGTACTATTCAATGAAGTCTAGGTCGATCTCTATTGAAGCTCAGTTTCCCAGAAACGTTTGATGTGTCCACATTGAATACTGGGTGCGAGCCAATGAATTATTAGGGAGATACTGAGCTCAAAATCATTGTCTCCCATAACCTTGGTGATGTTTTATGGCCTGTATTGGAGGTATGACAAGGCAACCCTTCTACAAATGCATCCAAACCTTGTCACCCACCTAAAACTTCTGTGGCACTAAATGTTGATCATGCCATTGTTTGTACTTGGAATTGGTTTCATCCAAGATGTTGTGAACCTACTGGCGGATGTGCCTAATGCATTCAATAAACCTAGTGGATTTATTAACTTTAGAATAAACATGTGCAGATTCTTCCTGTGTAGCTGCAAGAGGCGTCACAACATCAATGAGACATAATGGTTGAAATCCCAAATCCACTTGAAAGGGGTTGTGCTAGTCGATCTATGGAGAGATATGTTATAATTGTGTTGCACATAAGGAAGATTGTAATCCCATGTTCGTATATGCTTAGAGTTATACATGCATAGTATGTGCACTATCATGTTGTTGACAACTTCTATCTATTCATTAGTCCGGGGGTTGAATGTAGTAAACTTGGTGAGCTTGGTTTCCAACAATTACCATAGGCTCGACATGAATGCACTTAAGAACATGTTATATTGATTTGATATAATGGTATACAGAATATTGAAAGATACCAACACTTGTTCAAAGAATATTTTGGTAGCCGATTTTGTTGTGATACTCTTCTTGTAGGCAACCAATATCGCCATATTAGAAAATGTTTTGACAACCATAAATATACAATCGTTTCCATTCTTGGTAGAAGAAACACCGAACATATAGCCCATGGAGATGGATTCGCAAGGTCTGCTAGGAGTAGGAAGAGGATTATACAAGCCTTGCTTCTTAATGGTTGGATTGGAGATGGCAGAAGTAGTGAAGGCTATGATATAATTTCCAATGTTTTGTCAGAGATTTGGCCAATAAAAATGATTATATAGTACTTCCACTATCCTCTCTACACAAAAGAGTTTTGCAACCCGACTGTAGTGAACCTCCAAAATCGTCTTGGCATGCTTGATTGAAGGAACAAAAAGGTGCCCCAAGTGGCATACCAGTGTGTCTTGGAGGTGGAAGTATGGAACTTACTTTCCATTCATTGGCATCTAGTACGTGGTGGTGAATTTTGGGTTGTTTTTGTAAAGTTGTGGCCATCCAAAAATATTGTGCCCACAAGTGTTGAGAAAAGTGGCCAATGCCATAAACAATGGATATTGAGGAAATATATAAAATTATTGGTGTTTCTCTTCTTCTACTTAATGTTTAGATGAAATTGTTGAAGATATGAGGACCATTTTTTATGGCGGTCGTTCTACAACTTTCCTTGTGTCTGTATAAAAAAAAGAGGTCAGTGATTTGTGTGGATGATAGTCTCCTTCCCTATAATGTAATGTTTCCACTGTTGGCAGGGTTGCACAATGGAGTACATCTCTTTATCATAGCTAGGGTATTTCCAAAATGTCTCACTATGATAGGCCATTATCTGACCTTGCTAGGTGAGAAATGCACCAATAGCATAATGTAACACCCTACTCCCACATTTACCCAAGGTAACCGATCCACTAAGGTAAACATGTGATGAAAATTTACTATGATATGATTCAAATCCCTAAGTTCAGTTAAGGAAGGGGAACTGATGAACCAACACTTCACAAGCCTGCCTTAGGTGCTATAGGACCCCCATTAGGTAATCCACCACTCCAGGTGCCCAACCCTTGAGTTAACCTATCCTTTCAATGAGTTAAACTCTCAATCGCTCCCATGACAAGGCATGCATGCCACTAAAAGCCTCCAGTTGCTCCAAAAATGCATGCAAGGGAGAGATTGTAGTCTTTTTCAGCCAGTTCTATGCCAGAGTCTATGAGATTTAAGACACTTTTTCAAGGATAGTCTCCAAACCATTGTTCGGAACTTGATGATACTTTCTGATACAACAAATGACACTAAGATGAAGCCTCTAACACAAAAATTGATAAAGGAATTGACCTAGCCAAGCCCAAACATGACAGTAATTTTGTCAAACATGTCACAAATATGCAATCTACAAGTCTTAACAACAAATTTGAGCATAGGCGTCTCGTAATTATCTGAGAATTTCTAAGAAGCATTGATTCCTTATCAAATTAGTTGCATTATTTTATACTGGGTCATATATTCCTTGTTCATTCATTTTCAAATCAAAACACGATGAGATCCAAACATCATAACTGTCATAAAACATACTCATGACCAACATATAAACAACATAAATAATAGGGATATAATAAACATATAAACCACATAATATCAAGTAAATTTACCCATCAAATAAAAGAGGAGAGAATCTATTATTATAATGTTTAAAATTAAACCAGGTTTGCGACTTCCACATACCACCCAACCATAGACTAGGCTGAAACAAATCTCTCTTTCAGTTAGTCACCCCTGTATCATATTCCAAGGATGAATGTGGGACTCATAAAAAAATAAATTAAGGATTACCAAGGCTAAACCACCTTACCCTTATTAATATAACCATGCTTTACCATGATCCTCACTGGATCACTAGGCCCTAAACAAGCATGAATGCCACCAGATTTCTCCACTTACACCGCGAGTAATTTTACTGTCTCCTAATCTTTAGGATTTATCACAATCCCTAGTCTAATACAAGGATCACTAGGCCATAATAGATACTACAGTCTCCAGGATTTACCATATGTATCACCATTTATTGGTCAAGGATTCTTAGGTCTTATCGAGACTCCACCCTACATGATTTTCCATAATCCCCACCGAATCACCAGGCATGACCAAGGGCACATATATCTAGGATTTAATGGATACCCCTCCATTCATCAGTCGAGGATTCCTAGGCCCACCAAGGCACACAATACCTAGATTTACCACAACCCAAAGTCTGTTTCAGGGTTTACTAGGCCAGTGGCTTTACCACAATCCACAATCTTGTTCAAAAATCACTAATCCATGTGTTATTTATTTCATATATCCACCTTAATCAATTTCAAATCCATATGGAAATCCATCTCAACCAAAACATGAGAACCCAATCACACCATGGCTATCTGAAAATGGAAATTCAAGGCAGAAGAACACTATCGCACTTGGAAAAACCCATGCCAATGACAACAAGAGAACCAAGAACACACATGCATAACCATGCATGCCAAATATAGGGAGGAAACTAGACATGAAAATTGATATCTGAAAGTAAACCCGTTGTAGCTGCTTGATCATACTCTTCCTTGCTTGATATTTTATTCCTCTTTTCCTTTCTTGATCCACTACTGAAGTACTCCAAGAAAAATCTGAGTGTCCAAGAGTGAGAGAGAGAGAGAGAGAGAGAGAGAGAGAGAGAGAGAGAGAATAGAGAGAGAGAGCTCCAAAACTGAACTAAAAAAAGGTAACATTGACAAAAGGTACCAATTTATCCTCAAAAGCCTTTTTTATCAATGAGGCCTCTATTTTCTTCATTTTCCATTATTTTCCTTCATTTTCCTCCTCACATGCAACATGTGACCTTCCACTTTACTTTTCTCCTATTTTCCATTATTTTCATAAATAAATGCTAATAAATGCCACTTTTCTTTTCTAAATCCTTTTCCATTGCCTTTGCCAATTTTCTCTTTCCATAATAACCGAAATGAACACCCACTAGGATGTTTCTCCCAACATTCAACTTGGAATAACTATCTCGTGACCATGGTTATTATTTTTCCTTTATTAACTTTTATTACATGGAATTTTCACCAGGGCTATTACAAAACCCTCCCCCTTGGTGGAACACCATCCTTGGTGTTCAATGACACCTATAACCAGCAAGATTATTGAAAACCAAAAAATACTACCCATGGAGATTTATAACATAACTCATTGCAGTATTTATAATGACCATCACTGAAAACATGACAATCATATCGTTTACTAGTGGAGCTTTATAACACAACTCATTACAGTATTTACGATAAAAACCACATATACTTATTCACATTTGCTTAAAAATAATAATAACCATACTCTCTATGGAGCTTTATAAATCTAGCTCGATACAATATTTACAATAATATACACATATACACATATACACATTTTCTCTAACCAACAAATAAAAGGATATGATGCCTGCATCAGCAATAAGGTAATCCAGAGATTCACACATCCACCCTCAAAGTAATACTAGGATTCACCTCCTTCCTAGGAATTCCAGAATCCATTGACAAATTCAAAGTTGCATCCAATGTCCAGTGCTATAGTCCCACGCCACTTTTCCTCTCGGTGAGCGGTTATCGACTCATTGTTCCAAGGCACACTCCCAACACTAGTACAAAATAGCTAATTAGTTACAAAAAAAATGGCTAAAATTTTCATATAAATGACTATTTTTTCGGTCGGGGACCAATAGTAGCTAATTTATGGTATCTTATAACACGACTGACTTTTAGTTGTTTTTTACTTAGTCATTAATTGATTGTCTCATTTTTTTGTCTAGTAGTATATTTAGTCATTAATTTAGTCATTGATTTGGTCATTGATTTATTCATTGGTTTGGTCATTTATTTAGTCATTAATTGTCACAAATAATGACCAATTATACAAAAAAATCTATTACTAGATGATCACCCAAGAAAACTAGTTAATGACCAAATAAATATGACCAAAATTTTGGTCATATTATAAGATACTGTAAATTAGCTACTAATAGTCATATATGTGCAAATTTTAGTCATCGTTTGAAATCAATTAATGACCAAAGAAATATGACTAAATTTTGGTCGTGTTATAAGATATTGTATATTAGCTACTAATAATCTTATATATGCAAAATTTAGTCTTCATTTGTAATCGCAAATTTATCATTTGCAATAGTCATTTATCTTTTTTTGTTAGTTTCATATTCATTATATAAATGACTACTTTAGTAGTTGTATATTCATTTTATTTGTGTTCATCATTAATAAACATAAACTACTAATTTAATAGTTTTAGATTGATTTTATGTGTTCATTATTAATCAATATAATCTACTCTTTTCTTGCTAGGTGAAATCGAGGTTCACCATTAATTAGTGTGATTTTGCAACTAAATTTAAAAACAAATTTCATACAATGCACATGTGCATCTAATATGAAAACACAAATTTACATATTTTAATAACATTACTAAATCATATTTAGATATGCTATAAATAATTCCAGTCACATAAATTATATTATATAAATTTTCAAGTATTACAATATGAGTTTCCAAATTAATATTAGTTGGAGTACAATTTACACATGAAATATTTTTTCATCACTTCAAGCATTATCATTGTCTTGCCAAGGCATTACAAGTGAATTCACCAATTCTGAAGACTTGATCATCAGTCTCTATGCGTGTGTCTTATGTAGGATATTGGCTCTACGGGTACCACTAAACCAGTTCTCTTCTCTCTCTTTAATTTTCATTTTGTCACTCTAGTGTTATTGTTCTCCTCTTTCTTCAATCTGTGCTTCTTACAATTTTCTGAAAATAAAATAAAAATAAATAATATATATATATATATATATATATATATATATATATATATATATATATATATATATATAATGCATCACAATGCAAAGTATAGTACATGAAAGTCGATGAAAACTGGAATATGAGCTAAAGTAGATAATAAAGGATTTATACGATATATACCTCAACATCAACAATATTTTTAATGCCATTTCCCCCCATAAAAGCAAGAAACTCAAACAAGTTTTCTTTAGTTCGGAAACAGTGGTCACTATGTGGCCATATGACATGCATAAAAAGAGCAAATAAAATGTCACAAATAAACACAACAGAGCTAGCAATTTCTACTAGGAATGTCTCATGACCCACTTTTGTAGTTGTTTCATTTCCTCTATTTATCTCTAAGAAGCAATGACACTTAAACAATAAAACTGGTCAGTATAAATCTAATGGGTAGAGAAAAGTATTGCTGACACAAGATTACAACAAGAAACTAAAAAATAAAAAGATAAGACTTTGTAAATTGAGATACTAACCAGGAATATAAATTATATATAGTAATATTCAATTATCAACGTACTATTCTAGGGGAAAAGGAATCCAATTCCCATAAGGCAACAAATTATGTATGCCCCTGTTTTCCCTGTAATTAATTGAGAAATATTATCACATGCAATTTCCATTTAGAATCTCCGAAACAATTCTATAAATATTCAAAGAAAAATTAATGTTACTCGTTCGTTTTTCTCTAATCCAGACATAAATGAACATGCTAACTTGTTTTTGAGTTGGAGAGTTTTGTAATATACCGTGTCCAAAATAATTTCTTATTATCATGTTTGTTCTTTCTTAATGATCAAGAAACTAGCCTATATTTGATCAAAAAACAATTTTTTTAGAATATATTCCATTTTTCTAATTCAAAACTAAATTTCCTTCCAGTTTATGATGTTCAAACAAACTTGAATCCTTTTCCTTTAACAAGCTATTGTTGTCGTATAATACTGAACAGACAGCTACGTAATGAATTTATTAGTGTTGGAATAATAATAAATCACAAATACAAGCAAGAAATAATACCACTATGACCTCGGCATGCCTAGTCTTTATCCTCTTGGTTGGAAATATTACTTCATGAAAACAACATATTTGACAAAGAGAAATTTTCTAAAACTAACCAACACTAGTGTATCTAGCAACATTGGTATTTCTATTGGCACGCCCTCAAAATGTGTGGAAGTAACAAAAAAGTGTAGTGCACTTCCCTGTAAGGTTAAAGTTTGTTAATGAAATATGTTGTCCCTTAGTCAATCAAGCTTTAACTTGCCTTTGATAACTTAGAGAGAATGGGAATCCAATGTAGAACAATGAAAATTTTTATTTATTTATTCACACTTACCTAGATCATAAACAAGCATTGAAGCACTATACAAATCCAAGCATGTCTCGCATTCCACCAAGAAATAAAATTTCTAGATTTTGACTATAACCCTTGAGGCTTTCTCAAATCTATAAAAAAGTAACATCATCAATATTGTTCCTTAGTTCTCAAACCTTCTCCTATGTGGAGCATGAGAAAATATTTGTATACACATATCACATTATAACATGTTGTGGAGTACACGTTAAATTTGGAAACTAGAGATAAAATCCACTTTGGACTGCCCATATGATGGATATGATATTTTTGTTGGACTCCTCTTTCCAATAGGTGTAATATTGATCTAAAGATCATCTTGCTTGGATGAGCAGAAGTTGGATTTTGAATTTATTCTCTCACACGTGCATATTGTCAAGGTCGACCAGAATTGTTATGTAGGCTCATAAGCCCCAAAAAATGTGTCTCCACACCTCAACGATGGATATAAAAAGAATAGACTCATTCCTCATTTGGATATTGTCTCAACATATCATCTCTCCTCTCTCATTGCTTCGTACAACCTCAAAGAATCCTCTCTCCTCTTCAGACGTGTGGACAACTGTTGTGATTTTCAGATTCTTTCTAGGGAAGAAAACACAACATTGACTTTGGGTCAACTTTGATGTTTTGACTTCGATTTCCTAGGAAGAATTTTGATCTTGCTAGGCCGCAACTGGAGGCATGAAATCCGAGAATCCTGGGTAGTTTGACTTTTGGGTTGACTACAACTTTGACCGCAGAGTTGACCAGTGCATTGACCAGGCTTGACTAAGTTTTTCAAGATTGTTTTGGGTTGACTTTGACTTTCTTTGGAGGTTGCATTGAATGAAGTTGACTGGCCTAATTTAGAGAAGTCAAATCACTGATTTGACCAACGTTGAATTTCTGGTTAGGGCATCCTATTGACTTTTGTTTGACTAAAGAAAATTTGTATATTGTACTTCCTCTCTCTACTGAAATTTTGAAGAATAATAAGGAGATTTGGTTAAAGGGTTTTCCCCACATTGGGTTTTTACCTGGCATCTGCCAAAATATTGTGTCCTCATTTCTTGGCTTGTCTTCTAGTTATTTATTTATGTTCTATCAAAATTTACTGTCAATGTTAATTTGATTTCTAAACAGGAAATTGAATTGGGCTGATAAGAAATATTGAAGTAAATTTCTCTAAGAATAGAACATACCACCATTCACTAAAAATTAACATGGTACTAGAGCTTAGGTAAAGACAAATCCAAAGTAAGAGTGATAAGAGAAATCACTAAAATTTTATTAGACACAGAAAAGGTTCAATGGCTTCCTCATCATACATCAAATCCGATGACAAGCTCAATGATAAGTCTGATTATCATGCATGGAAAATGACCTTGGACCTGACATTGGAGGAACAAGATGTTATGAATTATGTGCAAGGAAAGATCACTGAGCCTCCATAAAATGCAGCAGCTGCCACTAAAACAAAGTACAAGAAAGGGGAAAACAATGCAAAGAAGATAATCAAGGATTCTATTCACAAGTACTTGGCTACTTATATCTCTGATCTGGGCACATCTAAGGAGATATATGAAAAGTTGGTTGGAATTTTTAGGGCTAGAAATGAAAATTAAATTATCTTTTTGAAGAACAAGCTGAACGAAATCAAGATGGAGAAGGGAGAGTCCATCCAATCCTACTTCGTGAGGATTACCAAAATCAATAATGATATCTTATCAATTGGAGAGGTCATAGTCGACCGAGAGCTCACTCTCATTGCTCTTCGAGGTCTTCCCCAAACATGGTATGTATTAAATACCACTATCCTCAATAATAATATAATTCCTAATTTTGATGAATTGTTGACAATATTCACTCAAGATGAGACAAGGATGATGGAGAGAGACAAAACCTCAAATGAAAATGGAAGTGAAGCTACTACCTTCACCGCTGATGCAAAGAAGAAGAATAATGTTGGTCCTAGAAATCAAGATCATGGAAAAGTGGGACCCAAAGGAAGGCAAGACACATGTTAAAATTGTAACAGGTTTTTCCACTATGCTAGAGAGTGCCCCAATAAAAGGGACACACCTCGAGATGATTACTACAAAAATAAAAACTATAGGGGAAATGGAAGTAAAAGGAACAACAGGTTCAAAAAAAAAGGAAAGAGAAAGGTTCCCTCTACTCGAAATGGAAAAGGAAATGGGAAACATTTCAATAGGCCAAGGAACTCCAGTTATGATGAATCTAATGTTGTTGATAATAATAAAATGAATATATTCTTATATATTCCCTCTCTATTGCATCTCCTCCCAACACCTTGGATAACTAGTTGATTGATAGTGGTGCCTCAAGGCACTTCACTGGATATAAAGAGGCCCTATCTAATTTGATTGAAAAGGATACTTATTTGGAAATTATCCTTGGAGATAATGCCATTTATCCCATAAAAGGGACATGGACTATGGCGCTTCCTATAAATCAAGGAAAAGTCCTTCATTTGCAAGGTGTATTGTATGTACTTGACTTGAAGAATAATCTAGTGTCTATCTTAGTAATGGAAGGTAAATTATTTAAGGTGGCATTCATTGATTGAAAGGTACTCATTTGGAAGAGGAATTTCAACGAAGCATTCACTCATGGTTTCAGGGTTGATACACTCTCTCAGGTTGGAGGAAGTCCATTGGGATCCATGCCATGTAACACAATTCTTCAATCAAAACTATGGTACTAGAGGTTTTCACACCTTAATTATAAAGATCTTCCCGAAGCAAGGAAGGTGGTCATAGGTATGCCCGATTTCAAATATGATCATGAAGTTATATTTCAAGGTTGTGCTGAAGGGAAACATACAAAGGGAACATTCACCTCAAGTCATTAGGGGAATTTTGAGGTATAAAACAGGCCTGATAAAAAAATTATAAAATAATAGTGGAAATAATAAAATAATATTATATTACATCATCAAATTTTAGAGGGAAAAATGAAAAAAATATATTTTCAACTCATATTTTCAACTTATCTCCCTATAGGTTTCCTCAAATTTTGAGTGAAAACACTCATTGGATGCAGAATTTGATTCCTCATTCAAGAAGTACCCATGTTGTATACTTTTTATGGACCCTATTACACGAAAAAATGATAAAGACATGAAAACTGTGATTGCAATCATGTTTTTTCATGTATTTCTAATTTTTCGTGTAGCAGGGTCCATCAATAGTACGCAACATTGGTACTCCTTGGAATAGAAATTAAAATTTTCTTCTCATAATTACTCCCGCTCGAAATTTGAGTAAAAACTTAGGGAGATAAGTTGAAAATACCAGTTGAAAAAGTAGTTTTATTATTTTATCATTTACTCCAAAAATGGTAAATCATCCCCCATGTTTGACATCATCATCTTGAATCCTATTGGTTCTTATAAATTTTATTTTGGTTGCAAATTTTTCTTAGGATGCCCATTTTAGATCTCAAAATTCCCCTAATGATCACCAAGATTACTGACATTATACAATTAATTCATTCTAATTTATTTGGTATGTTTCCTGTAACATCTTTGCGAGGATGCTTATATTATGTCACCTTTATAAATAACTTCTCCTAAAAGACTTGGATATACTTCTTTAAGAAAAAGGACAAAGTATTCAAATGGTTCCGCACCTTCAAGGCCTTGGTTGAAAATCAATAGGGTAGAAGATCAAAATTTTGAGGACAAATAATGGAACTGACTATGAGTAAAATGAGTTCAATGACTATTGCAAGGAACCTGGAATTAAGAGGGAGACCAATAATACGTATGCTCTCGAACAAAATGGATTTTACAAAAGGAAGAACCGAACCATTCTTGAAGCTACTTGTGGCATGTGTTGGACAAAGGACCCCTCAAGGAAATATTTTGAGAAAGACTTCGCAGATTGAGGAGCAGAGCGCACAATGCATAGTTAAGTTAGAGTCTTAGGGGCTTTGGGGTGAGTCAAAGCCCCTTATTTTGTAACAAAATGAGAATATTTTGAATACGTTGAGCTCCTCCCACAGCTTTCGTACCATGGTATTGTAAATGTAAAGATTATATAAGGAGTATAGGATAGTCTTGATAGAGTAAGAAAATGATACTTGGTATGTGATGCACTTGGATGTAATATTGTTTTGAGTCTGTGTTCTCTGGTTTGTGTTAGAGAAAAGGCTTCTGCAGCTGAGTGCAGAGACCCTTGCAACTAAGTGTGCAGGGTGGAATTGATCGTATTAGGAAAATATGAGCATTGATGAAAGACTTTTGAAGACAAATCCGTGTTTCGTGTTTGTGTTTGATTTATTGGTATTTTATGTTATCTGTGTTGTTTACTTATAATTGCATCGTTAAGCCTAGTTTATGGTTTTTTATGTTGTTTTATGCTTATTGAAGTAATATTGCACAGTCTTCATGTTATTTCAACATAAGTGTTGAACTGCGACTATATAATTAATAGCTCTATTAAGTATTCAAAGGAAGAGAAGCCCTAAATCCACACTTCATTGTCCCTCTAGATGGAGAAACTTGGTTCTAGCATCCCCCTATATTGCCTCAGTTGAGACTTTGGTTTGTGTAACATATCATTTCCGAAAGGGAAGATAATAGTGGGTTTTATTGGTTCACGTAGCCATATTTTAACCTGGATCTAGGATCCATCAAGCCAACAAATGGTTCCATTTACGGGCTGTTAAAGAATCATGTCTCTAGTCTATGTTTAATGTTGGATACCTACAAGAAATATCATATTTACTTGAACCTAAAGAAGTGTAATTTTTGCGTGCCATATGGTATATTATTGGGGCCTATTGTCTAAAAGCAGGGGTTGATGGTACACCCTGTGAATATCATTGTGATTATCAATTTAGTGCTACCTAAAAATGTGAAGAAGATACACATGAAGCTTGGGCATATAGGTTATTATAGAAAGTTTGTCAAGGCCTTCGTGCAGGTCACTGCACCGATGGAAAAATTAGTGAAGAAAGATGTCAAGTTTTGTTGGGATGATGATTGTTAGAAGAGCCTTGATGTACTGAAATAAATTATGGTAACTGCGCATATTATAGTCTTTCCAGACTAGAGGATGGAATTTCATGTACATGTTGATGTGTCTTACATAGCTTTGGGAGTTGTATTAGCACAACCCGGAGAAGGTGATCTAGATAACGATGTTGCTTTTGCAAGCAGGAATTTGTCTAGGGAGGAGCGAAACTACTCCACCATAGAGCGTGAATGATTGGCCATGGTATATGCGCTACAAAAATTCAGACACTATCTATTAGGTGCACACTTCAAAATGCTCACGGACCACTATGCTTTGAAATACTTGGTCAACTATCCTGTGTTGGGGGGGGAGGGGGGGAGATTTTTTGCTGGCTATTGTTGTTCCAAGAGTATTATTTTGAAGTAATTTTCAAGCTCGTACATTTAAATGCTGAACCCAACCATTTTTATAGGATCGAGACAGGCGAAGAACCAACGAATATCAAGGAAGGATTACCTGATGTGCAGTTTTTCGCTATTTTAGTTGCAGATGAACATTTTCTAGATATCATTCAGTTTCTGACTGCGAGCGTTGCACCTGTGGAGTAAAATACGCAGCAGAAGAAAGAGACAGTAGTAAAGGCATCCTATTTTACTATGATCGCAGGACACTGATACAATATGGGGGTTGACGAGATTCTGAGGAGATATGTTCCTGAACATGAAAGACCCAATATTATGGTTAAAGCACATGGCAAAGTTGCTGAGAGTCACTACGTAGGGAAGGCCACTGTGCAGAAGATTCTATGACTTGGACTTTGCTGGCCCATGGTGCATAAGGATTCTAAGGAATATTGTAGTGCTTGCGATGTTTGTTAGAGGATTAGTAGACCTTCGTGAAGGGATGCAATGGCACTGCACCCTCAAGTTACATTGTAGGCTTTCGATAAATGGGAAATTTACTTCTTAGTACCGATTAATCCACCTGGGAAGAAAATAGGTGCGCGGTAAATTTTTACTGCAACAGATTACCTTAGTAGATGGGTTGAGGTACAGCTGGTGAAAAATTGTAGTGTAGATACAATTTATTTTTGAACATATTTTTCCACGGTTTGGGTGTCCGAAGATCTTGATGAGCGATAGGGTTATGCATTTATTGAATAACACTATTGAAGAATTGAATTTGGAGCTCAGAATGCATCACCACAAGAGCAAGTCATATCATCCACGGGCTAATTGGATGGTTTAGGCCTTTAAAAAATTCTAGAGAACGCTTTGACGAAGGTGTGCAACGCCAAAAGGGATGACTAGGACTAGCACATTCTTGCAGTTTTATGTGCCTACAGGAATACCTGTAAGAGGATGATGGGTAAGACTCCATTTATATTAGCATACAGACAAGTTGTGACGCTAATGGAATACATTGTGCCTAGTCTTCGCATCGTCGCAGTTATAGATATGGCGGTCTGCGATATTATGGAGAAGATATTGGAGCAATTGCTCATGCTGGAGGAAGATATGCTCATCGTTGGGTTTCACCAATGGGTACAGAAGGAGCGGGAAAAATACTGGTATGACAGGCATATTAAGAAAAAAGACATTCAAATATGGGGACCTAGTTCTTTTATAAGACAACAAGTTCGCAAAGTTCTCGAGTAAGCTACAAATGCATTGGTTAGGCCCTTACATTGTCAGGTACGTGTCGGAAGGGGGCGCAATTCAACTTGAAAATATGAATGGAGAATTTTTCCCTGGATGTATCAATGGTAGCGGATTGAAGTTGTACCGAGATTACTCCATCCCTCGAGGTTCAAAATGACTATATGGCCGAAGAAGAGTCTTAATGCTCCACGCAGTTGAAAGAGAGCATGGGGCTATAAACGATTATGGCGAAGGGTGGCTTCATCGCAGTCCGAGTACATGGGAAGATGAAGAAGATGGAGTAAACTATGCCAAGGGAGGCTAGACTACACCAAAGGGATGAATCTGACAAAGTTCTTCCAAAAAGTGACCGTTGGAACAAGAATGATTGATTTGACAAGGAATTTTCCATTAAAAGGAGCAATAGGGATGTATTTAATGAGCGTATATGGATGGATCTGCTGCCAAATATGCATTTATGAGGCATATATAAAGGACATCATGGAGTTTGAATTTTAATTTTTCTATAAATCAGGCATCCCACTCCACATTTAGACACTTTACGCTCTAAGATTTGGAATTGAGATCTTGTGCCTACAAGAGCGTCGAGCAATTCGTTGCATGTCTGGGAAGAGATACGAAGAAATCGAACAGGAATTTCTCCATAGAAGCTTAGGATTCATAATGACAACTACACCACCAACCAATATCATAGGGCTGAGGTTGCCTAGGAATCATACCACTGCGGGCATGGCTCCATCCAAAAAGTCGAAGAAGTCGGTGCTGCGAACATCACCAAGGAAGAAAATTCCAAAGGAATAAAGGACTAAGGTGACCCAAGATCGATAGAAGTAGGATGTCGAGGTAAAAGAGTCAGACGAAGAAGAAACCATGCCAGGGGGGTAATGAACATTGATGAAGAACAGGTATAACCTATCTCTATGTTTCCCCCATACATTTTTCCTTGGAAGCCGACAGTTGCGAAGCCTACAAAGGATTTGGACTCCATAAAATATAATATTGTCACGCCATTACTGCCCGAATAAGTACCTGTCGAGGGGGTTTTTTTGGGCAAAATGCCCCAACTGCAGATGAAGGACTACGACTTTAACAATCACAACAAATACCTACAGTTTGAGACAAGCCGATATCTGTGCTCCACCTATTATGAAGCCACTGGCGTAAGAAGGTTGGAACCAATGAAATGGGTGGCTGTATCCAGAATGCAGGGTTGCTGAACATGCTATATGTTCCACACTTTGGGAAAATCATCATCAATACGATCTGTGTGCGCTAATTTCTGGCCTTGGTGCATGATGACTTATTATGGTTAGGGAAGAGGATCCCTATTGACATGATGCTAATAAGGAAGATCACAATGCTTCTTTGTCTCAACTTATACCCCGCAAAAGAATTTGTGGGAAAGGATCGGGAAAAGAAACTAGCAGACCAGATGAAGCAAGATTACAGTATGATGAAGGGAAGCAGGGGTTACTCGATTAACTCCATCAATAATAGAACTGTGATATTTTCTGGACACATTTTGGTAGGAAAATTCATGTGTAAGTGTCATGCAGAGGATGTTTCTACTCCAGTGGTATCCTTGGTTGCAGAGTGAAGCAAGGGAGTTGTCTATAACTAGGAAAGATATCTATGCAGCGAGTTCTTAGGTGAATGTAATGAATCTCAAGAGGAGGGAAAGAAGTTCCACTACACGCGGCTCTTTCTCTTGATAGCATTGATGGCCTAGAAGGAGCCCGAGGAGTCATAGTTCTCCTCTGTAGACCCAGATATTTACGAGGATGCATGATATGCCTCGTTGTGGCGTTCAAAATAACTGACCAGGGTAATGGCGAAAAAAATATTTTGGGTCAGGTTTGAGATGATGTTGTGCATGGTGATCAACCAAAAGCCTAGGTTATCACCAAGTGTTTTGAAATAATATTAGGAGGTCACAGAATTCAAAGAGGATTTCCACCATGTGCATATCCGCACGAAGAAGGACATTTATAGGGTCTGGTACGAGTTTTCATACTTGGTTACAGAGGAAGATGTTGAAGACATAGCAAGAAACTAGCCGAGTGATTGGCTGACTCCGCTCACTGAAGGCATGAAGAAGGTGCAGGCAGGGATGAGTGGCGCGAAGACGACGACGCAGAAAGGAAAGAACAACCCCGAGAAGTCACCAAAGATAGTCACATTCACGACTGATACAAAGACCAAACCATAGGTTGATCCAGAGAAAGAGGTTCCAGAGACAGGAGGGGATGATGCTCACGATGATGATACAATTACAGATCCATTAAATCCCACCTCCCCTTTTATTACTAAGCGATGAGAGCCACAAAGTGGAGGTGCATAGAATAAAATGAAGTACAGTCAGTCCACCATCCCAGAAGCAATAATCCTCACTAAGGGAAACCTCGATGAGATCGTAGATACTTTTAATAACGTAACTTAACATATATGGGGTAACATTGAAGACCAATACAAGAATCTACTAGCGAAGGTCCATAAGGGTCTAAAATACTTGCAGGTGCAGACGAGCGTAGTACAAGAGGGTGTGAGTCAAGCGAGTGGGCTTCAAGCGAGCGTGGATCAAGAGAGTGGGACCTCAATAGGTGAAAGAACGGTAGCACAGGAAATTGAAATTACAACTGATATCCACGCAGTGCCAATCCCTGCACGTACACTATGTTTTGATATTGCGGAGAAAATGAAGCAAGCGATGCATTGGAAAAACACACAACTTAATCTTGTTGCGCTTCCTCTACAGACATTGCATGAGTTCCACCACCATGTTACTGAAGAATTGAATATTAGAGAGAAGTGCACCCTATTTCTTATAAAATATTTTAAGCAGGAATGAACAAGGATGGCCGAGGAAAAACAACTGGCTATGCAGGAGTGCGATGAAGCGACTACAGAAAGAAAAAATTTGGAGGAAGCCATCACCAAGGCTTGCAGTGACCTACCTCAGCTCAAGATTCAGGTTGTAGCCACCTGAGATAAAAAAGTGGCACAACTCTCCATGGCGGTAAGTGAATCTAAGGAAAAAATCGACATGGTATGACTCGAAATGTTAATGAAGATAGTCGAGCTGTAGGTGTAGTTGCAACCCTCCACTCCACCAGAGGTACGACAGTGACGTGAAACCAAGATCAATGCTGTCCATGACAAGATTGATTCAAGAGTGCAAGAATTCCTTAAATTTTTTTAATACATTATGGATGTCTAGGCCTCACTGCAAGAGGACCCCCATGTGCAAACGATCGAGAAGGAAATCTGCAAAAAGTTAGAATAAATGGACCATATTGAGGTTACAGTAAAGACCTTAACACTAATACAACGGTATACCTGTCTCCAAGAAGGTAAATTTTTGTAGGGACATATCAATGAGCTGCGTAGAAAAGAAAAATTTATTAAATCCAAAATGAAACCATGGTAATCTGAAGCCGGTTATATATTTCATAATGTAGAGAAGCAGCTAAAGGGGTTGCACCATACACAGAAGGATATTGCATCCAAGATTACAGGGACATCTACTGAGATGTTGCTGAGCCAAGTCCAAGAAGAAGAAAAATAGTGCGCTAAAGTATTTCCGCCTCTAAAGGATTCCTTGAGTGGTATCAAAGCAAATATCGAGGGCTCACCAAAAGAGTGACTCGGAATGAATCACAGTTTTGTGTTGGGGGGCTGTTGGACAGAGGACCCCTCGAGGAAAGATTTTGAGAAATACTCCACAGATCAAGGAGCGGAGCACATAGCGTGGAGTTAAGTTAGAGTCTTACGGGATTTAGGGTGGGTCAAAGCCCCTTATTTTGTAAAATAATGATAATATTTTGTATACGTTGAGCTCTGCCCATGGTTCTTAGACCATGGTATTGTAAATGTAAAGAATATATACGGAGTCTAGGATAGTCTTGATAGAGTAAGAAAATGATACTTGGTATGTGATGCACTTGGATGTAAGATTGTTTTAAGTCTGTGTTTTGTGGGTTGGGTTATAGAAAAGGCTCCTACAGCTGAGTGTGCGGAGACCTTAGGAAGTTTTTAGTTGAGTCCGTAGACCCCTGCAGCTGAGTGATTAGGGTGGAATTGATTGTATTGGGAAAATCTGAGCATTAATGAAAGGCTTTTGAAGACAGATCTATGTTTTGATTTTATGTGTTTTCTTTACTTTCATTTTATGTTATCTATGTTGTTTACTTATAATTGCATCATGAAGCCCAGTTTATGGTTATTTATTTTGTTTTATGCTTATTGAAGTAAGATCATGAAATCTACAAGTTCGTTCAACAGAACCGTTGAACTGCGACTGTATAATTGATAGATGTAACTGCGAAGCTCTATTAAGTATTGAAAGGAAGAGAAGCCCTAAAGCCACACTCCATTGTCCCTCTGGATGCAAAAACCTAGTTCTAGCATCCCCCTATATTTCCTTGAGTGAGACTTCAGTTTGCACAACAGATCATTGCTGAAAGGGTTAGTAATAGTGGGTTTTGTTGGTTCACACAACCATATCTGAACCTGGGTCTAGGCCCCATCAAGCCAACACCATGCTTCATGACCAAGGTCTTTCGAAGTTCCTATGGGGAGAAGCTACCAACACCATTGTGTATATTCAAAATAGATGCCCACATCAAGCATTAGACTTCAAAATTCTCGAAGAATTCTTCACTGGTAATAAACCTGATTTTTCTCATTTTAGAATTTTTGGAAGTCCCATATATTTTCATGTGCCAAAATAAAAGATGGGAAAATTGGATGATTATGAAAAGAAGGGAACGTTTTTGGGCTATAGTGAAACCTTAAAGGCATATAAAATATATGTGTCTGGTCAAATAGAAGTGGAGATAAGTCATGATGTCACCTTCGATGAAGATGTTTCCCTTAGGAAGGTTATAAATCTTCTATCTCAAAGGAATACAAAGAAGAAGAATCAGGAAATCAGGAAGAACCGAAGGATGAATAGATGCCCGATGTTGAAGTTCTGATGGATCCTATAGGTCCACCTCCTAGTGATCCCACTTCTTCAAATAAAAGAAGACCCTCATGGCTTAGAGACACAGTCAAAGATGCTGAGAGACATATTTCTCCAAGGGGAACATTCTGTGAAAGTAAGAAGCTGAATAGGTACCAACGGTACTTAGTAGCCATGAGCACCATTGTCTAATCTGAGCCTAGAAAGTTTTAAGAAGCCATGAAGCACCAAGTTTGGAAGGATGCAATGAATGAAGAATATGAGTCCATCATTAAAAATGATGTCTAGGATGTGGTCCCTAGACCAAAGGACGAGTCTTTTGTCACCTCAAAATGGCTCTAGAAGATCAAGCATGGAGCTAATTGAAGTCCTGAAAAATTCAAGGCAAGATTTGTTTCCCGAGGCTTCTTGCAAAAAGAAGGAATAGATTATGATGAAATATTTGCACCTTTGGCTCTCTAAAACACCTTTTGTTCGATTATTTCCCTTATTTCATCACAAGGATAGATTCTACATCATATGGATGTCAAGACTGCCTTCTGACATGGATCGATCAAGGAAGAGGTCTATGTGGAACAACCTTTTGGGTTCAAAGTTCGAAATAGAGATACACACATATGCAAGTTGAATAAAGCCCTCTATGGGTGGAATAAATCCCCTAAGTCTTGGTATGAGAGGATTGATAGCTACTTGATGAAGTCGGGCTTTAATCGAAGTGATGTTGATCCAAACCTTTACATTAAGGTTGATAATGACAAGCCTCTCATTCTAGTTCTCTATGTGGATGATCTCTTCCTAAAATGTATATACCCTATCATTCATCAATGTAAGAGGGATTTGGCTTCTGAATTATAGATGAAGGACCTAGGATTGATGCACTACTTCCTAGCTTGGAGGTCTAGTAAAATATAGGAAAAATTTTCCTTTCTCAAGGAAAATATATTGTGAAGCTCCTGGAAATATTTTTGATGGTGGACTGCAAGTCTGTGACTACTCCAATGAAACTCAACTTTAAGAAGTTGTGTGGAAGTACTGGTGGGCCCGATTTGGGAAATCTTACCGAGTATCGTCAACTCGTAGGGGCCTTGGTGTTCTTAGTGAACTCACGTCCAAACATATGCTTTTCAGTGAACACATTGAGTCAATATATGGTCGAGCCTCATCACATTCATTACATTATTTCCAAGACTCTCTTGAAATATATTCTAGGCACAATTAATCATGGACTGAGATACACTGTGGGGAATGTGAGGCTCCATGGATATACCAATGCTGACTGGGCTGGCATTGTGGTGGATTGTAAGTGCACAATTGGATGTTTCTTCACTCTAGGTTCTACTTCGATCTCCTAGATGAGAAGGAAGCATAAATCGGTTGCTTTGAGCACCGTCGAGGCCAAATGCACTGCAACAAGTATGGCCCATTGTGAAGATGTTTATTTAAGGAATCTCTCCAGGGACCTATTTGGGAATGTGTTGGATACCACCGCGATCCATTGTGACAACCATAGTGGGATTCAACTTTTAGAGAATCCCATGTTCCACGACCGCTCCAATAATATTGATATCAGGTACCACTTTATCCGAGATATGGTACAAGGAGGCATCGTAAGGCTGCATCACATTGGGACTGAGGAGTAGGTCACACTTATTCTCATGAAGCCCTTGGGGAAGGTCAAATTATTAACCTTCCATGAGAATATTAGAATCATGGACACACCTTCTTATGAGGGTCCTGTTTGAGTTGGACTTTGAGCTCTGGGAGCTCTAGGGGGCTTGGGGATAACTTCTTGGAGTTATAAGAAATCACATGGAAAGGTTTATATTTCTTTGTTGGTGTGTTATTTCCCCACCATTATTATATTGAGTTGTTTCACCCTTTGTTGATCTATGCCCCACATACATCCCTCCCATGTAGTCTGGAACTCATGGGAAGTACCTCTCATCTAGGTAATGAGTTAGTACATGAGGATAGAGACCATCAAATTACTGATGGATGCATTGTATATTTTCGTACTCTCTATGTCTAGGATGGGTTTTTTCCAACAACTTGATCTGGGATGAATTATAATTGAGGTTTTTACCTCTAAAATGAATTTGGGTCAGTGGAGAGTGGAAAGGTCTTGTGAATCACTATCCATCAAATATTCTTCACTATTTATTCATGGTTCACCAGAGCAGAGTATAGGGAAAACAAGATGACACGGGATGATAGGAAGGTTCATGATGGTACATGATAGTATATGATGACAAGATTTCACAGGTTAACATATGGATTGACGGGTTGAGTACTCCCTAGTTGAGAGGGAGTGTTAAATTTGGAAATTAGGGCCAAAATACACTTTGGACTGGTCATATAATGGAGATGATATTTTTGTTGGATTCCTCTTTCCAAGAGGTGAAATATTGATCTAAAGATAAGGTTTGTTTGGATGAGCAGAAGTTGGATTTTGAATTTATTCTCTCACACATGTGAAAATTGTCAAGGTCGACCATTATTGTTATGTAGGCTCATAAGACCCAAAAGATGTGTCTCCATCCCTCATAGATGGATATGAAAAGAAGATAATCATTCCTCATTTGGACATCATCTCAAAATATCATCCCTCCTTTGTCATTGATTCATACAACCTCACATAAGCCTCTCTCCTCTTTTCACGTGTGGACAAATGCTGTGATTTTCGAACTATTTCTAGGGAATAAAACACAACGTTGATCAATGTTGAATTCGGTTCAAATTTGATGTTTTTACTTCGTTTCTTGGGAATATTTTCAATCTTGCTAGGTTGAAGTTGGAGGCATGAAATACGAGAATTCTGGGTAGTTTAAATTTTGGCTTGACCACAACTTTAACAACAGAATTTGAATAGAGAGTTTACCAGTGTGTTAATCAGGTTTGATAGAGTTTTTAAGGATGATTTTGGGTTGAATTTGAGTGTCTTTGGAGTCTGCATTGACTGAAGTTGATTAGGCTAATTTTAGATAATTGAAATCATTGATTTTACCAGTGTTGACTTTCTGGTTAGGGCATCCTGTTGACTGTTGTTTGACTGAAGCAAACTTGTATATTTTACTCTCTATCTCTGCTGAAATTTTGAAGAATAATAAGAAGATTTGATCAAATGGTTTCCCCACATTGAGGATTTTCACTAGCATCTGCCAAAATATTATGTCCTCTTATCGTGGTTTGTATTCTAGTTATTTGTTTATGTTCTATCAGAATTTACTATCAATGTTAATGTGATTTCTAAACAGGAAATTGAATTGGGATAATAAGAAAAATTGAAGTAAATTTCTCTAAGAATAGAACATACCATCGTTAACTAAAAATTAACAATACATTTAGAAGAAACCAATCATTCAAAATTTTATATTTTGTCAAGATTGAGGCATTTGTTAAATGCCAATTATTTGCATCTCTGCACAATGGTGTTATTAATAATTTGAAGGTTCTTGTCTTGCTAGTATGATCTAATTATTGCTTTGTGCATGATGTTTTTTCACTCCCATTATTAAAATTTTTATTTTTATGTACAATATATAGATACAATAGATGCTTTGAATAATAAAAGTGGAAATTATTTTTCCATCAATAGTGTTTAGTATTTGCATATGTTGTAAATTCAGTAGTTCTACTAGTGTTTCTTGCAATGACCTCTCCTGGAGGCTTACATCATACTTGTTTTCCCATGCTAAACCATATTTTTTCGTCATCAGCAATCCCTCTTTAGAGAGTCCATTAGTCTCTACCTTGAATTCTATGTAAATATGATGGAACGATATCTTCAAGAATTGTGCTTTGACTGTCTTCAACTACTCCATAATGGGTTTTGAAAACAATTCTTCCATCCTAAAGCTACCATTCAACCAATTGATAAGGAATCCCAAAAGACCCAAAATTCATTCACCACACCTCTACTGCCATTGTTAACAAAAACTTTAGTGCCTTTATTTCATCATAATTGTTACAGCATGTACCAATAAATGCTTTAAATTTAGAAGATATGAGTATAATAGAATCACTAATGTATAAGATACCACTTGCAATATGTTCTCCTTGTTGACCTTGATTGGCACTATTGAAAATTGAAATAACACCATTCCCACTCTTAACAATAGAAGGATGGATCAATGTCCTTTATTTACCAGTGTTAGGGGATTTTTTTCTTTGAAATCTTAGTCATGACTAGGAAACACACTAAAATGATGGTTAAACCTTACCTTGTGTTGGAGAGGTAAATCCCCTCTGCGGACAGAGGTGATCCCTACTAGCCCAGATTGGGTCTAGCAACAATCAGTCACGTAGTGACACAGGTCTCTAGTTACAAAAAATGACAAAACATAACGAGTTGCCTACCTCAGGTCCTACGCAATGGTCATCGAAGAAAGGATGACGCTTCTCGTCCTCCGCTTTGGCAGATCATGATCCTTCTTCTTAACACGTTCGAACACCTGCACACATGCAAAGAAACAAAATGATACACAACATAGAATCTAAATCTTGTAACCAAACATTAGTCAGAGAGGATGTAATTAATTGCATCAAAGACAAAGACACATGAATGAAACCATAATAAAAGTCGCTTATCATTATAATAACAAAATAAAGATACAACCCAAAGCTCTGATGCCAAATCTTCCTTTGGTGGGTTCGACAGTGAAGCATGTCTCAATGAAGCTCGTCGGAAATGGGACAAAGCTCTCTCTCTTCGGATTGGCTCTCAAAGGTTGTCTGGCTATAGTCTCCTTGCTACAAATTTAGCTCTTACTTCTAGTGCTATTAGGAGTACTAGCTTGGTAAGGGAAAAAGGAAAGCTTATATAAATGGTGGAAGGGGAGTTGGGATCCCTACAATTGTGGGATTGGCCCTGCTAGCCACCTATAAATTTTTGACATAGCAAACAGGTGGCTAAAATGTTTGTGAGCCTTCAAGACAAACATTTCCCTTGAAAATCCTTCATCCTTGAAGCCTCTTAGTGTCTATTGCCTTTGAAAGATCTTCACTGATGTTTCCATTGAAAAGCCTCACTGTTTGTGAAATAATTGTGCTCAAGAAAGACTCCATCTGCTCCCTTTTATCCTTGCAAATTCCCCATTTTAACCCTTTTTTCCCTTCTCAAAATTTCCCTAAAAACCCCCAAAATTCCTTCCTAAGTCATCCAAATCCTCAAGTTCCCCTTTTAAAACCTTGTGAATCCCTTCATTTGGTTTAAAAACCCCTTTATTCCTTTATAGGAACCCCTTTCTAAGCCTTAAAAACCTTCATTTTGGCTTGAAAAACCCCTTTTCCATTTGAGGCCGTAAGACCCTTTCGACTAAGCCCTTAGCCCCTTTTCTCGCATATGACCTGTGCCCGAGACCAAGCGCTAAAGCCCCAGGTGATAATCGCAATCAGAGCTTTCTGGATGTGCCATTCCCTTTTTTAATCAAAATTTTCCGATGCGAGAGTTTTTGTTCTATCGGCCTCCGCCGCAATCTCCACCGTTGATCTCTCGGATAGATCGACGGCCAGTGCTGGCTCGCATGATCACCAATCACAAGAATTCTAGCACCACCTCACCTCCTCTGATTGGCGATCTCTGACTGTATCTCCATCGTTGATCGTCCATATAGATCCGACAGCCCTCGCTAACTTCCGTCGCCGCCAATCACAAAAAGTTTTATGTGCCACCGTGTTTCGCCCGATTGGCGATCTCTGATCCAATCACGACTGTTGATCTCACCTTTGATTCGACGGCCCACACATAATCGCAACATCAAAAATCAAATATTTTGCCCCATGCCTATCTCTGATGTGATTAGATCTCCACTGTTGATCTCCTGAGATCCAACAGCTCCCATTCTTCCCGCCCATTAATTGGCTCCTCTGCCTCCGCTTTCTCTGCTTTAATCTCCGCCATCCATCCCCATAGATCCAAGGGCAGGGATTGTTTCTACCCCTCTATTATAATATTTACCCCTTTGGAACATTAGTGCCCATGACTTTAATCTTGACCGTCCATTATCATATCTAATGGCCCACATCAAACCCACCTTTGACTATTCCCCACCGTACCGACCGCGCATCTCTCCATATCACGCTCCATCCTGCACCATCAGATCTCTCGGTCCTACATCCAATGGATGAGGTTCATATCACGTAATTTATGTTCTGGAAGGTTAACACTCCAAATTTACGCGATGAAAGTGGTTTTAGGAGGGACACGTGTCGGGCGGCAAGGCATATCGCGTTTTTTTGGGAAATTTTTCAAAACTACTCCAAAGCTATGCGAAAACAGTGGTTTTCCTCTAAAAAATGCCCCTCCCTTATATAACCCCTCATTCAATCCTGCCCGTTGATCTGATTGAGATCAACGGCTCACATTTCATTGCGTCCCAAATCATATTGTTTTCATCGAAGTTGCCAGAGGACTTCGCCGGAAGATCTCTGCCATTGATCTCCTCCCAAGATTCAACGGTCTGCGTTCAATTTCCCTCCTCCATCCTAGTCCCACCATCAAATGGCCCCTGATTTCATTCATTTTAATCTTTTTCCCTTTGTATTCGCCCAGAGGTTAAACTTTTATGTTTTACATTAAAAATGAATTTCTCTGCCTAACCTTCTAAAGCAACCCCACTGGTAAATCTTGACCATTGATCTCCGAGGTCAGATCTAATCAGACGGTCCAGGGTCCTCCTCGCACCAGACCTCTGTCAGATCATTCTTTCGTCATTCTTCCACCATTTTTCCACTGTTTTCTTCCCTGCAGCCACTATTTTCACTGTTGTACCACCATTTCCACAGGCCTCCAAATCATCCCTCCTCCCCTCCCATGGATTTTGATAACAAGTTTATTGTGTTTTGCAGGGTTACAGATGGTGAAAAATGTTATTTCTCACAGTCACTATCATGGTGACACAGAGCGCAGAGAAATATTTTTCAAAGCCAGAGATTGCAGGAAAGACTCCTGAGAGGGGTTTCTAAACACATTTTTTATCCGAATTAGAGCTACTAACTCTGTTTCAAAACCTCCAGCGCCATGAAAAACTACAATATTCACAAAGACAGTCTACAGAAGCGGCAAAGAGGATCAGTGAGGATTAAAGAGATTTAAAGCCCATTATTGAAGATTAAATGCTTAATCGAGTGTTTAGAGGGAAGATACACAGATTGAAGACCCTATGAATGATACAGAAGGCCTAATAAGGCCTAAAGCACATAAAAAAATCTTATCAGTGTTTCACATTAGCAGAAGGTTCTTTCCCAAGAAAGGACGAGCTCCCATAATGTTTTCATTCTCCATCAATGTCCCGAGAAGATCACCACCTTGACAGTAGTCCTAAGATTTCCAGAGCATTTGTTACATAGTATGGTAGGCCCAAAAGTCATTGTTTGCCTTACTTGTCCCAGAGTGTTAACATAGTACAAACAGCCGAAAGTACATCAAAAAAACATACCTAGAGTTATTATCTGCCTGTCGAAGACATCTAATTCACCCAAAGAGTACTAAAAGTCAATACGAGATATTAAGACAGAATGGGCCTCAAGCACTCTTCTTCCTCTATTTTAATGTTTCATTTAAAGTTCTATCTACCTCTTCTACCTCTCTTTAGCTATAATAACTCAAGAAAAATGCATTGTAAAGGTTGTTGTTTGGATAACCGTGTATTGTAAGATGTTCCTTTGAGATAGATTTATGTGTGTATCAGTTGTAAAATAGGTCGAGGAGATGATCTTAGACTGAATATCAAGCTGTTGGACAATGTTGTGTATGACTGGTGTTGCTCTTTAATATGACAAGCATGTTCATTGGATCTTGATTTAAAGTAGCGGTGATGTGTTCTATCTTTGTCTATGTTTTCCTTGTGTGATTCATCATATTTCATTTCTGTGATAAGAAATCAATAATCTGGCTTAGGATATACCCTTGCATGGTACCCTAATGCTTCCTTCTCTTCCTATCTTGGATGTTTTCTATTAACTATGAAAATATGAGAACAAATTTGATATAATTTAACCAGTATAGTAGTTGGCTATCACTTCTTACTGATGTGTGAATTTAAGAGTCTGTTCTTAGATGTTCTTGTCAGGTTTTAGCTGAAAGAATTGGGATACTGGGGGGTCAGAGTTAATTATGTCTCACTAGGGTCATTTTCCAATAGTTAAGTCTTTCTAAGATCCCTTAAGTTGAATGTCAAAGAATTGAAAGTTAAAATTATTTCTCTGAACTTAGGCTTCACTTTGTGTCAAATCTTAAGTGTCTTCTATTGTCTGAAGAGTTAGCCTCATTAGGAGTTTTTTCATAGATGGTTAAGGCATGCCCTGTCCCTAGATTTTATCCTATGTGGTCACCTTGGAAGGTTTCCTTTTCATTCAACTTCATTCCTTATCATTTCATCCCATACTATCATCTTTAGAGATCCTCTGTTTTAGATGACTAGCCCATTTGAAAGCCTTGGATATTGAATTGCAAGTAAACCCTTTTATGACCCCATTTCCCAATGGACTTGAGTTTTCTTTGAATTATCTCCTCATTGCCAAAAATCCTTCTTTGCCCACTTCTTATCTTACATTGAACCCTTCTTTCATGTTTCCCAACAACCAAACAAACAAACAAACAAACACAACAACAACCCTTGTACCTTATAACTAGCCTAATATCTTAAAATTGAACTTCAAAGACACATATTTCTTTGCCTTTATAGAGAGATCCATCTCTGGATCCAGGAGGGCTAGATCCTGAGATCCCAAAGTGGTTTTGATGTTGTCTTGTCTTTTGGTATTGCCATATATTCCAAAACACAGGAACCCCAACATAATGGCGACTCCACTGGGGACTTTGAGTAAAACACTCTTTGAAACATTTCTAAGAACTCAAAGAAGACCATAGTAGCCTTGGTTTGGTAGCAAATCACTGTGGTGGATAGTAAAATTTTTTAAAACATTTTAAACCTTCCATCTGGTGACTCCACAGTTCATAAATGACCAAAAGAGTCCACTGGTGATCAGTAGGCCTGCTGATTACCTTTGTTTTTACAAGACTCAACTGGGAGACTAGTTGCATTTCAACATCATCCATAGGAAAAGAAAAACATAGGATTAAGCTTCGTGGTTTGAATATAGTTTTCCTCTTAAAGACTATCATACCTAGCTAACTTTCTTCGTTGAGGCCTAACATACTGGCTTCAAGAATAATCCATACCAGGGCTTATCCGAATCCAAACCCACCTGAGGTAGTTGAGAACCCTAAGAGTATTCTTAGGAAGCCTTATACATACAGAGAATCAACTATTTCTAGACACATTAATAGAGCTAATTCAGCACCTGAAAACTTTACAGCTCTATCAAACACTCAAATTGACTTAGACTTACAAAGTAATTTACCGAGATCTCAATCATTCAATGTTATAGGACAGGCAGAGTTTGAACCTCCAAGTTCACCATAGCATAGTAGTCAACAGATTGGTGATAGAGAAACTCCCCCATCAACACCTCCTGATATTCATTTCATCCATAACTTGGGCCTCTCTCACCCTAGATTTTCTCAACAGTTTGCTGCTGGTCTTAACATTTCTGCCTTTCATATACTTGTTGTGCAAGCCCAAACTTTACCTCCACAAAACACCATCATGGCAGCATGGTTTTTTCCCTTGGTGTTACCACAGCCTCTAGTGCCTTTACCCAATTATTATCAGTCAAAAATCCCTCATTTCACTGGGAAAGAGTCTACCACAACTCAACACCATGTAGATAAGATGGAAGATGCCTTTGACTATATGGAGATAGATGATGAGACCGTCAAAATGAGAATCTTTGCCCAGAGTTTAGGAGGAGATGTGAAGAAGAGGTTTAAAGGCCTACCTCCCAATAGTATCCATGATCTTCCCTCTTTACATCAAACCTTCATAAAAAAATGGGTAGTCAAAAGCAACCCTCTCCAAATATTAGTTGAATATAAGAACCTCAAAAGAAATCAAGGAGAGAGTGTCCATGACTATTCTACCAAATTTAACAGTGTCTACAATGCCCTTCCACCCCACATGAAACCTCCCCAAGGAATGGCCTTAGTGAAATACCCTGAAGGATTTGATGCTAATATGGCCTACCAGCTTAGGGAGAGAGATTATGACACATTAGAAGACATGCAGAAAGGAGAAGTGAGTGTAGAAGAAAACCTGATTGAAAAAAGAGCCAGAATGAGAGATGAGAAAAAGGTAACCTATAGGGATGACACTGCAACTTATTCATCTGATTCCAAATATGATAGCCTAGCCAAAAACATGGAGAGGATGGAAAGGATGATGGTGAAAATGGTTATCCAAGTAAATAACCAAAACAGAAACCAAAATCAAAACCAGAACTAGAACTTTAGGAGAAACAACCCCCCAAATAGACAAAGAGACTCTGATCAGCAAGTCATACCCCCATTTCAAGAGAACTTCCTTGGTGAAGATGAGGGGATAATAGAAGAGTCCGAAGGAACCACAATAAACATGGTGGAATTAGACAACCAAATTCACACCTTTTCCACAGAAGATAATCAGACCTCTTACTCACCTTGGAATGAGGAAGGGTTAGAGTCTAAGGATTATAGGTTAGGATTTGAAAATTCCATCATGTAGGTCAGAGAATAGTATGAAATCAGGAGAAAAAATAACCTAGACACTCCCAAATCAAAAGCCTCTAATATTACCATTAAGAAAAGACCTGAGAAGACTCCTAAGGTAACTGCTGAAAGTAATAAATTAGTAGCTGAAAGTTCTGGGAAAAACAAAGAAAAGGACAGCCAAACTGCTGATAAACCAAATCAAGAAACTAGCAGCACTAGCATTGCAGCTAATGCTCCTGATAAAATAGCTTCAAACCTTGTACATAGTGAGAATTAGCAAGCTGATTCTGCCAACAAAATGGTGGCCAATAGAACAAAATTGAGCCTTTCAAAGAGTCAATATCCTTTCAATTTGGAAAGTGAGATAGCCAAAATCAAAATTTCAGTTCCTCTCACTGAGTTGGCCACTCAGGATGTATATAAAGGTCAAATTATGAAATCTTTAAACGTAGGAGAAAACAGTGATACTATCAATCGAAATGATGATCAACCGACTCTTTTGTTTGGCCCAAAAATTGAAGGGAAATTTCAGGAAGGAGTAGTACCTCCTTTTTATGTCAGCCTCAATATCCATGACAAAATCTTGCATAATGCCATGCATGATTCTGGGGCTTCACACAACCTTATGCTAAAAATGATAATGGAAAAGCTAGGCCTAGAGATAACCAAACCTTATAAGGATTTATATTCATTTGACTCTAGCAGAGTGAAGTGCCTGGGCCTAATCAAATATCTTTGTGTGAATTTGACTCAAATCCCAGCCAAGTGCATGGTTATGGATGTTGTAGTGGCAGACGTGCCTTCTAAGTATGGCATGTTGTTGTCAAGGTCATGGGGTGCCAAGCTACAAGGTACGATGCAGATGGACATGACATATGCCACCATCCCTGTTTTTAGCCAGCTTAGAAGACTATATAGAGAGGAACACATGAATTTTATGGTTAGTAGCCCGGAGAAACCTGAAAATTCACCTCTGTACTCTGTCCATATAGATCTAGACTCTTTTATCCTTTACAACGATGAAATTGTAGATGAGCCAGAGCTAGAAGACATAAATTTAGACAACATAGTAGAGCCCACAGATCTTAACATAATGGAAACTCTATATGTTGATGAAAACAAGGAGGAAGCCTTTAAACAGTGTATTGAATCAAAATACCAGAGTGAACAAAACCAAGAATGTAAACAACAGATTACTCATCACTCTAAACTCCATGAAAATCCTGAAGAACAAAACACTACACAGCCTGGTGCAGACCCCATAATACAACATAATGGTGAACACAACATTAGGGATGAAACTGATAGCTAGTCTATAAACAATCCCTTATGGAGAATGAAATTTTATGGGTCTTGCACTAGAAAGAATGTAGGGACTGGAGTGTGGTTACACAATACTGAAAGTAACTATGCTGAGATTCATGCCTTCAAAATGGACTTTAAATGTACGAACAACATCGTAGAGTATGAGGCTCTCATCCTAGGATTGAATCTATTGAAAAGACTAGGAGCCCGAAGGTTAGCTGTACATGGAGACTCTGAGTTAGTCATCAAACAAGTGAATGGAGAGTACACTGCAAAGCATCCTAGATTAAGGGCATACAGGAATGATGCCATGGATTTATTGAAAACCTTCATAGAATATGATCTTGTGTTTGTTACTAGGAGTCAGAACATTATTGAAAATGGATTAGCTTGCGTTGCTAGTTCATATCAAAAATCACCTAGTGACAAATAGATCATCATTCAAACAAAATACAGGCCTGCAGTGCCAGATAATGAGAAATATTGGCAGGTCTTTGAGGGTGACAAGCAGATAGAGGATTTCTTGCTTGGAAGGAATGAGTTTGAATTCTCTAATTCAGACTCTAAATCTGATTAAAACTGCCTAAATGAAGAGCCCACTGATGAAGAAAAATCACCCCATAATTTAGAAATAAACATGTTAAGTAAAGAACTTGGAACTCAAACTGAAGAATACAAGAACGCAGAAAAGGAAGAAATAGAGGTGTTGTAGTCTAAAGACAAGAATATACCTAGGGGACTGGCACCCCTAGAGGACCTTTTTGATTTTAACGATGTAGCAAAGAAACCCACTATAGAACACACTGAATCTGATGTTGAATAATGCAATATAGGCACCGAGGATAAGCCTAAGATGATTAAATTAGCTAAATCCTTGCCAGCACACATCAAGAAGAAATACATTGATTTATTTAAAGATTTTTTTGATGTGTTGGCCTGGAGCTATGAGGACTTAAAAGCCTATGATACAAAAATCATCCAGCACAAAATCCCATTGAAAGAAAACCAAAAACCCTTTAGGCAAAAAATGCGTAGAATTAACCCAGTACAACTGCCTCTAGTTGAAAAGGAAATCAAGAAAATGTATGAGGCAGGAATCATAGTGCCTGTGATGTTTTCCGATTGGGTCTCCAACCTTGTAGCTGTGAGGAAAAATACAGGAGAGATCAGACTGTGCATTGATTTTAGAAACCTTAACAGAGCTTCACCTAAAGATAATTACCCCTTAACCAAGATGGAACACATCCTGCAAAGGGTAGTTGGCTCAAAAAGGATCTCCCTGTTAGACGACTTTTTAGGGTATAACCAAGTCTTAGTGCTCCCCGAAGATCAACTAAAAACAACTTTCACCACTCCATGGGGCACTTTCATGTATGTGAAAATGCGTTTTGGACTAATGAACACTGGTGCAACCTTCCAAAGAGCTATGGACATAGCCTTTTCAGAGGAAATAGGTCACTTCATCGTAATATATCTTGACGACATAACAGTTTATTCCAAATCTGATGAAGAACACCTTAAACATCTGAGAAGAGTATTCGAGAAATGTAGAAGTTTCGGGCTATCTTTAAATCCCAAGAAGACTGTATTTGGCCTTCAAGAAGGTAAGATTCTTGGCCATATTATATCAGAAAAGGGGATTAAAATAGACCCAAAAAGAGTTGAGGGAATACTGCAGATTAGTCACGCAAGAAACATAAAAGAATTGTAGTCCTTTATTGGGAAAATTAACTTCCTAAGGAGATTTATTCCCAACTTAGCAGAACTCCTCAGAAATATGACAAACATGCTGAAAAGGTATGTAGGAGTTAAGTGGACTCTAGAGGCCAAAAAGTCTTTTGAATTAGTTAAACATGCACTCACCCAGGCACCAATCCTAATCAACCCTGATTTTTCAAAAGATTTCCTTATATTCTCCTTTGCATCGAAGCATACAGTGGCTGCAGTCTTGTTGCATAAAAACCCAGAGGGACAGGAATAGCCAATCTCTTTCTTTAGAAAAGCATTGAAAGACACACCCTTGAAATATAACATAATGGAAAAACAGACGTACGCTTTGGTAAAGGCCTTAAAAGACTTCAGGGTGTATATTCTGCATTCCCACATCATTGCCTACGTGCCTAACATAGTGGAAAAATAATTTTTTTCCCAAGACTCGGATGGAAAGAGGGGCAAATGGATTGTTGTAATATTAGAGTATGATCTGGAGAACAAACCCACAAAACTTATCAAAGGTCAGGGCTTGGTGCAATTAATGGCTGAATCTAACTTACAAGCCCTTGACATAAACATGGTAGATATTTTGGATGAACATGAAGGACTACCTACTCCTACTATTGAAGAACAATTCCAAAACTCTCCTTGGTATGCTGACATCTTGTATGTTCTTACAAATCTTAATGCCCCTCCTAATTTATCAAAGACTAAGGCAAGGTTCCTAAAGTTAAAAGCTAGAAACTATTGCATTTTAAATGAATGTTTATACTGGAAAAATGCAAATGGTTTGCTGCTTAAATATTTGCTCGAGGTCAATGCAGAGAGGGTCAAACATGAGTTCCATGAGGGAGAGTGTGGAGGCCATCTCAACTGGAAAGCTACTTCCAACAAAATACTTAGGGCTGGCTTTTACTGGCCCACCCTGTTTAATGATATCCACAAAATGATAGTTGCCTGCCATAAGTGCCATATTTTTTAGGGCAAAAGAAAGCTTCTCCCTTTACCATTACAGCCTATAACTATTGAAGCTCCCTTTCAATAGTGGGGCCTATATTTCATAGGGGAGATCCATCCTACTTCATCTTCCCAACACAAATGGATTCTCACAGCCACAGACTATTTCACAAAATGGATAGAGGCCATCCCTTCTAGGAATACCACAGACTCTGTTATCATTAAATTCCTTGAAGACTACTTCCTCTCTAGATTTGGCCGCCCTAGGAAGATAATCACTAATAATGCTGCTACTCTTGGTTCCAAAAAGATGATTGATTTTTGACACATGTATCAGATTGCACTTAGTCATTCTACTGCTTATTACCCACAGGGTAATGGGCTAGAAGAATCATCAAATAAAATTTTGGTGACTATTATAAAAAGGCTTCTTGAAGAAAACAAGAAATCATGTCATAACAAGTTAGTGAATGCTTTATGGTCTGACAGGTTAACAACAAAGAAATCCATTGGAATTTCCCCATATCAGTTAGTCTATGGAGCAGATGCATTATTCCTTACTAGCCTAGGGGTACTAGTGATAAAATTAGTCCAAGAAATACAGTTAGAAGAAGACAACATGGTAAGGAGGATCAATCAAACAATACATCTCCAGCAAATAAGAGAAGACATCTGCAACAGAGCTCAAACAGTGCAAGAAAGCATCAAAAAGTTTTTTGATAAAAGAACAAAAGCTTGTGACTTCAAAATTGAAGACAAGGTGCTTAAGTGGGACTCTAGAAGAGAAGATAAAGGTAAGCTTGACAAATTTGACAGTTTGTGGCAAGGTCCTTATGTTATTTAGTCCACCATTGGTCCGAATGCATTCTTTCTGCAAGAGTTAGATGGTACAGATCTGTTTGGGGGTCATGTCAATGGCAGGATGCTCAAAAATTACTACTGCTGAGTTCTAGTTTAAATTTTTCACCTCCATTGTAAATACCATTTTTTTGTTCAGTTTCAAAGAAAAAGAAAAAATATACAAAAAAAGAGAGAAAAGAAAAGGTTCAAACAAGTTTAAAACTTGAACCTCTGAAGCTCTAAAAGAATGGCTCAAACATGTTCAAAACCTAAGCCAAAGAAAAAGAAGGCTGGTTCTAACATGCTCAAAACCTGAAATAGCAAAGAAAAAAGAAGAATCAGCTCTAACAAGCCCAAAACCAGAGCTGAAATGAAGAAGAAAAGTGACTCTAACAAGCTCAAAATCTGAGTCACAAGAGAAAGAAGGATGCTCTAAAGTTTCACAATTTCAATCCTTCAAAATTTTGGTTTCAATTTCCTGGGAAGTTTAGTTCATGAGCAGTTGTCTTTATGCCATGGACCCACAACAAACCAGATAGTCTAATCCTGGTTTGGTTGTTTTTCAATTTCTGTTGTAGAATGTAGAGAAAGAAATCTGCTAGAAAGTTTAATCCTAGCAGATACTAGTGTAGGTAGAGAAGCTATGAGACCAACTGTCTAATCTGCTCTCATGGAGGAATAGGGGTAGAATTAGATTATTGTTTTCTGCTTTCAATAAAAAAAAATTATGAAGAAGGTCTGCAAATCTAAATGCACCTTGAAGAAAAAATGTTAGGACTGTAGGATGGGTAGGTAGATTGTTTGGGGAATATCTTCTGCTGACTTAGTATCCATCATGTTTGTAGCAGCTGATCGAAGAAGAAAAATACGGTTCAAAGATCAGGCATCTGGCCTACTTCCAAAGATTACTTTATGAGATTTTTGACACCTTCAAGAAGATGCCATCCCCATGTGGAGCCATTGTTAGCCACCTATAAATTTTTGACATAGCAAACAAGTGGCTAAAATGATTCCAAGCCTTCAAGAGAAACATTTCCCTTGAAAATCCTTCATCCTTGAAGCCTCTTAGTGTCTATTGCCTTTGAAAATATCTTCACTGTTGTTTCCATTGAAAAGCCTCACTGTTTGTGAAAGAATTGTGCTCAAGAAAGCCTCCATATGCTCCCTTTTATCCCTGCAAATTCCCCATTTTAACCCTTTTTTCCCTTCTCAAAATTTCCCTAAAAACCCCCAAAATTCCTTCCTAAGTCATCCAAATCCTCAAGTTCCCCTTTTAAAACCTTGTGAATCCCTTCATTTGGTTTAAAAACCCCTTTATTCCTTTACTAGAACCCCTTTCTAAGCCTTAAAAACCTTCATTTTGGCTTGAAAAACCCCTTTTTCCATTTGAGGCCGTAAGCCCCTTTTGGCTAAGCCCTTAGCCCATTTTCCCGCATATGACCTGTGCCTGAGACCAAGCGCTAAAGCCCCAGGCGCTAATCACAATCGGAGCTTTCCGAATGTGCCATTCCCTTTGTTAATCGAAATTTTCCAATGCAAGAGTTTTTGTTCTATCGGCCTCCACTGCAATCTCCACCGTTGATCTCTCGGATAGATCGACGACCAGCGCTGGCTCGCATGATCACCTATCGCAAGAATTATAGCACCACCTCGCCTCCTCTGATTAGCGATCTCCGACTTGATCTCCACCATTGATCGTCCATACAGATCCGACGACCCGCGCTAACTCGCATCATCGCTTATCGCAAAAAATTTTATGTGCCACCGTGTTTCCCCTGATTGGCGATCTCTGATCCAATCACGACCGTCGATCTCACCTTTGATCCGACGGCCCACACGTAATCGCAACATCAACAATCAGATATTTTTCCCCCTGCCTATCTCTTATGCGATTAGATCTCCACCGTTGATCTCCTGAGATCCAACGACTCCCATTCTTCTCACCCATTAACTGGCCCCTCTGCCTCCGCTTTCTCTGATTTAATCTCTGCCATCCATCCCCATAGATCCAACGGTCGGGATTGGTTCTGCCCCTCTATTATAATATTTTCCCCTTTGGAACATTAGCACCCATGCCTTTAATTCTGACCATCCATTATTAAATCTAACGGCCCACAGCAAACCCGCCTTTGACTATTCCCCACCATACCGACCACGCATCTCTCCATATCACGCTCCATCCTACACCGTCAGATTTCCTGGTCCTAAATCCAATGGCTGAGGTGCATATCGCATAATTTCTGTGCCCGAAGGTTAACACTCCAAATTTACGCGATGAAAGCGGTTTTAGGAGGGACACGTGTCAAGCGGCAAGGCATATCGTGTTTTTTTGGGAAAATTTTCAAAACTGCTCCAAAGCTATGCGAAAACAATGGTTTTCCTCTAAAAACCGCCCCTCCCTTATATAACCCCTCATTCAATCCTGACCGTTGATCTGATCGAGATCAATGGCTCACATTTCATCGCATCCCCAATCATATTGTTTTCATCGGAGCTGCCAGAGGACTTCGCCGGAAGATCTCCGTCGTTGATCTCCTCCCGAGATCCAATGGTCCGCGTTCAATTTCCCTCCCCCATATTGGTCCCACCATCAAATAGCCCCCGATTTCATTCATTTTAATCTTTTTCCCTTTTTATTCACCCAGAGGTTAAACTTTTATGTTTTACATTAAAAGTGAATTTCTTCGCCTAACCTTCTAAAGAAACCCCACCGGTAAATCCTAACTGTTGATCTCTGAGGTCAGATCTAATCGGACAGTCCAAAGTCCTCCTCGCACCAGACCTCCGTCAGATCATTCTTCCGTCATTCTTCCTCCATTTTTCCACTGTTTTCTTTGCTACAGCCACTATTTTCATTGTTGTACCACCATTTCCACAAGCCTCCAAAGCATCCCTCCTCCCCTCGCATGTATTTTGATAACAAGTTTATTGTGTTTTGTAGGGTTACAAACGGTGAAAAATGTTCTTTCTCACAGTCACTATCATGGTGACACAGAGTGCAGAGAAAGCTTTTTCAGAGCCAGAGATTGCAGGAACGACTCCTGATAGGGGTTTTTAAACACATGTTTTATCCGAATCAAAGCTACTAACTCTATTTCAAACCCTCCAGTGCCATGAAAAACTGCAGTATTCACAGAGATAGTCTATAGAAGCGGCAACGAGTATCAGTGAAGATTAAATAGATTTAAAGCCCATTATTGAAGATTAAATGCTTAATCCAGTGTTTAGAGGGAAGATACACAGATTGAAGACCTTATGAATGATAGAAAAGGCCTAATAAGGCCTAAAGAATGTAAAAAAATCTTATTAGTGTTACACATCAACAGAAGGTTCTTTCCCAAGAAAGGACGACTTCCCATAATGTTTTCATTCTCCATCAATTTCCCGAGAAGATCACCACCCTGAAAGTAGTCCTAAGATTGCTAGAGCATTTGTTACACAGTATGGCAAGCTCGAAAGTCATTGTCTGCCTTACTTGTCCCAGAGTATTAACAGAGTACAAACAACTGAAAGTACATCAAAGAGACATACCTGGAGTTATTATCTTCCTGTCGAAGACCTCTAATTCACCCAAAGAGTACTAAAAGTAAATACGAGATATTAAGACAGAATGGGCCTCAAGCACTCTTCTTCCTCTATTTTAATGTTTCATTTAAAAATCTATCTACCTCTTTTGCCTCTCTTTAGCTATAAGAACTCAAGAAAAATGCATTGTAAAGGTCGTTGTTTGGATAACCATGTATTGTAAGTTGTTCCTTTGAGATAGAGTTCTGTGTGTATCAGTTGTAAAATAGGCTGAGGAGATGATCTCAGACTAAATATCAAGCTGTTGGAAAATGTTGTATATGACTGGTGTTGCTCTTTAATATGACAAGCATGTTCATTAGATCTTGATTTAAAGTAGTGGTGATGTGTTCTATATTTGTTTATGTTTTCCTTCTGTGATTCATCATATTTCATTTCTGTGATAAGAAATCAATAATCTGGCTTAGGATATACCCTTGCATGGTACCCTAATGCTTCCTGCTCTTCCTATCTTGGATGTTTTCTACTAATTTTGAAAATCTGAAAACAAATTTGATATAATTTAACCAGTATAGTAGTTGGTTATCACTGCTTATTGATGTGTGAATTTAAGAGTCTATTCTTAGATGTTCTTGTCTGGTTTTAGCTAAAAGAATTGGGATACTGGGGGATCAGAGTTAATTCTGTCTCACTAGGGTCCTTTTCCAATAGGTAAGTCTTTCTAAGATCCCTTAAGTTGAATGTCAAAGCATTGAAAGTTAAAAGCATTTCTCTGATCTTAGGCTTCACTTTGTGTCAAATCTTAAGTGTCTTCTATTTTTTGAAGAGTTAGCCTCATTAGGAGTTTGGTCATAAACAGTTAAGGCATGCCCCGTCCCTAGATTTGCTCCTATGTGGTCACCTTGGAAGGTTTCCTTGTCATTCACCTTCATTCCTTATCATTTCATCCCATACTATCATCTTTAGAGATCCTCTCTTTTAGATGACTAGCCCATTTGAAAGCCTTGGATATTGAATTGCAAGTAAACCCTTTTATGACCCCATTGCCCAATGGACTTGAGTTTTCTTTGAATTATATCCCCATTACCAAAAATCATTCTTTTCCCACTTCTTATCTTACATTGAACCCTTCTTTCATGTTTCCCAACAACCAAACAAACAAACAAACAAAAACAAAAACCCTTGTGCTTTATAACTAGCCTAATATCTTAAAATCGAACTTCAAAGACACATATTTCTTTGCCTTTATAGAGAGATACCTCTTTGGATCAAGGAGGGCTAGATCCTGAGATCTCAAAGTGGTTTTGATGTTGTCTTGTATTTTGGTATTGTCAAATCTGCCAAAACACAGGAACCCCAACAGGCCCTATCCTTAAGGAAGCTTCCATGATAGGTGGAAAACCACCTCCCCTACATGGAGATCTGGAGCCAAACCCTCCAACTCATTTTAGAGACTTGTTCAGGAGTTTGTTGGAATCAAAATTCCACCATTTATTTTTAAAAAACAATATTCATTAAGCTTGGTGCAGGAAAGACACTGGGACAGAGTGCCAGTTGGCATGCCCTCTTTGGTGGATTTTCCCATTGGCGTGAGGGCTGAACTGGCTAGTCACTCCAAGGCCAAAAGATCAGTTTTTATGGTTTTTTCAAGGAAAATTTCTTCAGAGGAATGATTTTCCTTGTCAAGGGGAATGCCATGAAAGTGGTTTTCGGTTATTTCACTGCTCACAAGTCATGGGAAAGGCCCTCCAATGTGCGGGATGGGGGATTGTAGGGATGGTGACAAATTACTGTCTAACACCTTGAAATATCTCAGAGTTTCTGGGAATCCAGATACATCAAAACACCATAAGACGTAGTTCCTTCCATCCCTTTAATTCTTTATTCAAAACCCATTTTTTTTTAAATGAACGTGATATCCCTCATAGGTATATATGCATCTAGTCACTTAGCCTTTTGAATATTTTTGAACTTTTAGAGCTTCTTCCACTACCAGGATTATCCTCATGAATTATCTAAAAATATAGTTTTTATATTAGCCTCAGAGTATATACCCCTATGGAAAGATTCTTTGACCAGACAAAAGAATCCTCCTCCTCTCTAACCCTGATGCAATTCTTCCAAAGCTATACTAGATATTCCTTACACTATTATGCTTCCCTCTATGATAACTTTAACTCTACCTCACTTTTCTATCCCTCATTCCAAATAGGATTCTGGATTGGACCTGCTACTATGCCAAGTAATGGATTATCTGGTTCCAAATATGTGTGAAAATTGGATCTGCTACCTGTTCCAAGTAATGGATTCCCTGGTTCTATAATGTGACGATAAACAAGATAACCTATCTGGTCCAATCTTCCATTGATAATGGTTTTATATACTTACGAAGAATAACTTACCTTTGTATGAATTTCTTATAAATAAAATTCTATAGACTCTTGGTTGTCTAAACCTTACCAAAGGAATGTATGTTTTCTAAACCCAATCCACCAACTACCTTTGGTTTAGCTAATGACTGTTGAGATTCAACAAGATGACGAGCTTAGTGAAAAGAGTTGCCTTCACTAAGTGGGCCCGCAGGCTATTTTTTGGCGCAAGTCTATTTTTAGACTATGTCTATTTTTAGACATGGTGATCATATTTCAGAAGTTGCAGGATGATAGTTGTGGATGGTTGGTTAAGTTGGAAAAATATATGAAATTATATTTTTATAATATTGGGCGAAGTCTATTTATAGATTGTCGATATAAAAATAGAATTGTCAATTATTATTAGCTCTTAATAATAATCCGACAATAAACAACAACTTATTCTCTTGGAGCACTTAATTTCAATGCACAGATTTGGAAAATCAGTGGCCTGAAGGAATTACACAATTCCTAGGGTTTACTGGTGGTTCATGCATGGAGGACTCAGTTATAATTGAAGTGACAAAGTTATGACAGAGTTGGAAGAGTAGTTCATGGAGTTGTATTCATTTTAACTCAGTTAGACCCAGTTGAGCTAGTTGTATCTAGTCTAATTGAATGATACACTAGTGAGAGTGGAGAGAATTAATTAGTTAATTAATTCAAAAATAATAACTCATTAATCAACTAAACAATACAACAGTTAACTACAGTGCATGGAAGTTCCAGTGTAGACCCAGTGGAGAGATAGGTGAAAGGGAAAGATGGACTATCTGTTGTGACTATAGTGATGCATTGATTGCACCACACACACATTGGAGTTTCCAATGAGGATCACACAGTCAAGGAAAGAGTAATTCAAATTAATTTAGAGCTATTCTTCAGCAGGGATTTCACAGTGGAGGCAGGATAGCAGGAGGGCAGAGATCGGTGCATGGATTTGCAAATTTCTTCTATATTAGTGTGTGATGATTGATTGTACTGATAGCTTGATATACTAAGCTTTGTATGATATTGTTACATTATCTCCATGATAAATAATATATTATAGTTGGGGTTTTCAGCTTTAGGCTTTCCTGTTAAACAACTGTGTTATGTGCGATTGTTTTAATTTATGCTTCACATGTGTTTGAAATTAGTTTTCCACAAAATATTAACAGTGGAATGATTTTGTATTTTGAAAAAAGTTAAATATTGTGAGATCAGGGGAATATGGATGTATGAATGCTTAGTGTACACTAATTTATACATGGTATCAAAGCAATCTTAATTCTTGAATATTTCAATTGTGAAGAATTGTTGAGTTTGTGCCGGTGGACAATTTGAATTTTCTACAAGAAATTCTTGGTGTAGAAGTTGAGTATACATTGAAATGTCTTTCAATGGGTTGTGATTGGAGTATGCCCTTGATGGGAGCTCGAATTACATAGCTTGGAAGGACAGGATGGAGGCAGTGCTGGAGGATAATGGACTGAAGGAGTTCATCAATAGCGATGTTCCTAAGCCGGGATCTAGTGATGTTGCATTACTTGACACATGGAAAAAGAAGATAGCAAAGACAAGAAGAATTATGTTGGAAGGTGTGAAGGACCATATTGTGTCCAGCCTTCATAGAAAATCCACTCCATTTTAATGTGGAAGTCTTTGACAGATTTTTTCCAAAGAAGAAGCGACCAGAGGAATTTGGTGCTTAAAGACAAGCTCAAAAAAATAAAAATGGAGAAGGGCGACAATATTCCAAAATATCTCATGAAGTTTGTCCACTGCAAGGATGAACTGGGAATTGTGGGGGTTACCGTTGATGATGAAGACTTGGTGAGCTTGGTTCTCCTTGGGCTTCCAAAGAGTTGGCATAACTACGAAGACTCTGTCAATGGATGGGAGAAACTGTCGGGATGGGAGCGACTTTGGTTGGATCTTGTGCAGGAGGAGATAAGGCGGGGTACCAGGAATGGCTCTTCATAGAAGAATGAAGATGAAGAGAATTTCACTTTTTTTGTCAAAGCAAGGAAAGGGAAGGGGAAGAAATTTCCTTCAAAATCTCAAGATAAAGGCAAGAAGCAGGATTTGTCCAAGGTGAAGTGTTTTCACTGTCACGAACATGGGCATTTCGCCACTAACTGCCCACAGAAGAAGAAGAACAAGAAGGCTGCTGGAGCTGCAGCTGGAGAGGCCTTAGCCTCACAATTTTAACTTGATTTCTCTTTTATCGCATGCTTGGTTTCAAGCTATATGGGATTGATGTTTTATATTGATAGTGGTGTGTCTTTCTATATGACGAGAGACAAGGAGTTGTTTAGTGACATGGAGGAGAATGACCTCTAGATGCATATAGAGATGGGCAACGATGGTCGATACAGTGCAACCGACATTGGGACCATTACCTTTGAGAGGGAGTTCGGTAATCCATTCTTGTTGAAGGATGTTATGCATGTTCCAGGTTTGAAGAAGAACTTGGTCTTGGTTGCAATGCTGGAAGACAAAGGTTATGATGTTGTTTTCAATGAGGGAAAAGCCTTCCTTCGACATCAAACAATGGGTCAAACCAAGAAGATAGGGATTCGAGTTAAGAATCTCTACAAGTTTGAGGTAGATGGTTGCGATGCAATGGTGGGAAAAGCAGAAGAAGTGGTGAGCCGAGATGAGGGCGAATTATGGCACAGGAGATTGGGCCATCTTTACCATGGTGCTTTGAAGATTTTGTAGTAGATTTCTACTAGACTTCCCAAGGGTACTCTTGCGTAGTAAAATCATTGCAAGGGATGTAATATGGGTAAGTTTGTGAAGACCACCTTTCATGAGAAGGAGAATCGTGCTTCGATGATCTTGGAGAGAATTCACACAGACGTGTGTGGACCTTTCTCGGTTGCTTCAACAAAAAAACATAGGTATTATGTTATATTTGTTGATGACTATTATCATAGATGTTGGATCTTCTTCATGCAAAAGAAGAGCAAAACGTTCTCAAAGTTATATGAGTTCAAAGCATTGGTGGAGAAGGAGTCGGGGAAGCAAGTGAAAGCTCTACGGAGCGATAATGGTGGTAAATACATCTTGGGTGAATTCAAAGACTTTTGTAGCAAAGAAGGAATTCAAAGAGAACTCATAGTGCCTCATAACCCACAGCAGAAAGGGGTCGCGGAGAGGAAGAATAGAATGATCATGGGTGCTGCATGAGTTATGCTGCATGACCAGGACCTACCGATGCACTTGTGGGTAGAAGCATGCAACACTATGGTTTATGTGAAAAACAGTTGTCCTCATAGAGTACTTGGCATGAGTACACCTGAAGAAGCTTTTACTGGTAAGAAGCCTGATATTTCTCATTTGAATATTTTGGCTCATCTATTTACATTCATGAGATAAAGGATGTCAGGAAGAAGATGGAGCCAACTGCAGAAGTTGGGATATTTGTGGGGTACATAGAAACACCCCATAATTATCGTGTGTATTTTCCAGACAGTTGGATGACTGTGGTGTGACGGGATATAAAATTGAATGAGGTGAAATCCATGAAGTTGTCTCTTGAGAGGGAGCTATACTTGCATGCAGAGGAGGAACTTCTTGTTCCCAAAGATGAGCCTCTAGATGTGGATCAACCACAGGAGGAGATTCATGGAGTGGAGGAGTCCACTCATGCAGAACCAAACATCAGACAAGGCAGAAAGCGTACCATAGAAGCTGAGAGACTGAAGCTTGATGTGGCACAAAATGTAGGAGTCCCTACATCACAACGCAGACAGAGACAGTCACCTAACCGATTTACTGGATACATGGCTCTTATGAGCAAGTGTATCGTGACAAAGCCATATTATTTTGAAGATGTAGTGCAAGAGCCCACATGGGTAGATGCCATGGTGGAGGATTATGACTCCGTTGTCAGAAACGGTGCTTGGGAGATTGTTCCAAGGCCGATGGGAAAATCAGTTGTAGGATCAAGATGGATCTACAAGGTAAAGCAAGTTGCTGATGGGAGCGTTGAGAAGTATAAGGCAAGATTTGCTGCCTATGACTTCTCAGAGATCGAGGGGATTGATTATGAAGAAACCTTTGCACCTGTCGCACGACATTATTCCATACGGACCATCCTTGCTCTCTTAGAGCAGATGGGTTGGCACATTCATCAGATGGATGTGAAGACTGCGTTCCTTAATGGGATAATTGAGGAAGAGGTGTACATTGAGCAGCCTGAAGAACTTGAGATCTTCATCATTGAGTCGCATGTGTGTAGAATCAAAAGAGCGTTGTATGGGCTGAAGCAAGCACCACGTGCTTGATACACTCAGATCGATAACTATTTCACTAGACTTGGCTTCACCAGGAGTGAGGCGGATGAAGACCTGTACCAAATTGTGGTGGAGGGTAAGATTTTAATCATTTTTCTTTATGTTTATGATTTAATACTAACGGGTGATGAGAAGTTGATACACTCATGCAAGGAATATCTTGTAAAGGAGTTCGAGATGAAGGATTTGGGCCTCCTTCATTATTTTCTTGGATTGGAAATATGGCAGCGGGAAGGTGAACTATTTTTGTCTCAAGGAAAGAATGCCTGGGAGATACTGGAGAAGTTTCACATGCAAGGCTGCAAGCCTATCGACACTCCTCTTCCAGGAAATTGGAGGAAAGAGGATGCTACATTGGCAGAGGTAGTGGATGCCACTGTTTATCGACAGTTGGTGGGTTCGCTCATGTATTTAGTTAATACAATATTCAACATATGCTATGTGGTGAAACAACTTTCACAAGCGATGGTTAAGCCTACCAAGCTCTTTTGGAAGGCAGGCAAGCATGTCCGGAGATATCTCAGGGGCACACCTGAGTATGGCTTATGGTACAAAAAGACGGATGAGGTGAATTTGCATGGCTTCACAGATGCAGATTGGGTAAGAAGCCCAAAAAACATAAAGAGAAAATTAGGAGGGGATTTTAGTATCAGATCTATGATAGTTTCTTGGTATAGTAGGAAAAAAAGATCTGTGGCACTCAATTCAGTGGAAGCAGAATACATGGCAGCAAGTCAAGCTGCATGTGAGGCTACCTGGATGAGGAAGATCCTGGTTGGTTTGTTCGGTTCACATTTAGATCCTACAGTGATACATTCTGATAATTAGAGTTGCATTAAACTCTCGGTTAATCATGTGTTTCATGATAGATAGATAAACATATTGATATCCGGTATCATCATATCAGAGATTGTGTGAAGCGGAAGATCATGTTGCTTCAGTACATTCCTACGGAGGATCAGGATGCAGATATTCTGACGAAGGCACTCACTAGGAGAAAATTCAAATATCATAGAGGCAGGATTGGGGTGAAAGATAATCCCTATCTTGTTGAGAGGGAGTTTTGAGATTCAACAAGATGATGAGCTTAGTGAAAAGAGTCGCCTTCACTAAGTGGGCCTGCGGGCTATTTTTGGCGCAAGTCTATTTTTAGACTATGTTTATTTTTACACATGGTGATCATATTTTAGAAGTTGCAGGATGCTATTCGTGGATGGTTAGTCAAGTTAGAAAAATAGATGAAATTATATTTTTAGAATATTGGGCAAAGTCTATTTATAGATCATCGATATAAAAATAGAAGTGTCAATTATTATTAGCTCTTAATAATATTCCGACAATAAACACCAACTTATTCTCTTGGAGCACTTAATTTCAGTGCACAGATTTGGAAAATTAGTGGCCTGAAGGAATTACACAATTCCTAGGGTTTACTGGTGGTTCATATGTGGAGGACTCAGTTAGAACTGAAGTGACAATGTTATGACAGAGTTGGAAGAGTAGTTCATGGAGTTGTATTCAGTTTAACTCAGTTAGACTTGATTGAGCTAGTTGTATCTAGTCTAATTGAATGATACACTAGTGAGAGTGGAGTGAATTAATTAGTTAATTAATTCACAAATAATAAATATTTAATCAACTGAACAATACAACAGTTAACTACAGTGCATGGCAGTTGCAGTGGAGACCCAGTGGACGGATAGGTGAAAGGGCAAGATGGACTATATGTTTTGACTATAGTGATGCATTGATTGCAGCACACACACAGTGGAGTTTCCAATGAGGATTGCGCAGTGGAGGTAGGCTAGTAGGAGGGAAAAGATCGGTGCATGGATTTGCAGATTTCTTCTATGTTAGTGTGTGACGATTGATTGTACTGAGAGCTTGATATGCTAAGCTTTTTTATGAGATTGTTACATGATCTCCATGATACATAATATATGATAGTTTGGGTTTTCAGCTTTAGGCTTTCTCGTTAAACAACTGTGTTATGTGCGATTGTTTTTATTTATGATTCACATCTGTTTGCAATTAATTTTCCACAAAAGATTAATAGTGGAATGATTCTGTATTTTGAAATAAGTTAAATATTGTGAGATCAGGGGAATCTGGATGTATGCATGCTTAGTGTATACTAATTTCTACAATGAATACCACTTTACTGAAGGGATTGCATTTTTTTCTCTCTTACTTGTTCACAAAAGTTTGAAACATTTCTTCCTAATAAGGGTAATAAAGGAAACAAAAGTAATTAAATCTGGATTGCAACGACAAAACATTGGGTTGCTCCAGATAGGTAGAAAAAAATTGAGAACTTGAGCTTGCAGGGTGCAAGAAAAAACCTTTGGATCCCTTGCAACAATGACGGAGCCTCCAAAAACTGGTTGCAATAATAGTTGTGATGCAGAGGGAAAAATTAACAACAAAGAAGAATTTACAAGGTACTGCAAAAGCCTGCAATAGCTTCATATGTCTCTAACAACCAAGGTGCATGCTCTTTATTTTCATTTTTTGTTTCCATTCTTTGCTATTACATAAGGGTACTATCCACAATAAATGAAATGTTTCTTCAAAAGTAGTCAAAAAGACTTTTAATTGTGTCATGATCATTGAAATAATTCACCATTTTCGTATTACACTCTTGGTTGATGCACTCAGTAATCATATATCATCACGAAGTTGATTGGGAACTACCAAAACCTTCACAAGAGTTGTATAAGATGAGTACATTGCAGACACAACCTTATTCAAAGTGTCAAATTCAAGGAGATCAGGTGTCATCCTTTTGATTTCCTGGGCTTTAGAAGTTTCTCCTGCACTTACAGAGCCTCCAATGTCAACCTTTGATGCATCTGCATGTCGCCAAGCTGACCATGGAACATTATTGAAATCCCTTCGATACCATAGTCTATTTTTTATGGTGATGAAGTATTGTTTTTATAACATAAATATATTAGGGTTCAATGGATCAATGAGAAGCAATTCCATTCCTCATACACATTGTGTTGACACACCAAACAACTAAAACTGTGTTAGTGTAATTACCATCTTCTGTACCTACTACATTTGGTGCCAAATTTTCAATTGCAGGTCCTATTCAACCTCTTTATTCGAATCTACTTTTGAATCACTAACAAGAGATATCTACCAAACTATTTATTTGTACACCATCCCTACATACTTCAATATATCTGCATCCCTAGAACCAATTTCAGGCATCATTGTTGTGTTTTTCAGTACATGTGTTGAAAAGGATAAAATACAATCTAGAATTGAAAGGCATCTCAAAATTCTTATGTGTTGTGCTACCTCTAAATTTTCTAGCTGTGTTCTAGCCAACAAATACATGAATTCATTTGTAGATTTCACATGTTCTCTCAAAGTAGTACAAACAACCCTTGTGAGAGGATATGAGTGTTATGGTGAAAATTTCTTAAATGAAACAACAATATTATGGCCACCTGGAAATGAAAATGGTAGGAGGGGTAAATCAAACAGTTGTAGCATAGCCTCTATACCATTTTTCTCAACAAACACCCATGTATTTATATTATGCAGAATATTATTTAAGAGACATGTATAATTTCTTATACAATCTGGGAGAAAGGATTCCATGTTTGAAGACAAATTTCCAGTAGAAGTATAAACCCCAACCAATGTGTCGCCCTTGATGATTCATCTCCATCCACTTAACTAATTGTTCTTTGTTCTAAATCAATCTCCATGGGAACATGCACAGAAGAGCTGGCAAAATGTTGCAACAGAGAAGGCACTTCAGTGCCAAATCCAAGTTTTGCAATAGTATTTAATATTTCAATCAATATATCCACTCCATTCCACCTCAAATAAGCATCATGTCGTATCATCTCACCCAAGGCATATGATAAGGACCTAGGAGTGTCACCTGCCAAATCCCGTGAGTAGGATTTTGATGTAAAAATTTTCACAAGAGATCTTAGAGCACCACAATAATCAATAGCTTGAAGTATGAGGTTATTAAGTAACAAAACATCTAAGAATTTTGGTATACAAGCTATTTCATATGCATAAGGGAGGACACCAACAATGATGGCATCCAAAAAAGCATTAGGTAGACCAACAACATCTAGAACATAATAGAAAGTTGGATCTTTGTGAATAAGATCACTCGTGACTGTAATTTCAAGTGAAAAGAGTCAAAGACCCCACCACCAAAGTCCTTTGATCTTCTAAATATAGTGCACGTGAAAAATGGCAAAGAACTCCCTTCAGATCATATAACCATGTAGTATTTCCAGGAGCATATGTGCCAAGAGACAGAGCCCAAGGAAAAGCCTTCATAATATGTCTTCTATGATAAGGAACCAATGTGTCGAGTTGAGAAATTTACATTGCCTCTGACCTGGTAGGTTTTTTTAGGATACTTTCCCTTGGAACCTGATTGTGATTCTCAATTCTGCTTCGTTTCTCCTCAAAATGGCAGACGACAAACATGCTATGGTGTTGTCCAAAGCTCCTAAACCCATAAAGGAGGTTGCAGTAGGATTACTATAGTCCATAAAATCCTCAAGAACATGCACAAATTTGTTACTAAGTGTATATGTTGTGGATAAAAATATTTGAGAAGAGGGAGAAAAGTTGGCATTAAACCCACATCCCATAAAGCAGTGCAGCCAAAATAAGAAGGAACTAGAACTGTTACAAGAGAAAAAATGCTTCTACTAAAGATATCAAACAATAGGATGATTCACTGGAAACTTATTTCCATTGATCTCTTGGGGATTATGGATTTATGGTCTGGTTATCTCAAATAGCATTTACAATTCTTCAATGTGAGGCTTAGTTTAGTGATTTTCAGCCACCTGTTCTGGTTGATGGTTTTGATTTCTCTCCTCAAATAGGTAAGATGTCACCATTACCTTCTCCATATTTCCTCATGGTGTGTCAAGTATTGGGTTATCTTCTCATCTAAATTTTGGGGAGTTTAATTCTGTGTTTTTCAATGGGGATTCTATCTTTCAATTCAAGAATTTTAGCTCATTAATGATAATAGTGGGGTTTCAGGTTAGTCTTTCCTGAGTACTATTATTGGAAACCTCAAGTGTGACAAACTCAGAACCGGTTTGAATATAATCAGAATTATGAATCACTATTTGTTTCTTGTTACTCATTTCTGTTGATCAGCGGTTGTCATTGATGTCAACCCAGGTAGCACCAGAGGCTAACCCAATATTTCATGGGAATTTTTACCTACCAAATTAATATATTCTAGGTCAATAATGATTTTTATGGTTTCTACTTGTTGAGATGTTTCCATTGATATATGGCACACCATGTAATTCTTCACGGTTTGAGAGATATTCATGTTTGAAGTTTGTACCCCCAGTTACTGGGCTAAAACCCCATGGGGTTGTGGCATGGGTCATTGAAAAGTCATAATTAATATTTTTTAAGCTCCTAAAATCCTTCCCACATTCACTTGTTGAAGCCCCTCTCAACCTAAGAATTTATATAAATTGTGATCCTCATATCCTCCTCATGCAAGGGATTTCGCCATCAGAAACAGGTCGTTGTGGAATTTTCGCTCTAATGTTTTTCATACGAAGGTTAAAAAGCTGAAATTTTTATGAGATGAAGCTGACATCCTGAGGAAGCTACTTTGAAAATTTTAGATTAAGGTTACCAATATTTTCGGAGATATGATCTGTGGAAGTCAGTGTTTTTGCAGGCTCCTGAAATTCATCTCAAAGAAGTGACCTTGGGAAAATCGTCATAACTCTCTGTCTGAGTATCGGATTGGAATTACATAAAAAGTGGAAGATAGTACACAGTCTATAGTTTTATCTTTATCAATTTCAGAGCCAAATGAAGAAACAGTGACATGTGGCACGCCGTACAAGTTCGCTCTGCTGAAACAGTCCATAATTAGGGAATTCTGAGAGATTGGGTATAAATCTCCCTTGAAGAATTCAAATTGGGTTAGACCTGTGGCATTAGAAATCCAAATCAGAGGAATACTACTGTACCAAAAATCCGATATTGGAGATCTAAAATAATAGAGATACACCAGATTCAATATCGAGCTCCTAGAAGGCAAAGAAAAAGCTAGATCATGTGTTGTCAAGGGCTACAAAGGACCAGAATTTATAGGGAAGAAAAGAAAAGTAAGGTGCAGCAGAGGGTAGCATGACAAGAGCAGCAACCAAGGTACATAACAACATCAATAATTTCATCACATGAAGTCTTCAAGTGGGCAGCACAGCATACAATCATTATAAAGGTATCATTGTACTAAGTCATTGTAAATACATTATTGTACAATTGTACTAGTGTCTATCTGCCAAGAGTTGAAGAGGTAGTGTCGGGTGGTCTAGGATCATAATTAGGTGGTTGTGTCATAGTTGGGGTTATGTTCTAGTGTATCTTCTTCTTCTACATCATTCTATATCATTGTAAACTGAACCATTTTCCCTGGTACAGGAGTCCATTCTTCTTTTATTCTTCTACAGGGTGGTAGGGTGGTGCTAGGGTGAGTTGTAGCTCATTGGGTATTGGGGCATCCATTCAGTTAACTACTGAAGAATCTCGGGCGTTGGACCGTCCATCCAGTGGGAGCTGGAGAAGAATGATTTTCTAGATTCTAGGAAGTTGGAGCTTTATTTTCAATTGGAGTTGAATATTAAATAATTATTAGAAAAGCATTAGGTGGTTTTTGTCCCGAAGTGGGTTTCCACCTTAAAAATTGTGTGCATTTGTGTTCCTCTTTTTTTCTTCTATCATTGCACAAAAACTGATAATAATTGAAGATTAACTAATGCTCTAATTGAAAGAAATATTGATTCACCCCCCCTCTCAGTATTTCCAACAATTGGTATCAGAGCTTAGTTCCTTCAATAGCAGTGTAACAGCTGGAAGGAGGTCATGGATCATACCAAGAATGGTGTACCTCTATTCAATGAAAATAATTATGCACTCTGGAAAGGAAGAATGGAGGTCTATCTCTTGGCGCAAGGTTACGAAGTATGGGACACTGTTCAAAATGGATTTACATCAACTACGGATGAACAAGGTAAGAAGAATTTGGTAAATGATGCAAAAGCAAAGAATATTATTATCGGTGGACTTATTCAATCTGCTTATCATAAGGTGTTGGGTTGTAAAACTGCCAAAAATGTACGAGACAAGCTTGAGAATATATATGCAGGTGACTCAAATGTCAAAGAAGCAAAGCTTCAAATCTATAGAGAAAAATTTGAGCAACTCAGAATGAAAGAAGATTGCAACATTGCTGCATACTTCCAATATGTTGATGAAATAACCAATACTCTGGAAGGATTGGGAGAGCCAGTTGACGAGAAGACTATTATATGAAATATTCTTAGAACGTTACCAGGGAGATTCAACCCAAAGGTATCAGTCTTAGAATACAGTGCAAATATGGACAAACTCAGCAAAGAGGAATTACATGGAGTTCTCATAGCATATGAAATGAAACTTGATGAAGAAGAGGGTACTTGAAATCTAGAAACTGCATTCGTTGCATCTAAGAAAACCAATAAGGACAAACAACCTTCAATTTAAATGACATGCACTTGCAAGTGTGAAGAAAAGGGAGATGATGGAGAAGGTATTTCAGATGAAGAATATGCTTACTTTACGAGAAAACTAAAAACTGGTAAGGGAAAATTCAAAGGTGAACTTCCATTGATATGTTTCAGTTGTGGTGAGGTTGGGCATTTCGCAAAAAAATGTCCGAACAAAAGTGATGGCAACTCAAAAGGAAAGAAAGGCTTTAAGAAATTCAACAAGCAAGGCAAAAAGAAAGGATCCAAAAGGAACTTTATCTCTAAAGAAGATAGCTCATCATCCGATGAAGAAAGTGACAGCAAATAAGAAGCCAATGAGAGAGTATTGTTTATGGCCAAGCACAATAAACAAGAGGTATCAAACAAGGAAGAAGAAGGATTGAACATAGAAGAATTTTATAAGGAAGCAATCAAGCTTATAAAAGATCTCAAGGCGGAGAAGATCCATTCCAATACTCTTGAAGAATAAGTTCAAGGTCTCAAAATTGAATTTGAAGAACACAAATGCATTGAAGAGTCACTTCAAAAGAATTTGGAAGAAAGAAACCAAGAAAGGGAAGAATTAGAAGCCGAAGTAGTCTCGCTGTGTGAGGAAGTGAAGAAAGGAAAAACTATCCAAAACTATGCCAACATCTCAAGGGCATTAGAAGAAATCATCAACAATCAACAATATTACAATGACAAAACTGGCATTGGTTACAAAGAAGAAGAAGCAGGACCTTCTCCAACAAAATAAAATGAACCTATGAGATATGACATGAATGTAGACTTCATTGGACAAGATTTTCAATAATAGCCTTGGAAGACAATTCCTTGACGAAAATTTCCGTCCAGGTACCAACATATTTCTACATCATTCTATATCATTGTAAAGTGGACCATTTTCCCTGGTACATGAGTCCATTCTTCTTTTATTCTTCTATAGGGTGGTAGGGTGGTGCTAGGGTGAGTTGTAGCTCATTGGGTGTTGGGGCATCCGTTCAGTTAACTACTGAAGAATATTGGGCGTTAGAGCATCCATCCAGTGGGAGCTGGAGAAGAATGCTTTTCTAGATTCTAGGAAGTTGGAGCTTTATTATCAATTGGAGTTGAATATTAAAGAATTATTAGAAAAGCATTAGGTGGTTTTTGTCCTAGAGTGGGTTTCCACCTTAAAAACTGTGTGCATTTGTGTTCCTCTTGTTTTCTTCTATCATTGTACAAATACTGATAATAATTGAAGATTAAATAATGCTCTAATTGAAAGAAATACTGATTCACCCCCCCTCTTAGTATTTCCAGTATTTTCGTTGTACGAAAGGTTTACCCTATACCTTTTGGTTCTTTCTTGGATTCACCATTTTTTTATGTCTAGGTAGCACTTATTGGGACAATCCTGATATATTTTTTCTCTTCCTATAGTGCAAGTGATGCTTATTGTGATAAGGTTCGACAGTTAAGAATCCTATGGAATTTCTTCTTCGCCCTGTGATTTGGCTTATTGATTTGTTCAGGTCGATTACAGAGAACTCCAAGAGTTTCAATAAGATTTTTGGAGACATGAGGAAGATACTAAGCAACCAAAGATCAATTTTTACCACTTCTGAGAAAATATTTGAGTAGTACAAAGCTACAAGCATCTCACCTCCCTAATTGCAACTACAATGGGTAACCTGGTGGAGCAGAAAAAATATATAAATGTGGTGGAGGTAGCATGTAATACGCTCAGGAATATGGTAGGGAATTCCTCCAAGGGTAAGCACTCTGGATTCTTTAACAAGGTGCAAACAATTAATTCAAATTGTGGAAGACAAATGGAACATGATACAATCCATCTTCTTCCCATATAATTTATAATTGGTCAAGCAAGCTTTGGATTCAATCAAGGAAGCAGAAATTGAAACCTCCAATCGACATGTCTTGCATTAAGTTTGAAGGTATTTCAAAATTCCTAGGTTTTTAGGTAAGTTCTGTAGAATGTATACTACTAGGTTTTTTTAATTATGATGTATCTATGACTACTTATGTCAAATAGCTTTATGCTGGTAGTTAGCACCATTTTGGACTTTGTTGGCACTGTTTTGAAACAGAATTTGATGTAGTCTTGATGTGAGCATTGCTAAAACTTTTTCTTAATATAGCATTGTCACCATTAACACACCCCCATCATATGGACTATCAGGAGGTCCCATAATTGTTTCTCGCCAATGGAACATATCATCTGCCAGCAGTCCTATACAAGCATGGAAGTAATTTTTTTTTTTTGACCTAATCCATTTTAGTATAAAATATAACTAGAGCAAGTATAGAAGATTGTTATATTTAAAATCAAAACATTCTATTTAATTAGAACCAATCCAAATCATAGGTAAACTATTTTCCTATTAGTTAATTAACCAATTTACTAAGACCAGCTTGCATGGGTGACAAACATGCCAAATTATCATTCAAATGTGAAACTAACATTCACAAAACCATAAGCATAACAGTCAGGAACTCAATGATGCTGAGAGATCCTATTTCCAAGATAGTATTCAATGGTACCATTTCATTTACCTCAATAGTAGCTGTACTACATAAATTATACAACAAATGTGCCCCCCTCGATTTCAGGAGATTAAATTTTTAAGAGGATACAAAAACAACTATATAACGAGAACACTGTTTGGGATCAACGATTATAATTCCTTGTACCTCAGTCAAATAATTTATTGATTTTAAGGACTGGGATTCCTAGTAAGATCATTGGAATATTAAGCCATCTATTGACGTTCCATTCTCATTGTGGCCTGCCCAATGCATATTTTAAGTCTTATAACGTCAACCTTAATTCCTATTGCAAGGTACCTATTTTTTCTTGATGACTTCTCTAGGAAGATGTGGGGTCACTTTTTTATAAGAAATCTCATTCTTTCATTGAATTAATATTTTTAAGGCAAAATTATATCAGGAAGAAGGTACAAGTATAAAGGTCCTTCCATCAAACAATGGAGTGGAGTTCCACTATAATCAACAAGATAATTTTTGTAAGAATTCATCTAGACTCTAGAGATATTTTTATGTGCACACACACCCAAGCGACATGATGTTGCATAGAGAAGAAACAAGAAATTTTTTAAATGGCCAATAACATGTTACAGGGTAGGGCAGTTCTAGATAAGTCTTGATCAAAAGCATACTACATTGTACTTGCATTGTACCGTGTAAATTAAAATAATGATTCATATTCATCACCATTATATTTCATAATTTAATATTTAAGTTTAATTAATAAACATATACAAATTATGAGTTGTGATTTCAAGGAAACCATATCCATCTGAAAGAACCTAGAAATTTGAGTACCAATCTTGGAGATATTTCAATTATAAGGTCAACATGGAGACCATTCCCCAAAGTTAAGCCTAAAACAACATTTCAACTTAAAATTGCATTATATTTGCTAGAGTGTCAAAATTAGGTTTTAAAGGCATTAAAAATAGGAAAGAGATTGTAATATTTATGAAAAGGTAAGTAAAAATTGGGATAATCATTGTAAAGAAATTGTATTTCAAAGCTAGACTTCAAGGAGGAAGCCTATGGTTAATGTTTTCTCAAGTTAGATAGATAATCATGATAGTAATGTACTAAAAGCTTCTAAAAGAATTACAAGGGACTAAATTGAATAGTAGGAAGGAAATTGAAAATAAAAATGATGAAGTATTCAAATTGCAGAAGAAAAACTAAGAGCTTTGCAGAAAGGAATCAATTCAAGTTGCAAGGCCTTAATCAAGTGCTAGGAGGTTATGAACTTAAAAGAGTTAAAGGTGAGAAAATGCAATAGGGACAAGGATAATTCAATGAGAAGATATTTTGGGTAAAAAATACCAAATTATGAAACCATACTTGAACACTACAAACAGAAGTTAAAATATTAAAGAAAAGAATTATCTACTGAAGAACTTGCCGGATTATCCATAGTATCACGAAACATTTGTCGATGTTTCGAATCCCAACGGGGATCCATCCATCTTCAGGACAATGGAATGAAGAAATTTAAGAAGGGTCATAATAAATTAATAGTGAAGAAGGTAGGAAAGGTAAGACAAGGGCTGACCAAATAAATCTATAAATAAAATTAAAATTAAAAATTAAAATTAAAATTAAAATTAAGAAATTAAAAATATAAAAATAGAAATAATAAAAAACTTCTTTGGTTGGCCCTTGTCTTACCTTTCCTACCTTCTTCACTATTAATGTATTATGACCCTTCTTAAATTTCTTCATTCCATTGTCTTGAAGATGGATCCCCGTTGGGATTTGAAACGTCGACAAATGTTTTGTGATACTGTGGATAATCCGACAAGTTCTTCAGTAAACAATAACCACAAGAACTTCAAAACCAAAAGAATTATCATCAAGAAACCAAAAAAATAAAATATCATAGATTAAGAGGAAAACAAGAGAATTGAAAAGTAAATATGTAGCAAAGTTGAAGAGTCCATCAAAATATATAAAGTTCAATAACAAATGCAAACAATACTGGAAGGAGCACAAAGGAAATTGATGGGTAGCATCGGCTTTCAACTTCAAAATGAGAAGAAAAAGAAGGTACAAGAAGGTCATTGGAATATAATTGAGTAAGTCCAAATATGATTAGTCCAGACTCCATTTAGGTTGTCACTATTTCCTAGGCAAGACAAGATTTCATTTTATGAAATATTTTATTTTCCTCTTAATGGAAGAGACATTCTCTTTGGAATGGAAGAAATGGTTAACAAGATCTAGCACGCTCAATAGTTGGGATAAAATGCTTCATGGTAATACTATCTTATCTCAATGCTTTCTAGGGAGAGTGCATGCATGATATTTGAATATAGAATTCCATACTCCATATTCCATTGTGTCGAGGGTTTACAATCTCTCAACAAAATTGTCTAAGGGTTTCAACTCTCAATATATTTCTGCTAATTATACCTCCTCAAGTATGGATTTATGCAGAGCGAAGATTGAAGACCAAACTCAAACATGGTTAGGTAATTATTACTGCTTAACAACATATTAATTTTGAGGGGAAATGGTTGGAGGATCCTTTTCAGCCAATCAATTATCATATAGGAAAATTTTTTGACACTTTTTAGCTATGCATATACATAATTGAGTAGTGGGAATAGGAGTAACCTCTTCTTCATAGCTAGTTTCATTCAAGGATGAAGTTCAATCTAAGACATCTCCTTCAAACAGATCAACCCCCTTTTAAGCCAAGTCCATATATCATGAGAAAAATAATGAGGTAACAACATTGATGATATCTTAGTTGGAACCAATGAATACCTTGATTTATATTAAAAAAACAACTGTAATTTGTTATTTTAATGGTTTTTGGCATCATACAACTTAAATAATCCAACACTTCCTTCAAATTACCTAGAAATAATCACCAACTCTATATTCTCATATGTCTGTTCAATGTCTCTTGGAAGCTTCAACTCAGTAAAAGATCACAAGCTTGCCCACAGGTTATTTTACTATCCTTGTTGGTGCCCACTTTAGAGAAATCCTTAGTATACTTTTGAGCATCAAACCGCATCATCCTTGGCTAGGACAAATGGGTGTTTCTTCCTAGACTTGAAGTTGTTGCACCAAATCTAGTAAATGTAGGTGCAATTGATGTGCTCTATGATTTATCTAGTTGATTATGCTTAGCCAAAGCTCGAGAAGGTGCAGCCAGTATTGGTAGAAGAACCATAGAAAATGAAACATTGCTGACTAAATACAGAGGTTGGTAAGCTACAATTTATTTAGATTGAGAGAGGGTAGCACAAAAAAATTCTCCACTGAAAATTAAATCTGAAGAAAAACCATTTCCATTAGAAAAGATGCATTTAACATCACTTCGTCCTGAAAACAAGCTAGATTGTATGTTGTCTTATAGATATTTTGATGTTACTAATGGAATTAACCCTCCTTGAAAAGATGAACTTTCTTTCCTGATACCATATTTCTTGAGTAACAAGGGAGCATTCCCCCTCATTTGTAACACCTTGCACAACAGAAACATTGTTAATAGGTCCAAAGGATGTTGGTCCAACAATCCTTGAACCTGGCCAATTTTCCAAATCAGTAGAAATTTGTGGTCACTGACCTGATATACCAACTCTAGGAATTCCCATGGAAGCTCCTTGCAAATTGGTTGGTGTTTGAACAGTTGGAGACACAAGCCATAAAACCTAATTAATTCCTAGAGGCACATATTGTTGACAAGCTCCCAAACTCAGTGGTATTGTGGGACCTTTTAATTTGAAGTATCTTGATCCTAATTTCCAAGCCATAAGGGAGATATTTTAAGCTTTCACAGCTGGATAAGTCCAATAACCTCAATGATGAAATTTTCTCTATATTATTAGGAATTGATTCCAGAATTTTACACCTGCCCAGATGGAGTTCTTGCAATGATGTAAGATTTTCCAAATTTCTAGGATTCTCAATTAGACTTTTACAAGAGCCCAAATGTTTTGAAAAATTTCCAAACAAATTCAATATACTCTTATATGGATTCATTCGTTGAAGGACTATCCTTCTTGACATTAGTTTTACATTAACCTATAACAGGATGCCATTACCTCGATTTTATATGCCTTTGTCCCATATTCTTTGTTGTAAATGTCTTTTAGAAATTTATTTAATCCATCAATTCGTATAAACACTATTGATTCATTTAAAAACGATTTTATTCTTAGACAACAAGCATTTCATGTCATTGTTAACAACTTGACTACTGATTCTGTTAAGTGGATTGAGACCATTGCCATTGTTAAGAACATAAGAGTTTCTTACAACTTAAATTATTGATCCACAAATATTCACGTTCTTGTTTATTACTTATGGTAAGAAGAAAATAAGAATGAACACCTGTAAGGGTGACAAAGTATAAAGGGGTGAATCTAAATCTGTTTTCCCTAAAAGAGACTTCTAATAGTAATTTTATAAAACAAATTTTATTTGGACATACATTATTACACTATTGACAGACTAATTTAAAAGGGAAAAAATATTTACGTACTTATTTGATACTGAAAAGGAAGACTACTTAGTTATCATGTTTTCTGACTCAATTTCAATAAACAAAACAAGTGTTTGAAAGGGACCTAATTTAATCTTAACAAATAATGAAAGGATAGCCACAAACATAATCAATAATGAAGGTTAAATTTGTTCGACTAGGTCAGTTACCTTTAAGATCTTGACCACATCTAACATTGTGGGGTGCTTCCCTGGATCTTCCGATGTGCACAATTCTGCTAAATGTAGCACCCATAGCAACTGAGACTTCCCAAGACCACGAGAGATGAAGGGATCCATTGTCTCTTCTATTTGGTCCATATTGATCATATGCCTTGCCCAACCCATGAGATTTCCACCTTCCCCTTCTTCAAATTCCATACTTGTAGGCTTCTTATTGGTTAACAATCCCAACAAAATCACTCCATAGCTGTAAACATCACTCCTAGTTTTTCCCTTCCAGATTTTCCCATATTCAATAGGAATATAACCAAAGGTTCCTGCAATATTTTTTCTTACATGAATATCATATGCACTTATGATATGGGCAAGGTCAAAATCAACAACCTTGGGTTCAAATGACTCATCTAAAAGGATATTGCTCGATTTCATATCCACGTGAATAATGTGGGGAAGGAAACCATGATGAAAAAATACCAAACCTTGGGTAGAACCCATGGCAATATTGAAGCACTTTCGCCAGTCAAGGACCTCAGCAACATCCGCATGGTTACATAGCCACATATCAAGACTACCATTCTCCACATACTCATAAATAGAAAATGTTTCCTCCCCCAAAATGCAATAACCAAGTAAATATACTAGATTCTTATGCTTCACCTTTCCAATAGTTTCAATCTCCACTAGGAAATCACAGTTACCCTGTCTAAGCTCGTGGCTTAGCCTTTTGAAAGCTACAATCCTGCATTTTGGAAGAACAACTTTATAGACAATGCCAAACCATGCACCTCCAATGATATACTAAGAGGCTCCTTCATCCTTTTCAAAAATGATAGTCACTGGGTTCAAGAGGAGCTGTGAGAATTGTTTTCTCTGCATTTTTCACCAAAGCCTCCTGTCTCAACATACTCCACCGAATAACAACCAATATCAAGCAAATAAATCAAAGTTCACCCTATTTTTATGCCCCATACAACAACTTTGCTCAAGAAAGATCCTGAGTGACACAAAATACTAGTTGGCTAACCACATAGTGTCGGGTTGGAAAGAAATGATAAATTAAAATTCTCGCAACTCTCAGGAATCTCTCCCACTAATGAATTTTTTAAGAAGTTTATAAATTCAAGGCCAAATATTTTACACAATTTGGGAGGAATGATACCTTCAAGATGATTGGAGGATAGGTCCAAGTACATCAGCAAGGTTAGGTTATTCATCTCTGCATGAATTCTTCTAGTAATGCTATTATTATGAGAAAAAAAAAACACTAGTGAAGATAGATTTCCTATAGAAAATTTGTTATTTCTCAAATCCAAAAACAATAAATGATTTCCTAGATTTGGAAAAGATAATGGTAAGAGACTCCTAGTGATATTTTTATTTCTCAAATCTAAACGAGTGACCCTTTTTGGATTTGGAAGCGCTTCCAGAAGGGTGTTCATCAGTTTATTATTTGTTAAATTAAGCTTCACAAGGCTTGAAATCCTTCCTAACCCTATAGGAATACAACAAAAAAAATGGTTATGTGACAAAATCATACCTTGAATGTTTTGGTGTCTCTCGAAATCAGGTAAAATGGGCCCACTAAGAAAATTGAAGGACAAATCTTGCAAAGTCATATTCTCAAGCCAAGAAAGTTGCCAAGGAACATGACTAGTAAGAAGGTTTCCCTGTAAATTTAACGTAAGTATCATGCCGTAATTCCAAATCTGCTCAGGAATGTTACCAGTCAAATTGTTCCACGAAAGGTCCAACAATCCATGGTGTTGTGTAAAATTGAAATCAGGTAATGGAAATATTTCGTTGTATCCATAAAAAATTTCACCTGAAATGGAACCAGAAAGCTTGTTATGAGAAAGGACAAGGTTATCAAACATTTCTAGCTGCCCAATATTTCTTGGAATTGTGCCAGACAAATCATTACTTCCCAAATGAATAGCCACAAGACTGAGATAATCAAAAAGTTGAGGAGGAATTTTTCTTGAGCCTGTTTCCATGAAGTGATAAATTTGTTAAATTCTTCGTTCTTCCAACCTCTTTAGGAATAAATCCTTGTAAATAATTGTTATCAAGGTGAAAACTATGGATATTGATGGCAGTAGACATGGACGAAGACAACCCACCCACAAGGAAGTTATTTCTGAGTGATGTTCCAAGAAAATTCTGTGAACTCCAAAGCTCATCTGCTATTTCAGAGAAATTTTTGTGTGCCATGTATAAGGTGACCAAAGACAGACTTGAAAGATAACCAGGGATTCCACCAAAAAAATTGTTCCCATCCTAAACGAATTCTAAGTGTGCCTGTATCAACATTATAACTGGAAGCAACCATTTCACTCTCTCTAATTTAACTCATATTCGTTGATATCTATAACAAGTCTGTCAAATTCTTGAACTCTTGGAAAGTGTCCTCTATGCAAGTTGTAAATTGAATCAGTGACAAAGGGATAGAGGCTAGGCTCTTGGAATGAAAAAGATTTAATGTTATTGATCCATAGAGCCTCTTACCATCAATTCCCAATATTACTGAGAGAAAAAAAATTTCCCAGTTCCTGAAGTAAATGACCTTTAAACTGGTTTTTGGATAACCTTATAGAAGTCTCTATTCTCCCTCTAGCAAGCGAGGATGGAAGGGGTCCTGTTAGAATATTTTACTCAAAAATAAAACTTTGAATTGACTCCAAATTTAAAATATCATTAGGGAGTTTCCTTGTAATATTCCTAATTAGCTTCTAGCTAGTTGGAATGTTAAATTTTTATTTTGTTAACAAAATAGATGAATAAGTGGGCAGAGGGACACTTAAATCTCTTTAGTAGGAATAAAACCACTTATAGTGTGAAAGTGGATCAGTGTAGCTAGTTCAATAAAGCAACCCTTTCTATGAATGGGGTCAATGCATGTGGATGGGGTTAAGGTTGACCAAATCAACAATGCAGTCATGGAGGGAGTGGATATAGTGGAGGACAACAGAGTAATAATGGGAGGAAGTCTCCATGAGAGTAGCATCATTATTGAGTGGTACCAAGGAGGAGGAAGCTCAAAATTCATATAAGGAAGGGGATGGAGGCCATAGAGGGCATTCTAAATATTTTTTTATGTTTGGTCTCTTATGACTTTCTGCATGCTTCAGCTGTTTAGGGGAGTCTGTTGTGTTGTTTAGCACAAGGGTGTTTCTGGGCGGAAATCCCACCCTCATCCTCGGGGGATTTTGAGTGCCCATTGAGGAGAGGTTTATTTGAGCTTCATTCCATCATCCATCATTAGTATAATATTCAACCACCTTCAGTAGTGCATTCTCCTTTAGAAATTTCACAATTCAGGAGGGAAGTTGCAGTGGAGGGTCGAGAACCCAAGTTCTTGAGCTTGTTTTCCAGTGAGTGGAGCAGCCCTTCATCCAGAAAGTTAGTGGGGAGAAGTATCAACTATTTTCTTATCATATCAGCCACCTCCCAGTAGTTACTCAGTTGCAGAGTGTAATTCATCCATAGGGCTGCATTTTTCATCTTGAGTATTTCAAGAAACCCTTTCTGGGTTATCTTGGAATTGTGCTAGAGAGCCTAGATCTTTGATCCCGACATTTTCTGAGCACTATATCACTAGATCCATATTTTCTTAGTTTCCAGATGTATTTATTCTCAATAGGATTGCACAGTCATAGCCTTTCGACATTTTGTGTAGCAACAATATTTCATGTCTTGGTGTATTGGGTCATTTGAGGCTTTTTTTCCCTAGCTTGAGTGTCTTTTTCCTCAAGATCTTGTACTAATTTATTATATTATATATAATTAAATGGCTCAATTATTTGTTCATGTTTTGATGAATTTATGTTTACTGCAATTTCTAGTTTTATGTTCAATATTCCTGTTTTTCCTAATTTGGAATATTACAGGCCTAGTCAGCACATTGAATGACAAATCTAGTACCTGCAATTTCCTACAATTGGAAATTGTGTTTGGAATCCAAATTTTTTTTCCATTAATCATAGTTATTAGATACATAAGGCTATGCAAAATTACAATTTTGTCTAGTAATGATGCTTCAAGTTTATTCTCTAAGAGGTCAAGTTTCGTAAAATATCTAAGGTTTCCAATTTCTGGGGGAATGTTCCCACTGAACTTACAACCCAAAAAATCTAATATATTAATCTTAACAAGTTTTCCAATTTCAGCTATTATTTCATCATTGAATGAGTTTTATCTTATCCATAGATAGACCAAGTTGTCCATGCCCACAATTTTCTTAGGCAGCAATCTGGATAGTGGATTATACTCGAGATCCAGAGTGACTAAATTAGTAAGATGGTTGAATTCAACAGGAAAAACTCCCAAATGTGGACATTATTTAGTAATATGGTTTAATTTCACTTAGTCCCAAATGTTCCCTAGGTGAAATACTCAGGATATCTAATATTTTTAGGTCAATTTACCATTCCTCCCTTGGCTTCAGGGCTTCCAATTTCGTCCATAACTTGCTCAAATGTTTGTCTATATTTGTAATATCGATAATATTAGTTCTGAAATCATAACTCTTCTTTGGAGTTGCCTCCTTTGATTTTATTTCAAACTCATAGGACTTCACACTATTATTAGCATCACTGTTCTTGGCTTACTTTACCTCATAAGATTTCAAACCCTTTTCCATCATGAACAACCAATCCTACCACCCAATATAGAACATAATTCACACCTTCCTCCTAAATTTCATAGAAAAATATAAGATATTATGAGAAAAAACATATTTAAAAAATATAAATTCTAAAATGGGAAGATGGATAAATCCCTATATCTCCAGCTCGAGGTGTGTGATCCATGATGGAGTAACTAGGATGAAAAATTCACTCAAAAAATGGCCTTGAGTGACCTAGGAATTATAGTTATACTGAATTGACATAGAACCAGAGTTTATCAGATTAACACAATATCTCACACCTAAGGAAGACTTGGTTAATAGTATGATGCATGCCACCTATACATTAGCATGGAACATGTGCTTATCATATTAACACAATCTCACACATCCAACTGAAACTAGAGAAGAGAGAAAAGGAGAGGATAATTTAATGTCCTCGAGGCTAAAGATATAGACTATGGGACAAAATGAAACTCACATATTCAAATTCCTTCCCTTCCTGTTAGGTTTGAGGAGAATATATTCAACCAAAAGTGTCAGTGGTTTTCTTTTGTCCCTTCCAAACTCTTTTTTTTTTTAGAAGAAAAAAAAATTGGCTCTTTATATTAAGAAAAAAAACCCAGTTACATCAGCCGTAGTTCAAGAGTGTTTAAGTTCATCTGTATCGTGTGGAGGCACTCTTGTGCAATCACTATAGCATCATGGATTGATCGATTTGGTAGGAAACCAAACTTCTCTGGAGAAATACATTTGGAGAGAGCTCCTTTCAGACGCATAGCTATCACCTTCGATATAATTTTGTATGTCACATTGCAAAGCAAAATTGTCTTGTATTCAAAGAAGGATGATGGATCAGATACCTTTGGAATGAGTGTGGTAAATTTTGATTTGATAACACCCGTAATTTTCTAGTGGATGCGATATTCCTCCACCATGGAAAATATTTCCACCTTCATAGATTTAAAGAAAGAGATAAATAGTTCGACGGTCTATTCGTCCAGACCCGGAAACCAGTCCTTGGTAAACAAATTGAGCACAAGTTGTAGATCATCAAACAAAAAATGCCTAAATATCACCTTTTTGTCTGATTCCTCGAACATAACCATATAGTGCTCAATCCCCTACATCATATCCACTAGAGGAACATCCGCCCGACCCCAAAATATTATTGAGAAATAATAGAAAGCCTCCCGCTAGATGTCCAAATCAGACGTGGCCATGGTACCATTGGAACAAAAAAATTTCTAGATTGCATTCCTGCTGCACCTATAATAAGCATAATTATGGAAAAAATTCTATTTCTATCCCCCTCCCGAATCCAAGTGGCCCAACTCTTTAATCACCAAGTGGACTCTTGTATAAGCAGAATATGTTTACGTCGTGTCTCTAGGGACTTGACTCGACCCATGATGATAGTGTGGAGGGGGGGGGGGGGAGGGAGTAGAAAGTGTTAGGGCCCTATATTTTATAGGATGACTTAATTGTAGTTGTAATTTTTGTATATGAGATTTTGTAAATAATGTTCCATTCTAGAATTTATTTCCAAAAGAAAATAAACAAAACAAAAAACAAAAAGGGGATAAAAAATATATATGTGAAAAGAAAAAAAATAATTAAAAAAATGAGAAAAAGAAAAAGAATGAAATACCCCATAAAAAATTAAGTTTATAGAAGTGAGAAAGTCTAAATGCCACTCTGAAAATAAAAAAAGCATCAGTAATTCTTAGAATTTTTTGAATAATACGCTGCTAATTAAAATGCCACATTAAAATAGGACAAGTAGATTAGTTAGCTTAATCACACTATTTAAACGTGATTAGGCTAAATTTAATAAAAAAATAGTTTAGATAGAGGATAAAATTAATTAACCACACTGTCTAAGAGTGGTTAATTAGCAATCCAAAAGAGAAATTGGAAACCTTATTAAAAAAAAAAAAGGCCCGCATGTTAAAATGTGCCTTTAGAAAGTTAATTTAAGTTAATCGAGTCTTTTAAATCAATATTAAACACATTGTAATAAAGTTTATGTTGAAGCGACATGTTTTTTCGTGATGTAATAAACAATGATTAATTTTTAATGGGCCCGATCCGACCCACCCAGATCAATGGTGGCTATGCCACCCCACACCCCCCATCACCATCCGAAGTTTATCTGACAAGGGCAGTCTGGAGAGGTAGCCTCCAATATATTTCCTTGCACAACATGGCACTCTCTCGTTTTCCCCTCACCCCCCCTTCCAAAACCATTTATTACGTACACCCCCCTCCGGATCCCCTTCAAATCCACTTTTTGTCCCCACTTGATCACTGGTGAATTTTCCACCACTCCACTCCTACCCCTCCATGTGACAGCATGCCACCTATCCCTCTCCTGATCATTGGATAAACCATTCTTCCTGCCTTTAATCCTTTTCCCGTTTTTATCCTCCCATTACGAAATTATCTATTTTTCCATGTGTTGAACAATACCTGTTGCTATTTACCCTTCCTACTCCTAATAATGAAATAATTACAACATATTGGTATGAAAACAACTATAAATTATTAATCATGTAGACCTTGAAGTTTCGTTTGCTCAAATATTTTCACTAGCAAACATCTCTGAGTACGATAATCATATAAGTTTTCCAAGCGGTCATCCATTCCTTTTAGACATTCATCCGGTTAATCCGCTTAATACCAGGTAATTGCATTCGATTTTCCCTAAATTTTCTTCTAAATTATGCCTCCCAAAAAGAATAATGTTTCTATAGGGAACCCCATGCTTATTCCGATTGTAAATGTCGATCATCAACCCTTAGTTGAAAAATTGTATGAAATTGTTGAGACAAAGTGTGATTTTGATCTTTACGAATTTCACAATTGGCTTAAGAAAAAATATATTGACCTCAGTGATGAATTAGGACAATGGGATTCCTCCTTACCCTATTTTTCTTCCCTCAGACCTATTACTTCCTTGAATTTTTAACCTCGTGTCAGTTTAGATATCTCCCCAACCAGAGAACCAATGTGGCCCAAAATGGTGAAGTCATTTTCACCATTAATGGAAGTTCTATTTCAGAAATTGTCCCGGTTCAATGTTAAGATTCTATGAAGCCCTTCCACCCATACATACTCAGGGAAATATACAAAAAACTTGACTTTCCAAAAAGAGATAAATATTTGAAACCTTTCTACCAGAGAATGCTAAATTACCCAAAACCAACCCTCCTTATACTTCTTCCATGTTCCCTGAGATGACCAAGAAGATAAGTTCAATGGTTTCATGACTATTGGGATACCATTCATACAAGTGGGTTGATGAAACCATCCTAGCCTTCGTTTATGTGTTTTCCTCAAATGAAAAACCTCATGCCTTTTTTTGTTACGGTGGAATTTTAGCAGAAGTCATTCATGACCAATTCATGAAATTTTCAACAAAAGAATTTTTCAAGTATGCATCCATCTTGGTGTATTTATTTATTTATTATCAATCAGACAATTTTCCCTTTCAACTACAAAAACTAAACAATCAAGGAAACCCCTAGTCAGTAATTCACTTAACCTCCCTGTTCAGAAAGAACAACACTGAATTCACCTTCGATGACTTTGTAGATCAATTTTTACATGTGACTACCATTTTGTTAAATAGCGATGCAGAGCCCAGGATACATCCAGAAATTAAGAGAATTTTGAAATTGAGTGACCAGACTAGAAGAGGAGATTGGTATTTATACCAATCTTATACAGAAATTAGAATATATGGGTGTGAATTAGCACCTTAAAAACTTTCCAAGTTTATACAAATTTTCCTTTTTCTTTAGAATATATTAGACAGATTATCACTATGGATCAATTACATTTCTTGATGGGAAAGAATATATAACAATTCAAGATAAAGACACAAGTTGGCCCATTCATCTGCAATGCAAGATCAGCAGGACAACATGCAGATGACATTTTGAAATAGATGAACTTCATTCACAACTTTACATAGTCCTATGATCCTATTGGGCTAATTTCGAAGTTAAGAGTGGAACAACAATATGCTCCTTATGCACATACCCCCAACCAAAAACAAAGTAGTTCATAAATCAAGAAAACTGGCAGGAGAATACTTTTTAGGAAGCTAAAGAATAGGTACTGTCAACAAGCCACACTCTAGTACATCAGGAAAAGTATGAGAAGAGATCAAGGAAAAAATTTCCCCTTCAGTAACAAAGACTTCAACAAAATATTTTAAAGTATATAATAAGAGAAATAAGATCATAGCTACAAAGGAGACACAACAAGAAATTATAGAGAAAATACAACCAATTTTTCTCACAGGTACATGCATCGCATTAGTGTCAAGAAGAGAGGAGATCATTATTGCATCTCCTATGTCCCCAATGACAGCAAACACACGAATTTCATCACCAACAAGAGAGCTTGGGAAGAATAAGAAATAACTAGATATTTTTTTTCTTATAAGGATATCAAAAGGAATAACCTAACACTCAAGGCTTCTATATACACACAATTTTCAAAACAAACAAATATTTCCCAACACAGGCTCTCAAATTTTGATTCAGAGAAGGGAAAAATGCATATTTCTTTCTTGGAGCCCAAGTTTGGTCAACCTAAATCAGCTCATGATTATAATCAGTCCATTTTCTCTTTTGATAAAGATACAACTCATCCCATATTCTAGATGGATTTACGCAAACTGTCTAGTGAGATGATTTTTAATATGCTAACTAATTCAGCTATGAGAGCAACCAAGCTTCAAATGTTTTTTCATAATATCCAAGAACAATTAAAATTATAAAAAATCTTTTGTTTAGCTAAAGACACAAAGATTAAGTTTATAGAGGAACTAGTGATCAAGTTTTGATACAATCCCAATAATGTGAAAGCAACTAAGGAGATTATAAAAACCAAAAATGCAGACATAGAAGTGTTAAGAAAGTAGCTAAAGCTTCCCTCCACTAAAGATACACATGCCAAAGAGTTTGATAACTTGAGAAGGAAAAGGAAAATTTGTTGAAGCTTATTATTGAATAAAATGATAAGATTGCTAAGATGGAGAAAGAAATAGAGAAGCTTTTAAAGGAAATAGAGCAGAAGACTGCTCCAGTGCAAGCCATCCCTTTGGATACTATTCTAGCAACATGTAAAAAAACATGAGAAACATCAACTTCACCATCAATATCAGCAGTAGAGACACAGTCCAACACTACACCAGCAGATCTAACTAAAGCAATGGAATACTTGTCCATTAAAGGTCGAGAGATTGAGAAATTGACTGAAAAGTTGAATAATTTATAGGAACATAAGATTAAAGTAGATAGTTCTTATCTAGCAGAGCTAAAAAAATCACACAATATTGAAAAAAGGATAGATTATTTAGAGAACAATATTTTTATGGAAGATACAATAACACAAGCAAAAGTGAACATTTGGGTAGAAATAAATGAAGACATTACAAAAATATGGGCATCTCTCGAGATCATCTTTGAACAATATGAATTAGTGCTGAAAGAAAAAACTTTAATAACAGATGTGAAAAGGGAACTTGGAACCAAATGCAATGATGCCACTTCTCTGATCAAGATATTGAATTCAAAATCCAGAGAAGAATTAGAAGAATTAGATATAGAGGAAAACACATACACTGTTTTGGAAGTGAGAAAGATTCTCACCAAGAAAAATCTAATGGTACAAATGAAGAACAAATGTGACAATTTGCAGAATATGACATAGAGGTTTCACAAGAGGTTTAATATTTTTCATCAAAAAGGCTTCCTTGGACTGCAAGGAATGGGAGATAAATTAATCAAACTTGAATACTATTAACAGAAATTATACAATATTTCCACAGACAAGTCAAAATTTGCAAAGGTTAAAGGCACCATTACAGGGAAGGCATTCATGGAAGATCTCAATTATGACTTTTTGATCAAACATGAAATAAATAATCTATTTCGTGTTAAGCCTACCTTTGAAAAATACACCGAGGTAGATGGGACCTATCGAAAGTTGATCAGGTTTCCACTACCATATGAATAGAGATGGGAAACGTTGTGTGAATTACTAGAGTAAAAGTCATCAAGCATCCAGAAGAAAGTAACAAAAAAAACAACTATTTTTAGGGTCCAGTCATCAACAACCATCCTTGATAATAGTGCCAAAAGCTACAATAGTTTCAGATCTCCTATATTTTTGTTCTATCTTTGTAGAATTGTTTTGGATATTTTGTAAAAAGATCTTGAGGTTTTCACTCAAGATATTTTTTGATAATTTTGTATAAATACTTCATAATTCGAAGTATATTGTGTTGGGACTTGTATGAATTAATAGACTTCCAATGTAAATTTGTTCCTTAAGCTCAAGTGGACAAATTTTAAGTAATACAAAATTCTTTTTTAGGATTACTATGTCAAAATTATTGGTCAAGTTATCTTCTCTTGTTAATGTGTTCTTATTTGTCAATGCATATGTTTCTCTTATCTATTTTGTTCAAAGAAAAATAAGAATATGAATTTTTTTAAGTGCACTTAGTTCTAGATTTTGAACAAATTTAATGTTTTCAACTGAAATTAAACACTAGAATTCTTAATTTCTCTATTTTTAATGGACCCTTAAACTTTCCATCTTTACCATCTCACAAAGCTCATAAGATCTAATAAGGCTGCCTAACTTGCTATGTTAGACTTATCTGTCACTATTTCAATTGATCAAATTGATACTTAATTGACTCCATTTCCCAATGGATTTCCCTGTATGTTCCAACCATGTAGAAATTACATTAATGGATTCAATCTGATCTTGTGATGTACTAAAATAAGATACTGAATCCTTATACACTATTTGCGGAATATAAAACACAATCTCTCAATCACATGCAAGTAAGAGAAAGAAGTGAATCAATCGCACAACACAAGATATTCTTGTGGAGAGGAACTTCTGAAAACCCCTCTATCATATATTGTATAAATTCAAGGAATCATGGAACAATACAATGCATTCTTGCTCACAAGAATCTCTTGCACTCTACCAATTGTCTCACACTAATCTAGGAAAAATTGGACAAACACTTAGCCAATTCCTTGCCTTCCTCTAGCCTTCCTTTCTCACGCAATTCCTAGAGAAATAAACCCCTTTTAAATAAGAAATTCAGCCTTCCTTGATTGTGCAATCCATTAAGGCCTTCCCATGAGTTTATCATTACACCCAGGAAATTTGCTACTAATACAACTGATAGCTATGTTCCCTTTAACCTTTGTCTCAACTGGATCTTCATCAGAACTGATATGTATGCAACTATTAATAGCGAATCATCAGGTATTTGATTGATCACTACTTGTGAATTAAATCTAATTTAATTCATTTTACCTCTCACTAATTCTTCACTCAGTTAGAACTAGTTAAACTAATTTTAACTGAATTAATTTTAGTTAAATTATTACACTCACACCACACTAGTGCTACAACTACAACTAGACCCCCAAAATATTATAATCACTCTACATGCCTCATCTTAGACCCTCCACTCGAAATTATTGAGCTAGCTCATTCTTCATGACTTAGTTAAAATTTATACAAGTTGTTATGAGATGAAATTACAATTTATTGTCCAATTTATTTAAGAGAAAAATAAATCAAACGTCCACATTTAGCACTAATGTGTAACTAAATTCTTCACCAATGTGTGACTAGAATCCCACACTAGTATGTGGTGCATTTTCTTGTTGAATTTCAACACTCCCTCTCAACAAGAAAGGGATTATCAGCTACCCTGATCCTACCTCTGTGGTATTCAAATTTTCTATTTGCTAGCACCTTCGTCAAGATGTCTACATCCTGATCCTTCGTGGGAATGTATTGCAACAACATAATGCACCTCTGACCACAATCTATGAGATGGTGGTACCATATTTCAATATGCTGGGACCTGTCACGAAATACTAGATTAACCGAGAGCCTTAAGCAAATATGGTTATCAGCTTCGGCTCCCTCTTCCTGTCTGATGGAATGCCTTCCCTGTCTACATCTGTGAATACTTGAAGCTTCACTCCCTCTATTTGTCTGTACCATAATCCATACTCTGTAGTTCCCCTGAGATATCTCAAAACATGCTTCCCCGCCTTCCAAAAGAGCTTGGTAGGCTTAACCGTAGATTGAATAAGCTTTTTAACTGCGTAGCATATGTCTGGTCGTGTGTTCACCAAATACATAAGTGAACCCACAAGCTTCCTATAAACAGTAGCATCCACTAGCTCACCTGAAGTATCATCCTCCTTCCTCGGGTTTATTACAAGAGGAGTCTCCATGGGTTTTTTTCCCTCCATGTGGAACTTCCTCATAATCTCCTTGGAATACTTTCCCTGAGATACAAATAGCTCCCCATATATTTGCCATATTTCGAAGCCAAGGAAATAATGTAAGAGCCCCATGTCCTTTGTCTCAAATTCTCTTGCAAGGTCCTCTTTGCAAGAAGTATGAGCTGCTCATCACTTGTCAGTATCAGATCATATACATAAAGTACAATAATCAAAATCTTACCATCAACCACAATATGATATAGTTTCCAATTCACTCCTCTCTTTGTGAAGCCCAACCCAGTAAAATAGCTATCGATCCTGATGTACCAAGCACGAGTTGTGGCTTCAGCCCATTCAATGCTCTCTTCAGTATGCACACATGCAACTCCCTATCTAAGGTCTCAAAAAATTCTAGCTGCTCAATGTAAACTTCTGCAATATCCCAAATGGGATATTTCAACTAAATTTTGAGAAATTTTCTTTACCAGAGATTTCCCATAAAATTATCATTTAAACCACAAAAGATTTATATGTAAAATAAGACAAATTAATCATATGAAATAACATGTCGAGCAAAAATGATCTTAGATTTTATTGTGTTAATAGTGGAAAGAGTGTACATGATAATATAGCAGAAGTATCTGAGATGGATGATCTGATCTCCAAAACTAATCTGCTCTGATGTTGAAATCAACCCTCCCAAAACTGAACTGTTGCACTCTCCCTACAACAACAACTACCACTAACTCTACTGAAAAACAATGAAGAAACAATTGGGTATCTAAATGATCCTCACTCTAGTATCCCTAAAGCTCTGTGAAACTCCTGAATGAAGTCTCCAAAAATAGAGTTGGGTTTTCGTCCAACACTCGACAACATACCCGAGGGTTCTCGTCATGGGGCTAACAATGGAGTAGAGAACCAGGTTCTCAACCTCAGATAAAAGGTAAGATATCATATCCAATTTATTCCTCAATGGAATCCTCCTCTTCTTTTATAGATGTATTTTATTATTAATTTAATCATGGAGCACTTTCCCTCTTATTCTCCAATTAAAATATTCCTTTTTAATGCAGAAAAGGGTAAAATGGCTACCATGTCTCCTCAGGTCATTGAAGCTCATGTCCAACCATCCCATCATGTAGGTATTTTCATTCTGGTTCCAATGAGCTATTACACTAAGGTTTTCCATTACATATTCCTCTCGGGATTCCACCTTGAGCGTAATTAATTGATTTAAGCCCAAAAATAGCTTAGTTTTCCGAAAGTTGTCGGAATGCACCGAAACGAAAGACAAATTGTCTAGTTGATGGAATATATCAAGAAATTCCACCGAACCTCATAAAAACTCCTCAAAACTCCTCCAAAAATCCCCTGGGCACACTGATGACCCCAACTTGTACTTGTGACATGTCTGCTCCCAACTCTAGAAGTCCATCCTAACCTTGTCATAACGAGCACCAAAAAAAGGAACATTACAGAACTTTTTCTTCAAGATTTATTGCCCTCAAGCAATCCACATATGTGGGCCACCCTGTAGGCATGATGCAACTGAGACCCAATTCCCAGATCCCATACAAACCCCTGGTTGTGGCTATGCTCCTATGTCAAGCTACCCAGAATAGACCCCTTAATGTCGGGACCCTAATATGATCTCTCACCACATCTATCATTAATAAATTCTCCTATATCCCAATGCCACCATGGCCAATAATCTTCTGAATTCCAGGGCTCAGACTGCGCACCACATCTAGCTATAATTGTTTCCCCATGAAGCGAAGACCGCCAAAAAACATCAATGATCCATGGCTCCTATTGTGTTGTAGCTCTGATTGTGTAAGCTATCCCACCAACTACGTACCAACTCATCACCTCTCTCCAATCCAACTCCTGACTCAATTTCATGCTAAAATTTCTCTCCTAAAGTTGGGATGGAATGTTTAAGAGCTGTCGACCTGCTCCCCACTTCCAACTGGAAGCTGCAGCATCTGTCATGTCTAAGGGTCCTTGCTCCGCTATGCTCCCTACAAAGAATATTGTACCATCAATAGGGTACCAACTCATGATCTCCCGCTAATATATTCGATAAGAAGAATCTAATCTAGTGACATCAACATACGGAACACATCTAGAGTTTTGTCCTTGTCCTTGTCCTTCTCCTTCTTTCGTTGTTGTCGTCGCTCTCAATCCAACTCAAATCACTAGATCGATTCTTGCAAACACAAACAGTGAATAAAAACCAACATGAAATATACATGATGTCTACTTATATTACTCAAATCAAATCGATTAGATCTGAAATACATATATCATTAAAGAATACATTGCGCAAGAAATGGAGACATAGGTATGGGAAAATGAATAACAATATTTATTAAAGAGTAGAAGGGGAAGGTTACAACCAATGGAACGATTTGTTGTCAACCTGATCCAACTTCATTCCAGCCTCATCACATCCAACATCATACCATTAGCATATCAATACTTTCACTCTCTTATCAAATGAGAATCCAACAACATAACTTTACCAAAATTATTCCTTCCCTATCACTAGGATGAGTTCTCAATTTGTAGGGAAACTGATGGTAGTTTCTCAATGTAATATTCCCAATTTTTCACATGATATTTGGAATATTAGAGTTCTTAATAAAATTAATTAATTAAGTAAATGAAGGGGTGGAGGGACCCACAATCATCAAAGATGAATAAAATCCACTTTAAAGTGTGTATGTGGATATTCTAGATCTAGATCTAAAATCATGGAGTAGTGGAGCAACTCCATTAATGGAGATCATGTCTCATTTATGAGATATATTATGGAGGATGAAACGGTCAAATAATATCATAGATATTAAATATAAAATCATGAGGATCTTTGATAAGGTCAATTGAGATCATCGTTAATTCAAAGAAGATCATAGAGCACTTATGATAATTTAGTGGAGGAAGTGATGAATTTAATGCACACATGATGGAGAGGGTGACCACCCCATGTGAACATGATGGAGGACATGGAGAAACAATGCAGTCAGCCATGGAGAGTTCTTTCCACATGTACAATGCAGTTTTGGAGTGGGCCTAGGCTATGGAAGGCTCATATCTATATAATGAAGGTGAAGGCACTATAGAAGGCATGATTTGGATTATTCATTTCTGGATCTGTTTAGATCTAGATTTGTCTTATGACATTTCTATGCATTCTTGATAAATTTATCTAAGATTGCAGTGTTGTTTATCACAGGGTGTTCCCGAGAGGGAATCCCTCCTATTTCATTGAGTAGCTCTTGAAAGAGGGTTATACTTCATTCCTTTGTTAGGATATTCTTACACATAGGAAATAGTTAAGAATAACTTAGTCTAGTGTAGAGTTAGGTAAAGTGTGTTTCTTTACCATATACATTTGTAACTTATAATCTGACGGTCACGATTTGTACTGATTCGATGGTTATCTCTCACCTCGGTATTAACGACACTCGATCCGTGGCTTAACACCCGATTGGTCTATGATCTATATTTAAAGAGCATGGAGGGTCATTTTTCCAGTAATCGTTTATGAGAGAAACATATGTAACTTTTCTTTTTATAATAATAAATTGCCTGAAGTGGCCGCATTGGCTCAGGCCGTGGACTGTTTCCCTCCTTGAGGGTTTTAACCATGTGATTATACTAGTGTAATGATTTGTGATCTGTTTGTGAGTGGTGACCTTTGGTTCTTGATCTATGAAACTTACCCTGTAAATTCCTACATGGTATCAGAGCTATTTTGAGGGCTACATCAATTGTTGATCAAAATCTGAAGCCGGTTTGACTGCATGCGAATTCCGTTTTGTAGATCTACTATTTATAAAAACATTTGGGCTTGGAGAACTTCTCTATTGTGTCTGGAGCATCAGTTATAGTGAGGAACACCTTTCGTTTCATGTGAAAAGGTTTCCGGCTGCCCAAGTTATGACCGTTTAGATCTGGAGGTATAAATCATCTGTTTTGCAGTTATATTTGTTAATAGTTCTGCTTATTTCGGTTCCCTCTGTTTTTTCGGTTTTTAGGTTTCATTTATTTTCCGGATCTATACCCTCTTCTCTATGTATTCTCTTTTCTCTGCGCTGCGTGCGATCTCTGCAAATCAGAAACAGGAAAAGGGATTTTTTTTGCTACATATGCTCTTTCCTCGCCTCTATGTGCGATCTCGAGAAATCAGAAAGAGTGAAAAAATTGATAGTTTCCAGTAAGGCTAACCAAAAATATAACATTCTGTTGTAAGGCTTGCATTTCTTTTCTTTTTTTCTCGGTTTTTGTGTTTTTTTTTTTGTGCAGGAAAAGGCACGCACACTGAAGAGTTTAAAAAAAAAAAAACAGGATCCTTTTACTATCTCACTTGGTGAGGGGTTAGTTTATGAGAATAGAGCTAAGAGGTCTTGGGTTAAAATCTCTTTCTCAAGCTTCTTTTGTAAAAAAAAATTGTTAAAAGGGGTGGATTTTTTTTTAAAAATTCGCACTTCATCCCGTTCCCGTAACTATTCGGCATCTTCAACTTGTTTTTTCAAAAAGGTATAACTTCTTCATCCGGAAGCCGTTTTTCGAGCCGTTTTTTTTTTTTGAACAACTTAATTTTTCGAGATATTTCCATTGGATCAGTCAATTTTAGATTTTCTCAACTTCAATTTTTAAAAAAATGGAAATTTCATGCCCGATTATTCTTAACAGCACTAATTATTTCCAATGGCTATCTCACATGGTAGATATACTTAGAAGTAAAGGGCTTTATAGAATAGCCACAAGGGTAGAAACTAAACCTTATAATGATGATAAAGTCGCTAAATGGGAAAATAAACAAGATCAAGCACGAGGGTTGATAGGAATTTCCATTGCTCAAGATCTTCAATTTCATATCCTTGACATTGACACCCCTCATGAAGCCCTAGATAACCTAAATTCTGTATTTGGCATTCAAAATCAAATCAGGGCTCACCAGCTTGATAATGAGTTACTTACTTTGGACCCTAATAATTTATCCTCTATTTAAGACTTTTGGTCCAAATTCAAGACCCTTAGACTTCTTTTAGAAGTTGTAGCCTCATCTATTGCATTCTTGCTAAGCTTGGTCCTGCATACTCTGTATTTATTTCCGCCTTCCATTCCACTAGAGAAGCCATCATTTCTTCAGGAACCACCTACAAGAACCCCTCTTTTGATGCTTTTTGCGATTATTTGATAAGAGAAAAAGAAAAACTATTTCACCTTAGTCTTATCACTTCTGGAAACGCTTCTAAGAAAGCCTTAGCAGCCCAACAACAACCATATCAAAAGAATCCCAAGAAGCAGTATCCTAAAAAGTATGGTCCAAAACCAAACAAGGGTCCTAAGCAATTTCAATTGAAAACTGAAAAAGAAACTCACCAAAATGATAAAGCATATAAAAACAAAGGAAAGAATACAGATAGACATTGCAACTTTTGCAATCGTGATGGCCATATAGAGTCCAAATGTTTTAAGAAGATGGAAACCTTAGAAGCATCAATGAGGAAGCACAACATCAATTTGGAGCACTCTTCACCTTCATCTTCAGGATGGTACTTTCTGCTTATGGTTTTCAAGCATCAAGATCTGGTTATGCTTTAACTTTAACTTCCTCTTCTCATTATCATGAGTGGCTCATTGATTCTGGAGCTTCTTATCACATGGCCAAAAATAAAGCCATGTTTTCTTCTTTAAATGATTGTAACACCAAACATATTTATGTTGGTGATGATAGATGTCTTAGTGTTGTAGGATCTATAAAAATTCATCTCAATAATGGCTAGTTTAATGATGTACTATGTGTTCCTACCTTGTCATGAAACCTTCTCTCTGTTTATCAGATAACTCATTCAGGTGAAGGGAAAATAATAGAATTCTCACCTCATGATGCGGTAATTAGGGACCTCAAAGATCCTAAACATATTTTAGCTACTGGCATTGCTGATGATTCCACAAGGTTGTATAAGTTTGACAACTTTGGGTCATCATGTCTTCCCTCCATTTTTGTTGCTCATAATGATGAAGTGTGCGAACTTTGGCATGAGTGATTTGGTCACTTAAACTATCGCTCTCTTCAAACTCTATGTAAGGAAAATATGGTGACGGGTATTCCTATGGTGTCTTTCTGAGATGGTGTTTTCTCTAGATGTGTACTTGAAAAAAATCATTGGGATATTTTTGACAAACATGCCTCTTGGCACGCTTTAGCCCCTTTGCAGCTTGTGCACAGTGATTTATGTGGTCCACTTCCTGTTGTTTCTTTCTCTGGTTGGAATTACTTCTTAACTTTCATTGATGATTTTTCCAGACGCACTTGGGTATACTTCTTAAAACTCAAGAGTGAAGTTTTTAACATGTTCTTGGCCTTTAAGGCCTTTGTTGAGAAACAATCTAGAAATCAAATTATTAAGTTAATATCAGAAAATGGAGGAGATTATGTTAACAAAAAATTTATCAACTTCTGCACTGAGCATGGCGTTCAATTGCAAAATAATGTTCCATATACTCCACAACAAAATGGTGTAGCTGAAAGGAAGAATTGCACCTTAAAAGAAATGGCTAATTGTATGCTTCAATCTAAAGTACTTGGTCTCAATTTTTGGGCAGAAGCCATTAAATGTGAAAATTACATAGTAAATTGCACTCCTACTAAGGTTTTAAAGAATATAACTCCAGAAGAAGCTTGGAGCTCAATCAAACCAAATGTAAGTCACTTTCGTGTTTTTGGAAGTGATGCTTGGGCCCATATTCCATATGCGAAACAGAAAGCCTTAGAACCTAAGAGTGAGAAATGCATTTTTGTTGGATATTCTAAAGATGTCAAAGGATATAGAATTCTTCAACCAAAATCAAAAAATATAATCATTAGAATAGATGTTAAATTTGATGAAAATATATCAGCCTGCGAGCCTAGTTCGGTGACTGTGCCACCTTTGGCCTGCGAGTCTGATTCGGCATATGTGCCACCTCTCTCTCTCTCTTCTATTTTTAATAGCATTCCTTCTAGTTTAGATTATGAAAATGAGGATGAAAATCATCTTCCACATCTTGAAATTTTTCCTTTTACTCCACCACTTCCAAGATGGGTCCGCTCTACTCGGGATGCAACAGGTTCTCTTGCAGGTGACCCTGCCGATCGACAACGTTAACATTCTTAGTTTGAAAGAGCCTCTTCCTTATTGGATCAAGTTCTATAAAATAATGTTCTAGAAACCTTTGAAGAAGCCTTTGGTCATCCAGATTTGGATGAAGCTATGAATGAAGAATATCGCTCCTTATTTGCGAATGATACTTGGGATCTTTTTCCTCTTCCAAAAGGAAGAAAACTTGTCAGATGCAGATTGGTTTACAAAACAAATTTTGGACCAGATGGAAAAGTGGATAGACATAAAGCTCTTGTTGTCGCTAAAGGATTTTCAAAAGTTGAAGGCATTGACTATACTGAAAACTTCTCCCCTATTGCCAAAATGAATTCTATTCACCTTGTTTTTTCCCTTACTGTCTCCTTTAAATGGGAAGTCCATTAGATGGATGTTAAATCTGCCTTCTTACATGGAGATTTGAATGAAGAAATCTACATGGAAAAACCCCCTGGCTCTATCCAAAAAGACTCCAGCCTTGTTTGTCACCTTAGGAAGTCTCTCTATGGTCTCAAACAAGCTGCTTGGGCTTGGTATGCCAAAATGGATAGATTTCTATTAGATAATGGCTTTTCTAGGTGTCAATCTAACAACACTATCTACACCAAGAAAGTGGGTAAGTCCTTCACGATCCTTGTTATTTATGTTGATGATATTATCCTTACTGGTAGGGATCCAAACCATATAAACCATGTGAATTCTAGCCTAAAAAAGAAGTTTGAAATGACAGACTTAGGACACTTGCATTATTTCCTTGGTCTTCAAGTATTGAAATCCAAGGAAGGCATTACCCTCTCTCAGTCCAAGTATGCCTGTGATATTATACACCATTTTCACATGGAAGACTATAAGCTAGCCCCTCCTCCCTTTCAGTCTGGAGTCAAGCTTTCAGTCACTTGTACTACCCGTGAAGTTGATGCTACTTTATATTGTCAACTTGTTGGTAAACTTATGTATCTAACCCATACCCGTCCTCACCTTTCCTTTGTCATTGGCCTTATTGCTTGGTTTATGCACCAACCTCATGAAAGTCACTGGAAATCAGCTAAAATAATACTTCGATATATTTGAGGTATAGTTCATTTCGAGATTCATTACAGTGCAGGAGCATCTCTGTTGTTGATTGGTTTCATTGATTCTAATTGGGCTGGTGACCCTAACGATAGAAAGTCTATTGCAGGATATGTATTCAATCTTGGTTCAGGTCATATTACTTGGTCTTGTAAGAAACAAAGTTCCATCTCTATTTCTTCAAGAGAAACGGAGTATCGTGGTGCAGTTGAAGCCAGCAAGGAAGCAATGTGGCTTCATCAGATCCTTTCTGAATTTGGTCTTCATAAGCAGCATCCAACTACACTTTGGTGTGATAATCAAAGTGTCATTCAGCTATGTAAGGATCCAGTTTAGCATCAACGTATGAAACACATTGAACTCCACATACACTTCATCATTCATGATCGTGTTCTTGAAGTGCAGTATTGTCTAACCAATGATCAAGTAGCCGATATCTTTACAAAGGCTCTCACAGAAGTGAAGTTTACCAAATTTTGATCCATGCTTGGAGTTCAAGAAAGTTTTCATTAAGGGGGGATAGGCTCTAATGCCTCCTTCCTTCTCCTATTGTGTCACTTTTGTAAATCGTTCAATCCTATCCCAATTTGTTCTTAAGGGGGGATGTTCGGATATTTCAACACATATGAAATAGGCTCCTTTTGTGTCACCTTTGTAAATCCTTCAATCCTATCCCAAGTTGTTCTTAAGGGGGGATGTTAGGATATTCCGACACATAGGAAATAGTTAAGAATAACTTAGTCTAGTGTAGAGTTAGGTAAAGTGTGTTTCTTTACCATGTACATTTGTAACTTATAATCTGACGGTCACGATTTGTAGTGATCCGACGATTATCTCTCACCTCGGTATTAACGACACTTGATCCATGGCTTAACACCCGATTGGTCTATGATCTCTATTTGAAGAGCATGGAGGGTCATTTTTCCGGTAACTGTTTATGAGAGAAACATATATAAATTTTCTATTTATATTAATAAATTGCCTGAAGTGGCCACGTTGGCTCAGGTCGTGCACTGTTTCCCTATTTGAGGGTTTTAACCATGTGATTATACTAGTGTACTAATTTGTGATATTTTTGTGAGCAGTGACCTTTGGTTCTTGATCTACGGAACTTACCCTGTAAATTTCTACATCCTTATCAAGCATTGGTGCCATATTTAGGAGATTGTTTGTAGCATTCAGCTAGGAAACCGGTGGAGGATTCATCCTACCACTTTGTTCTTCACATTTAGTCTTCCAGGAGCAGAAAATCTATATCTCGCATTCATGCCATTGGGTTTTACCTCCATGCAGCAACAGTCCCTTCAAGGATTGTGCAGTCCAATCCTATTGATCTATTGGAGGAATGAAGTTTTCAGCATTTCAGCTGGGAATCCTGTGAGGGATCATCTCCTCACATTAGATCTATTGTTTCCATAACTCAACAGATGATTTGACACATCTAGCAATAGGCTATTGAGCCTTCCTCTCTTACAACATAATTTTCTAAAGCTGTTGTTCATACAGAAGCTATTTTCAGTGGAGGAGATTGGAGGAGCTAGATATTGAGCTTTTAGCCCAAGGATCTAGTGAAGGGATCAATCATTCTTGCATAGATCTGATTGTGCATCATTGCAGCCATCATATCATCAAATCTAGCTTCAGATCTACATACCCAACAATGTATATGTGAAGCCCTAAGAGGGTGGTTTTCTTAGATTGATAGATCTGAGAAACCCTTTCTGGGTTATCTTGGGTATCCATCATAGGGCCCAGATCTCTATTTTCAGCATCATCAGAGCTCCCATTCGGCCTAGATCTAACTTTCTATCTTTCAGGAAGTTGCAGTCCTAATAGTTGCAGTAGGGACAATGCAGTTTACCTTCCAGCAGTTCAGCAGTTATGCAGTCCCTCTTGTGGGATCATTGCAGGGTCATTCTAGGCCATCCCTTTGGCTTAAGTGTCTCATATTTTGAGCAGTATTATACTTTCTTTTTCACCTCCCATATAATAAAATGGTTCAACTATTTTTGTGTATTATGATGTGTATATAGATTTATTGTTTACTTTGCTCTAGTTCTTATATTGTGTTTCAGTATTAATGAATTCTCCCTTTTCGGATATTACAATGGTATCAGAGCATGATCTTTGCCTCAGCTTGTGGACACTTCATCTTTTGCATCAAAAGAAGAAGCAGATAGATGAGATCTATCATGAAGGAGGATTGTAGTTTTTCCACTCCTCTCTTTATATCCATGCAAAATCTCTCCAAAGAGGTCAAACAAATGAAGAAGGAAAGGAAAAATGATGATCCAAGAAGAATATTTGATGAGGAAGGTCCAAGCACTTCTTATTAGCAACAAAGAAGACTGAAGAATCATAGATCTCCTCATAGATCTACTTTTCCCACTCCCTTTAAAGAAGGTGAATGGTATAGAAATGAAGAAAGAAAGGAACCTGAGACTCATGAGACTCTCAGTATGTATCTTGAAGAGTACAAATCACAGTCTAGAGCATTCAAAGAGAGTATAACTCTCCAAGAATTCTTCAAACTCAAAGAAGAAAGAAGATCCTATAGAAGCAATAGGAGAAAGAGGCACAATATATTTTATTTGCCTACATTTTATGGATCTTCATCAAGCGTTGTTAAGGCTTGGAGGGAAGAGTTAGATACTCTTTTCATGCTACATCCAATGGCTGAAAAAGAGGCTGTCTAGATTGCAACACTTCATCTTTTAGGTGGAGCCAATGATTGATGGTTTGGTCACATGGAGCATGCAAAGGTGACTAAATATTCATATTTCTTTCACAAGTTGAGGAAGAAGTTTGATGTGAGAAAAACAGAAATGTGCCACAAAGAGACATTTCCTAAGGAAACAAAGGAGGATGTCAATCTTGTCACTCTGGACAAGGAGTCACTACATTCACCACCAGCTACAGAAGTACTTGCATCTAGAGAAGAGACACTTGCATCTTTGCACGATAATATTGATCTCTTGACGCATAACATCCCATACATGATTCAAGAGATGCATGAAGAAGAGGAGGTAGATTCCAGCGTTGGTACACATGGATAAGAGAAGCCATCACTCTTAATAGTAGTTGGAGACACCATTGTCCCGGTTGGAGGAACTCTTATGTTCTTGCAAGAGGTTCCCACACATCAGTTAATCCAAGGTATGCATACATTTTCATCACATATTGTTTCAGTAGATCTTATTGAAACTTATGAGGACATGCCATCAAGTCCAATTCATAACCAAGGGTTACAACAAAATTCTGATTTGAAGTAGCAACATATCATAGTGCATAGGAACCTTGATCTAATCAAGGAGGAGATGAAGAGTTATCCCAGTTCATCATTGTTGAGCTACATTCAACCCTTTGAGTTGAAGTGTAGAGTTTCAGAATATGGGATGAGCATGATCGTATGTACAATGATTGGTTATGAGATCAGCATTGTGCCTTGCTTTGAGACAACGTATGTATTACCATGCAGATCTACAATGCTATCACTCAGTAGCAGTGATAATGAAGGGGCCCCATTACTCTTGGAGCATTCTGAAGGTAGCTTCACTCATGAAGAAATGGAGGTTAAGATGATAAATGGTAGACATCTTGAGATGAGTAATCTTTTCTCCTTTCTATATGACACTTTCTCAATGAGCATCTCATAGCTCAAAGAGAAACTTCTACCTGTAGCAGATCTAGAACCTCATTGGTTTTGGAGGGCCATTGACGAGAAGAAGGTCTCATTAAGAGATGTCATTAGAGTTTCACTTCAACATCTCATGGAGTGCAAAGTTTTTCATCAGTTTCGAAAGGATGGTATTATACAAAGGGAGGATACCATGTTTATGCAAAACATCATTCATCATCCACATGGGGATGAGTGGGCGAGAATGATTAGTAAGGTGTTGCAAGACCAATGAAGATATATGACATAGGCCAGCAAGAAGCTTGGTTACATTGGTTTCTATTGGGTGAGTTTGGTTACTACCCAAAGGCACCTATTTCTTTGATCCATGCCTTGAAAAACACTCATGAAATGAAGAAGGAGGCATGGTTGCACTGGCTACTCTTAGGTGAGTATGGTTACCACCCAATAGCTCATATTTATTTGACTCATCCCTTGTGTATCTGTTAGTATGAATCTTTTGTCGAAGTGTACAAAAAAAGACCACTTTAGCTACGCATAACTTATAGCCCTAACATCAAATATGGCTGCCAATATCTTCAGATCTGCAGTTAGTTGATCAAGACAAATGCTGCAAAAATCCAGATCTATGCATAAAGAGATATTAAGCAGTAAAAATAAGGTTTTTCTCCATACATCCAATAGACAAGACAAGAACAATATTTTTGAAAGAATTTTTGTATTAAGGGCACCTGGGAGGAAAACAAGAAGGTGTTTCCAATTCTCCTCGATGGGATGGGTTCTTGGAAGTCCTCAGCACTTCAGATCTAGCATTTCTCTCTCCTGTTGGTGTAGAAAACCCAGACAAAGATAGAACTCAAAGGGAGCTCACACAATAGATAATGGAAAATATGACAATGATAATGGCTCAAAGTCAGACCAAGAGTATAGATCCAGAGTGATCTAATAGGCAACAAAAGGTGAAGAATGGTAGGAAAAACCCTCCTATTTATAACAAAATATTGGGTCATTCTAGATCTTGGTGCATGATTAAAATAACATTAACCAAATCTAGATCCACTTTTTATGGAATATTCTATTATATTTATTGGAGGGAAAAAGTATTTGACTTGGGTCAAATCCCTTTATTTGTAAATAATAAATAAATAAATGATTTATTTATCATTTTAAGGAAGTGGTTGGATGATAATCAAATAAATATTGATTTATTTAATTATTTATGGGTGATTTAGTCATATTTAACAAGGAATATTATTTAAATAAGATTTAAATAATTATTCCTAGAAAATAATAAGATAAATAAATATTTATCTAATTAATTTCTTTGTTTTGGGTTAAACATGACCAGGAATAATAATTAAATTATTTTTTAATTAATTATTCCTTGAGGAAAATCAAACAAATATAGGTTTGTTTAATATTTCCTTTTGGGGTTTTCTGTTTAGACCATAAAAAACCTAATAAATGTGTTTTATTAAGTTATTTTACATAGTGAAAGAGGTACACTTAGGGATATGTGCTATTATTTACATAGTGTACTTGATTCCATCTAATGATGGCTGAGGTTGATGACCAAAAAATGAATTATGGTTGCCCCTAAGCGTGCGTGTTGGGAAAAATCATATGACCGATAAGTTGTAAGAACTCAATCACAGGGCCATCAAAAGGAAGTGGAGAGAGAAATATAGGTAGACTAATGTCTTTGAAGAACTAGACCTTTGAGGAAGGCAGACTTCCGAGGTGCGACAAGTCTCTTTTTATGAGAGGTACTGTGCTAAGGCGGCGGGGAGAGCCTACTGTGCCCGGCAAGGACAAATACAAAAGAATAATGTTCAATAAACAAGGGACCAAGCAATAAAGAAGAGTACAACCGGCATAAACATGAGCCGGATAAAAATACAATGAGGGATCCCATATACATGTTGTGCCTGGGATAACAGCCAGGACTTATACAATAATATCTGAGTACATGAGATACAAATACAACCCAAATGCCCCTATAAGCGGGGAAGGGCTCACAAAATCTGACTGATACATGCAAATCAAAGAGGCGCTGCAAGCGGCTAAGGCCGACATCATCAAATATATGGAGCTGCATCGAAGGTTGCAATGAAGAGGTCATCCGGGCATGTGGGGGGTTACCTATAGGGCCACCTCCTCATGAGGGCTGAGACATCTCACACACACCCGGGAATCACCAATAGCTGCTGCTGCATCACTGAACCATCAAGCATACGGATCTCGATCATGCTGAAAGGAGCTGGAGTGGAGAAACAATCAAGTCAAAGGGAAATGAGAGATCCCTTTGCCTGATTTGAGGCACCGAACAAGAGTGGAAGCTGGAACCAAGGTACACTGCCCTCTAGACCTGTCTTCTGGAATGAAGGAGCTGATGTCGACAGAAGGAGGTCCGCCATAGGTGAGGCAATGAGAGATCCTCAACTAAGGCACGAGAGAAAATAGTAGAGCGACGGACAGACTAATATCAATGATGATGATGGAATGGAGGGGACTGAGTAGCGAATGGACGACTTCCCTTGCTAGAGCATAAAGGGCATGAATGACATGGCAGTGACTGACACAATATCATAAGGGATAGGGGATAGTGGGATTGACGGCCATAATGTACGACATAAGAGAGAGACCAAGCAATGAAGGATGGAGGACTATAGCGGGGTACAAAGGACTCGGGATAGACTCCATGAAAGAGATGATGACTCAACTTGGATGCTATAAACAAGGGCGAATCGATGGTGCTGCCACATAGTAAAGGTCCCATGGGGGACCATGAAAACATGAGTACAAGATGGTATCTCATAACGAAAATCGACACGGACAAAGACAAGTATGGAGGCAAAGTGGTGCCCCAAGTACCAGTGTTGTAAGTGAGGAAATTCGATTTTGGTGGGAGGTGGAGTGACCCATCTTGGAAAAAATGTGTCCTGGTGAAGTATCAAATCACAAACAACTAACAGATACCCATTTGAGGGCTCGGTGCGAGATTTCCAACGGTTCAGATGGTTTGTCAAACGGAGCTACGGTGTGGTCACAGCAGGCAAAAGAAAAAACAAGGGTTCTCTTTTAATAAGTGAGTTTTCCCTCCAAATTCACTCATTTGCTAGTGTTGCTGTGGTGAATGTAGAGAGGAGAGAAGGCCCTAAATCTTGCAGCGAGCGTAGTGGACAAACTGACCATTGGAAACAAGATCCGTCAGTTGCAGGTAAGAGGCCTAACCTTACTCTTTCATTTGGATGGATTGAAAGTTCAGAGTAGGGCCCATAATCTTAGGAACAAACCCTTTTTCACCTCTATGGCCGGGTCACAATTTTTGGGCCAAAAACTGTGACCTGGGAAGCAGGTTTTGAGCCAAAAACTGCGACTTGTCCCAGGATTGGGCAAAAAATGCGACCTGGAGGATGAATGAGATTTCAGTGCTATTTTAGGGCTGAGATTTGGGTTTTTGTGATTGGATACAGTGTTTCCTATCTGTATACTGACAAAGATGATGTGTTTGTGCAGATATGGCAGATATACGGGTCAATTGGAGAGAGAGAGACCTGGGTACATTACAGTTAGAGATCCAGGCAGATCAGGGTGTCCGTCGTGTATTGGCCAGATTTGGGGTTCTGAAGTTTTTGGAGAACCCTTTAATGAGAGTTGGGGAGCCCTTGTTGGCCCGGATTGTCAGTTATTGGGATCCAGATCATGAGGTCTTTGTAGTGCAGGGGCACAGGATCGAATTGATAGTCCAGGATCTGTATTTCCTGACTGGTCTCCTGTCACTTGGGATGGTGGGAAATACGCAGCCAGTGCTACCGCGGGGGCGAAATATCATGGAGTTTGTGGAGCGACATTGTCGACCGAGACTCCAAGTCAAAGGGCCTTGGATATCGATCGGTGAATTAGAGAGATTAGAGACTCGTGCAGTGGCTGCAGCGGTGCTGCGGATCCTGGGCAACCACACGCTCCATCACATCACTGGGGGGTAGATGATGATTTTGGAGAGTGTGTTGAGTGGGACATACTATGGGTGGGCCCAAATGATGTTGGTGTCATTAAAATGACAGTTGTCGCTTTGCAAGCGGCAAGTGAACCACAATTGCTCGTATGGGACTTTATTATGCTCCTTCTTTTTTGAGAAGATCCCGACCTTATGACCTCGTATACAGCTCCCAGATGGGGGCCCGAGAGAGCCCAGGATGCACCGGTGGGGGTGACTACTGTGCAGAGGAGGAGGAGGGGCGATCAGATGAGTGTTTCGACCTGAGTTCTTTGCCCATTGGGATCAGATGCCATTATACATAGATGACTATCCCTATAGTGGGATGAGTTATTGTGGGGATCCGAACCTACCACTTCTGCCTGATCGAGTATGGGGACCCGATGGTAAGTGACAAGTGACTACTCTTTTTTGGGCATGTTAAAGTTATTGAATAGTAGATAGGGTACTGATTCATGTACTTTTGGTATGCAGATATAGCTCTGGTAAAACCGGTCGGATATATGGGACGACCGGCAGCATCAGGAGCTGTAGGCCCGAGTGGATCGAGAGCGGCGCATAATGAGGATGCGGCCGCCCTCCTGGAGGACATCCACCGTAGATGTGAGAGGTTTCTGACTGGTGTTTCAGAGCGCGGGTGGCAAGACTTAGACGACCAGTACATAGAGCCATGTATTGGTCTACCCTTGGAATGGCGAGGTGTCATGCGGCGCATGGCGATGGCCGGTCAGGGGATACGTGATCTACAGGCTGCAAGAGAAGAGCCATTGGCTCGGGATCCACCAGAGAGTGATTAGATGTGGGATAGGTGGTGCCCCCTAGTGTGTATGTAGGGACAGGTGGTGCCCCCAGTTTTTAGTTTGTTGTAACATGCTATGGGCATGTCATATGTATCAGAGTAGATGGACTCTAAACACATGTTTTATGACACATATTATGGATATGCATATTTTTTAATGATTATGAATGTTATTGTCTTGTATAAAATGCCTGTGATAAATTCCAATATAGAACATGGTTTGCAATGCTATCTACATAGTGATTTTGTTCTCGAGGTACATGGTTGAAAGTTATGGTTTCAAATTCACATACCAAGAGTTTCACTCGTAAATATCGTCTAAACAGCACAGGATTATGCACACGATAGACACCATTTAGTTGCATGACAATAATTAGGGAATCTAAATGGACATGCAGATGGAGGATGCGATGAGAGAGGGCATCGACTAAAAGACCACGCACTACATCATATTCGGCCTGATTATTGGTGGCAGGACCAATGCAGACCCAGTTCGAGAGAACAAGGGCATGCAAGGGGGTGAAAATGGCCCAACCTTCCGAGGCTAGATTTCGGGAGTAACGACTTGCACCATCGGCGTAACCGATATAGGGTGGGGACGGGAGTTCCTGCGGAATAGTGTTACAAGACAAAAAATGGGAGGAGGAGGAACGATGACGGTAGTCGCGTGAGTGTATAGGAGACATCGAGCGACAACTGTAGGAAGGAGTGCGATGGGCAGGATGGCTATGACTCAGATACGAATGAGACGATGGTATATGAGGGCTATAGGAGGTATGGCTGGGACTCGGGCTGCGGAGGTCAACATAGATACGGGTGGTGTTATCCCATTTATGGGCAGGAAGGATGAGGTCATGGGTGGAAAAGGCTTACAAGAGGGCATCCTGACGGGAAAAGAGGGGATGACGAGAGGAAGGGAAACCACATGATGCGGCAAAGCTACCTAGATCATCTGTATAGGAAGAAAGGCTAACATACGGATCATTACGGGGGATGACAGAGGAACAGATAAAAAAATGGTCAAATGATGTTGAGCCCAGGGTGGTCGCTGAAGGGGGATCGATCGAAACGACAGGGGAGGGTTCAAAGGGAATGTTCTCCAAGGGTATCACAGAGGATGATAGGTAGAGAATGGTGGTAGTGGACTCCGTTATCTGGAAATCAGGGGGGGGGGATGTCAATGGGAGCGGGGGGATCCTCAGGCTGACCTGAAGCATACTGCGCAAGTATGGGAGAGGCAGACTGATTTTGTTCAACCTCATACTCTCAAACTACCTCTAAAGAGGCATGGTAGTGCGTCAGGTGAGGACAACGGTGGGAGTAATGGCCATGGACACCGCACAAAGCACAAGGTTTGTTGGTGTGGAGAATATTGGGGTTCTTGGTTACGGACGAGGAAGGAACAGAGGCTTTAGGGACCGTAGACTCAGGGAACACGACTTTAACCATGGGTTGAATACGAGGCAATTCAGGACAAGTATGGGTGGTGTGACCGATGACATCACACAAGGCGCAAGGCTTTGCGGGCAGAGGAGGATCCGGGTCAGTCGGGGTGGCCTTGTCTTTAGATGCCCCCTTGTGAGCTTTGCCTTTCTTTCCTGGGGCTGTCACCACAGGGGCAGGGTCCTGGGGAGGTGCGAGGGGCATGGTGGCAATGGAGGAAGCGAGGGGGACCAGTTGAACTAGTGTCAAAGCAAGATAAGGTTTGGGGTGACTGGGTGGGGTAGCGGCTGGAGGGTCGAGGTACCAGACGGGTATGCCCAGGGTCAGGTTGGGGAGAGAGAGGGTGGCCATGACAGGGACCGCATAGACTCCGGGAGGGGGAGCTAGGAAAAGTATCTGACCAGTGGGATAATGACTAGGAGGGACGGCTCCGAGATGGTTGAGGCTGCGGGGAACTCACCTAGGAGGATAGAAGGGTTCAGGGATACCAGCTGTAGGAGAAGGGCCAGAAGGAGGAGGTCCGGCTGGCTGAGATTAATGGCTAGGAGCGGGTTGTAGTGGGTGAGGTTGAGTCTGAGGTTGTTGACAAGCCGAAGCGGGTCGCTTAAGGGTAGCCTGAGACGATTGCATCATGCAAACATTCGATAAGCTGGGATCAGAGATAGGAGGAGGAGGGAGACCAGGGAAATTTCCAAGAAAAGAGGAGTCTTTGTAGACGCCGAGAGAGACATTGGTCAAGGAATTGAAGGTTTACTTATTGGCTACAGAAGAGATGGTCGTCTCAGGGGAGGTCTGACACTTTGGCTCATGATAATTCAACTGGTCGATGGTGACTATATTTCCATTGTGAGGAAAAGACATCTTGTGAAAAACTGGGGATGGGACAACAAACATGGCATAGGTGTAGCTTTGCCCCAAGAGAATTTTGTAATCTAGAGGGGCGTCGATGACTTCGACTTCAACGCAAATAGTCTTGCCCGCAAGAGTGATAGGACAATTACGGTAGAGGCCAATGGGCTGGGAGGCGTGGCCATCCCACGCTCGAAGGGTAATCGTGGAATGGGCCAACTCAGGAGATCTGAGTTTCTTCCAAACCAAAGAGGACATCACACAGGTGGATGCCCCCTCATCAATTATACACCGAGAAATGTTAGCGTTCCAGATTTTGACGGGGATTTGGAAGGCTACGGAAGTAGGAAGAGGAGGATGTTCTGATTGATGGGCGTCGAAAACAATCATTTGGTCATCAGCAGGATCTACAGCCCCCATGGCAGATAGTAGAGCCTTCTTTTGGGAAGGGCACGACTGGAGGAGTTCCAATGTGGAAATGGCAGCAGGAGACTGCACCAAATCATCTACTATGCTATATGAATGAGCATCTCGACCAGGAGAAGCATTTCGGCGTAATGGTCCCTTAGGAATCTTGGTATGAACCTCAACTTTGGGTTGAGGGATATGTAAGGGACCACTGGATGTTGAAAGAGGCTCTGTAGAACCTGAAGAAGGGGACTTGGAGGCAGACTGAGCGGGAGGCTTGGGGTACTGGCGAGACCAAGTTTGAAGGTTAAGGTCAACGGTTAGAGATGGATCAGAGTTCATCATGAGGATCCGGTAATCAGAGGAACCAAAAGGGGAAGGTTGAGTGGCGACCTATCCGTCAGGTGGTTGGGAAGCCACGAATCCTTGCTGGGGGAAAGGATCGGTAAACACAGCCAATTGAGTAGTGGCCACATTATGGGGAGCACGAGGGGAGGCATGTTGTCCTCGCAATGTGGCTTGAGACTCCCACATCTGCCACATCTGTGGTAGAAGGGGACAATCATGAGTGTAATGACCGTAAACACCGCAACACGAATAAGGCTTATTTGTGCGAATAGGCTTGTCCGGCTTGGGCTGAGTGCCATGTTGCTGGTTAGCGGTGTTAGGTTCAAGACCTTGAGGATTGGGTCCACGAGTACCAGGGGAAGATTGATTTTGATTGCCTTTCCACCTTCTTTGAGAGGAAGGGTGGTTAGTCGCTCCCTGCTGTGCAAATACTTGCCCTAGAGGGGGCTGTAGGTGCTGTTGCTGGGGTTGAGAAGGCAAGGGAGGTGGAAGTGTAAATGCTGAAGGAGCTGGAGCACCAGGCTGTGGATAAGGATAATGGTTAGGTTGGGCAACATTGAGGTAAGCAGGAGGCTGGGCAAAAGGATGAGGCATGCCATATCCTGGATACATGCTACCTAGAGAGGGAAAAGTGCTAGAGGTGCTGGCCCCTCCCGGAGGGAGACCATAGCCCATAAGAGGTTGAGCATATGGATGAGAAAGGGCTCCAATGATACCGTCGGAGGAATGAGATGCCACCGGGGCGTTAGCGCCACCGGGCCTAGGGAGGTCAGGAAGGACAGTATAAACATAACCAGACTGAGCGTATATCAGGTCATATTTCAAGGCTATTTGGAGGGCGGCTTCTTTGGTTTGAGGGAAATGGGAGGCGACATCTTTGCCAATGGGAGGTAGGAAAGTGTGAAGGAACCAGTCCATGTAAACCCGATCTTTGAAGGTGGGAGATCGACATAAGCTCCATCTTCTCCGCCATTCCTGGACATGAGTGGAAAGGTGGGTCAAAGAGGATTGACGGAAAGACGTCAAAAGCTCTGTACTAGTGTCGTATTAGAGAGGGAGATGGAAATAAGATAAAAAGGCTTGGGCAATGGTCGCAAAGGTGGTATGGGAAGAGGTGGCCTGGTCAACATACCATTTAGAAGCTTCGCTCGTAAGCGTGCGTTGGAACAACCGAAGACGGATGGAATCATCGGTAATGGAATTCGAGGAACACCACATATGGAAAGATCGGACATGGTTGGTTGGATCTTCTCCAGCAAGGCCTTTTAACTTAGGGATGTCGGAGGGGAGCTTGGTTGGCATAGCAGGCCAACCAACATCGTGGCAGAGAGGGTCATTGATCAACTGATTGAGATCGGGGAGGCTGACGCCTGCCATGTAAGGGAGCAAAGGTGCAGCTGAGGTAGTTCCTGTGGCGGTTCCGCTAGTAGTAGTCCCGACATTAGGGTTAGGATTACTGCTAGCATTAGGCCTTGGACCAGACATAGTGAAGGTGACAGGGGGAGAACCAGAAGTAAAAGGAGAACCCAATGAATCAGAAGAGGAGTCGGAGTGCGGACTCGGAGGGGGACTAACTCGACGACGGCGGGAAGGAGTAGGTCGACCGACCGGAAACTGAGGGTGAAGGCCAAGAAGTCTCTGGGATGTGTGCCTTGGGGGCACAATGGTGACAACACAAACATAGCACAAGGGGAAGAAGAATGACCAACAAAGGCAGGGAGGTGCAGAATCAAGTGATTATAATGTCGAAACAAGGGCAAAAAGGTGTAGTGTCAATTGATTTTACAATGTTTTAAATTCTTTGCCTGGCGGTGTTAACCAGGCTCTTCTTCGCTTAGGGTGAGCATGTGGCGTGCGTTAATTTTAATTTTTAAACCTAGACGTATTGAGAGCAAAAGAAAAAGTGTGCCGCATAACTGAAAATAAATCTGCAGAGAACAATATATAATGCTGAAATAACAGAAAATTAACAGCTAACAATGCATCGATCTAACCCAAAAAGGTGGGTCTCTCAAAACTAGTCTAAAAGAGGGAAAAAATCTATTCAAAACACACTAAAAAGAGGCCAATAGATCTAAGGTCGGGAGGGACAGGGATCTAAAGGAGAAATCTGCTGAAAAGAGGTGCAGAACACAGCCAAGAGGCAGAGGCAAGGTGGCTGTAAAAAAGGAGGAAATCAACAAAAAGCAGAAGGGACAAGGAGGAGGCCCTAAATGTAGATCCAAACAAAACTTTAGGAGGTGATTTGAAAGGGAGAAGAGCTGATTAAAAGGGGTCTGAAAAGGAGGTATCAGATCTGAAAAAGGGGTGGCTGAAACTCTAAAAAAACAGACACATGAAACAGTTAAAACCTCTTCCACCAAAAGTGGAGGGTACTGAAGCCCTGGGGGGCTATGTTCCCACTTAGATGAGAAAAACAGATCAGAAACAGGTCTAAACGGGCTGAGACAGAGGCTGGAAAACCATACGCATGCTCGTAAAAAACTCAAAAATTGCAGAAAATACAAGGCATTTAACCCCTCAAACACAAAGCCCCACCGTTTCCGTGGGCAGGTCATAGACATCGGTCGGTGGTGTGACCTCGGAATCCAGGCCACAGCTTCGGGGCTGAAAGCAAGGACTCGCTCCGGTGTTCCGGCGCATGGAAAAAGTTGTCGTTCAAAGCAACCCCCATCAAGCCACCTGCGCAATAGGGCCAGAAACATGCGGAAGTTAGAAATTTTAATGTTTTAGGGTTTTATAGGTGAAAAACAACATAAAAATAGGAAAAACAAAAATTTGAAAAGAAACCCTAGGGTCTGAAGTAGCTGGATATGCAGGAATATGAAAAACGACAGCGATCGTAATTGAAAACCTGTGTGGAGTCGCCAGTTGTTAGTATGAATATTTTGTCGAAGTGTACGAAAAAATACCACTTTAGCTACGCATAACTTATAGCCCTAACATAAAATATGGCTGCCAATATCTTCAGATTTGCAGTTAGTTGATCAAGACAAATGCTGCAAAAATCCAGATCTATGCATAAAGAGATATTAAGCAGTAAAAATAAGGTTTTGCTCAATACATCCAATAGACAAGACAAGAACAATATTTTTGAAGAATTTTTGTATTAAGGGCACCTGAGAGGAAAACAAGAAGGTGTTTCCAATTCTCTTCAATGGGATGGGTTCTTGGAAGTCCTCAGCACTTCAGATCTAGCATTTCTCTCTCCTGTTGGTGTAGAAAACCCAGAAAGAGATAGAACTCAAAGGGAGCTCACACAATAGATAATGGAAAATATGACAATGATAATGGCTTAAAGTCAGACCAAGAGTATAGATCCAGAGTGATCTAATAGGCAACAAAAGGTGAAGAATGGTAGGAAAAACCCTCCTATTTATAACAAAATATTGGGTCATTCTAGATCTTGGTGCATGATTAAAATAACATTAACCAAATCTAGATCCACCTTTTATGGAATATTCTATTAGATTTGTTGGAGGGAAAAGGTATTTGACTTGGGTCAAATCCCTTTATTTGTAAGCAATAAATAAATAAATGATTTATTTATCATTTTAAGGAAGTGGTTGGATGATAATCAAATAAATAATGATTTATTTAATTATTTATGGGTGATTTAGTCATATTTAACAAGGAATATTATTTAAATAAGATTTAAATAATTATTCCTAGAAAATAATAAGATAAATAAAGAATTATCTAATTAATTTCTTTGTTTTGGGTTAAACATGACCAGGAATAATAATTGAATTATTGTTTAATTAATTATTCCTTGAGGAAAATCAAACAAATATAGGTTTGTTTAATATTTCCTTTTGGGGTTTCCTGTTTAGACTATAAACAACCTAATAAATGTGTTTTATTAAGTTATTTTACATAGTGAAAGAAATTTTACTTAGGGTAAAATTGGTCTTACATGGTGTACTTGGGTCCATCTAATGATAGTAGGTTAGATGACCAAAAAATGGTGTAACAGTATCCATGAAATAATGAAGCAGAAGAAGGCATGTTCATTTTTGTTGAGATATTTTGGCCATCCCATGACATCTCCCATGTTTATGTGTTTTGTAATTTTTGTAATATGGCATAATACTCTCATAATATGTGATACTGGAGTTTTTTTGTACTGGGATGATATGACATTCTATATGTTCTTCAGTATGTTTTTGTTACTCCATGATTCACATGATGATGTGAAGAGGCAGCAAGAGATCTTATTGCCGTGGCTTTTATTGGGGGACTTTGGTCCTACATACTCCCCTAATTTTCATGATAGTGATGGAGGATGGTAGCAAGAGGCACTCCTCCAATGGCTCTTACTTGGAGAGTATGGACACCATACTTGGTATCTTGATGGTGTGGTGTGGCAGTGGGGAGCATTGTTGTGTTGGTTACTATTTGGAGAATATGGTTTGACACCTTTTTCTACCCATATATCTCTTACTTCTTCTTTGGTACAATTTTGGGATGATTCTTAGATCCAACAAGGCCAACATGGCTAAGGATGGAGGCATGAAAAGCCTCTCTTTACTTCATGTAGCATGGGATGGAGGTATACTTTGTCAGTTGGAGATTTCCTCTTGTGGAAAGAACCATCTATCTTCATGTATCTCATGTATTGTGGAGGATGTTGGAAAACTTATGGTTGTCACTTGGAGCTTCATGATTGATGAGGGACATCTAGCTACATAGTTAGAGATCACTCTAAACATTCTAGAGAGACAAATTTGGTGCTGGGCATACATAACTCATTGCAGAAAATGAGGAGACCTTCCTTGTGTGGATGCCATTTGGAGGGGGACATATTGCTCTAGCATCTACTTTTGCAGTTGCTTGAGGACAAGCAACATTTTGTTGGGGAGATTTTCACAAGATATTTGGAATATTAGAGTTCTTAATAAACTTAATTAATTAAGTAAATAAAAGGGTGGAGGTACCTACAAACCTCAAATATGAATAAAATCCACTTTGAATGTGTATATGTGGATATTCTAGATCTATATCTAAAATCATGTAGTAGTGGAGCAGCTCCATTAATGGAGATCATGTCTCATTTTTGAGATAGATTATGGAGGATGAAATAGTCAAATAATATCATGGATCTTAAATATAAAATCATGAGGATCTTTGATAAGTTCAACTGATATGATAGTGAATTCAAAGAAGATCATAGAGCACTTATGATAAGTTGGTGGAGGAAGTGATGCATTTAATGCACACATGATGGAGAGGGTGATCACCCCATGTGAACATGATGGAGGTCATGTAGAAATAGTGCAGTCAACCATGGAGACTTATGTCCACATGTACAACGCAGTTTTGGAGTGGGCCTAGGCTATGGAAGGCTTATATCTATATAATGAAGGTGAAGGCAAAATAGAAGGCATGATTTGGATGATTCATTCTTGATTTGTTTATATCTAGATTTTTCTTAGGATATTTCTATGCATTCTTGTGATGTTTAGCTAAGATTGTAGTGTTGTTTAGCACAGGGTGTTCCTGAGTAGGAATCCCTCCTCTTTCATTGAGTAGCTCTTGAAAGAGGGTTGTAATTCATTCCTTATCAGGCATTGGTGCCATCTTCAAGAGGTTGTTTCTAGCATTCATATAGGAAAATGGTGGAGGATTCATCCTAACACTTTGTTCTTCACATTTAGTCTTCCAGGAGTAGCAAATCTATATCCGGAATTTTGGCCATTGGGTTTTACCTCCATGCATCAACATTCCCTTCAAGGATTGCACAATCCAGTCTTGTAGATCTATTGGAGGAAGGAGGTTTCTAGCATTTCAGCTGGGAATCCTGTGAGGAATCATCTCTTCACATTGGATCTATTGTTTCCATCACTCAGGAGCTTATTTGAAACATATAGCAATAGGTTATTGAGCCTCCCTCTCTTACAGTACATTTTTCTGAAGCTGTTGTTCTTACAACAACTATTTTCAGTGGAGGAGACTGGAGGAGCTAGATCTTGAGCTTTTAGCCCAAGGATCTAGTGAAGGGTCAACCCTTCTTACATAGATCTGATTATGAATCATTGCAACCATCATATCATCAGATCTAGCTTCAGATCTGCATACCCATTAGTGTATATGTGAATCCCTAAGAGGGTGGTTTTCTTAGATTGACACATCTGAGAAACCCTTTCTGGGTTATCTTGGGTATCCATCATAGAGCTTAGATCTCTATTTTCAGCATCATCATAGCTCCCATTTTGCCTAGATCTGACTTTATATATTTTAGGTATTTGTAGTCCCAACAGTTGCAGCAGGGACATCGCAGTTTACCTTCCAACAGTTCGGCAGTTACGCAGTCCCTCTTGTGGGATCATTGCAAGGTCATTCTAGGCCATCCCTTTGGCTTGAGTGTCTCATATTTTAAGCATTGCTGTACTTGATTTTTCACCTCCCATATAATAAAATGGCTCAGCTATTTCTGTGTATTCTAATGTGTATATAGTTTTATTATTGAATTTATATTGTGTTTCTGTATTAATGCATTCTCCCTTTTGGGATATTACACTCAATTAATGACTTTCTAATAATAGGAAAGACATGTTTCCAAGTTCAGAGGGGTTAGATGTACACTTGGATTCAAATTTTGACAGATATGAACTCTTATAGAAGGCATTGGCCATGTGGAGATTCCCAGAACAATGATAATTCCGCTCCCAGGTGACCAATGCACCCTCGAGGGTCGAGAAGTGCACTGCATTGCACCCTTGAATGGAGGATTTAGCACTGCAACACAGTTAGTCCTTTTAGAGATTGTGTTGGTGAGTCGATAAGTGATATAACATATACTTCAGACCTTGGAAATCTCATAATAGAAGCCATGAATGAAGCATTCTTCTCTTAGGGAATGTAGCAACTAAAATATAAGGGGATGATACACCTTATTTCATTGGTCCTAGGGACAATGTCCAGTTTGACCAGGTCATGGGGGATGATGTTGAAATTGACCTATAACAGCTACCCCCTAAATCATGAAGTCAAAATAATAATAATATTTGGATGAGACGCTTTACGATGTGATGAGATAGAACTGAAGTGGATGGTGACCTGCATCAATCTTACAATACATTACATCATGATGTTTTATCTTGATCACGAATTTTTGAGGGAGGAATTCGCATGCTTAGCACATAAACTATCTATTAACATGTACATAGTTCAAAAAGTCGCCTACATTGGAATGTTTCCCAATACATACATGCCCATAGATATAGGCCCATGTTCAGAAGATGATCTATATGTAAAGCCATCGTACAGATGATGTGTACAACAATCCTAAAATTGAAACCCTGATGGATGAAACTAGATCTGGGGTCTTCTTATCTCGTTCACTCGATCGTTCAGGTATAAGTCTAGCCATGAAAAGATATGATTTGTAGTAAAAAATGGTAATATGTCATTTGATTATCAACTAATGATGTGAGCTGTTCAGAAACACGAGAGAACCACCATTGATGTTAATGGCTCTCAAGGTACTACAGTACTGTTTGAAAGGAGTGAATAGATGATTTGATTTCGAACGGAAAGAAAAACCTTTCAGTCAAAGGTCTGGAAGTGAGAAACTTGTCGATGATGTAACCAGCCTCAAGGTACTGGAAGATGACGTTTCTAAGTAAACTTCCTGGATGATGAACTAATGTCGACAGGAAGCAAATTTATTGCAAAACAAGAGTTACTAATTTCAGAGACAAAAATGTGACTTGATATAGCAATGTTTAGGGATGACTGTCATGAAAATGAAGGTTTATGAGTATTGCAGAAGGATGAGGATTCACTGGATGACTTCTCTTGAACATATCGGCGACACTGAGATGAGTTGGTAGCATTGACCCAAAACCAAAGTGAAGGTATGATGAACCATAGGTATGAATGAACCGTCAAGACTATTACCCGATCCAAAAGTCATGATGATGGAGTGAAAGTGTCATGTTCAAGAACGACCTGCTACCATAATTTGTTCTATTCGCTTTCCCAAATTTTCCCTGGTCATTTTTCGACCAATACCTCTTTATTTTTAACAAGCTTGAGGAGGATAAAATATGCTTGATCTATAATTCAACCCTTCGAGTGAATGCATCACTATTTAATAATTTAATGAGTCTAATGATAAATGAAACTCGATTCTTGCATTGATCGACAAACCCGCCGCTTATTTAGGTTTTAACGAGCTTTTAGACAATAAAAGCCTCGTCCTTTTTCATATTTAGAGAATTTTAAAAAGAGGACAAAAGAAAACTCCATAAGTCCTTTTTCATAAATTTTTCGCTCAGGTCTGAAAAAGTGTAAAATGATACCTGAGAAAACCTCTTAGCCATGTTCGACTAAGGTTTTCCTCTTTCGTAAATAATATATCTCAGTCCAGAAAAGGGTTAAAATTATACTAAGTAGATGTCATTTCATTTACTTTTACGAGCTCGAAAAGACAAGTGCTCGGCAATATTTTCACATTATCAGAGTCTGAAAAGAGCTAAAAGAAGACTCTAGGGGGTTCCTTTTGCATAGTTATCGAAGCTCGAAAAAGAGATAAAAGTGCACTTCAAATCCTTTTTTATTTTTATCAACGCTTGAAAAAGAAGGATAAAATTATGTTTTGGTCGACTTTAAATTTAATTTACGAGCAGGAGAAGACAGAAAGAACTCGAAATTTTCATGTGTTTTACGAGCATGAAAAATAGCAAAAGAAGCTCAGTTTTTGCATGAGTTTAATGAGTCTTGAAAATAATAACCGAAATGGACTCGAGATAGTTTTGAATGCTCCCTGCAAGAGCATATGTTGAATGCCCCCTACAAGAGCACATGACCCCCAAGCTTCAATTCATTCACCTAAGTAGACTATTGGTTACTAATAGTTGGATGGAATGAAGGTTCATTTATGAGATTAGATGGAAGACTCATCTTAATTAGGAGAGGATTTGTTTCATTTTTTAAAGAGATTGACACAGTAAAAGAACTATTCTCATTGAACCTTGTTTCATTTTTTAACGAGCTTGACACAAGAAAAGGAACTATGGTCATGGCCTCTTTCATTTTTTAAAGAGGTTGACACAATAAAAGAACTATCCTCAACACATGTTTCATTTTTTAATGAGGTTGACACAGTAAAAGAACCATCCTCATCGTGCAGCCAGACCAGTGAACGTGTGATGGAAGAGACGTAGTCTATCGGAGACATCATTTAATGAGTTTGATGTGCACCACAAATGATAAGTCATAACATGCATTCACGGGTCTTCTCCAGTGTTTCCATTGAATTTTGGAATTCCAGAGGGTAATTTGGAATGTGACATTGTAAACATTGAAGGAGTAGCAATAGTATATGTTGTCGCAACTGTAAGATATGGTACAACTGGAGATGCTGACTCAACCATGGTCATAAGACCCAATGTTTACCCTATAGGATCTATGGGAACTTGAATTTACACAAGATCAAAGAACAGTGTGAGGTGATTGATGAAAAGACTCATAAAGATAAAGCTTTGATCTAAAATGGGTTGGAGTTGAAAGTGTTTTTTCTTGTGGTATTTCTTCAATAGAAATCAAACCAGGTGGAAGGATTTTTCCATCATGCCCAAAGTATATTTCAGGTGGTTGACTGTGCGATATGGGAGACTCAATGGCTACAATCGAATGTGGTGCGACCGATAGAGGAAAAAATTTTGATTGTTTGACTTCGGGATCTATATTTTCTGGTAAAAGAACGACAGGATCTAGATCAAATTCCAGTTGAACAACGTCGGGTTCGGGAGGTATGGTCTCACTGATTGGATGGATTATGACCACTGGTAGCTATGAGGACTCTGTCTTGACAACAGTAGATGAACTAGGATTTGTAGAAACAACTCGAGATGACTCTGGTATATGTGAGGATGATGTCACACCAGAGGTACTGATAGTACTAATTTCGGTAGAACTATGTTTCCTTCGCTGACCAGAAATGGCTTCCAGTGGTAAAGATGGTTTAAGTGATATTCTATGCGAACGACGGGGAAAGGGATGTTCTTCTTCCACGATGACTGATTAATTTTATGACCAAAAACAAATAAACAAAATAAAAGGGTAATTATAGGCAAAAATTTTACCATGTAATTGTGAACTGCGGAATAACTCTTGGCGAACCAAGAAGTACGGGCATGCAATCTCCTTGAATTTTTTGTTTGGTGTATAACAAGATACAAGGTGGCCGATTCGGTTACAAGACATGTTTCCAAGTTCAAAGGTCTTAAATGGACACTTGGATTCGAAGTTTGACACATATGGACTCTTCTAGAAGGCACTGCCCATGTGGAGATTCCTAGAATAATGATAATTCCGCTCCCAGGTGACCAACACACCCTTGAGTGTACGAAAGTGAACTATAGTGCACCCTTGAAACAATGATTTGGCACTGCAACGTAGTTAGTCGTTTTAGAGACTGCATTGGTAAGTCAATAAGTGATATAACATATACTTCAAACCTTGGAAATCTAACAATAGAAGCCATGAATGAAATATTATTCTCTTAGGGCATGTAGCAACTGAAATATAAGGGGATGATAGACCCTATTTCATTGGTCTTGGGGATGATGTCCAGTTTGACCAGGTCATGGGGGATGATGAAAATTGACCTATAACAGCTGCCCCCTAAAGCATGAAGTCAAAATAATAATAATAATTGGATGAAATGCTTTACGATGTGATGAGCCTGAACTGAAGTGGATGGTGACGTATATCAATCTTAAAATACATTACATCATGATATTTTATCTTGATCACGAATTGATGAGGGAGGCATTCCCTTGCTCAACACATAAGCTATCTAATAACATGTACATAGTTCAGAAAGTCATCTACATTGGAATTTTTCCCAATACATACATGCCTATAGATATAGGCCCATGCCTGGATGACGATCTGTATGTAAATTCATCGTACAAATGATGTGTACAAAAATCCTGAAATCATAGCCTGGATGGATGAAACTAGATCCAAGGTCTTATTATCTTGTTCACTCGATTGTTCAGGTACAAGTCTAGCCATGCAAATATATGATTTGCAGTCGACCATGATAAGACATCATTTGATTATCAGCCAATGATGTGAGATGTTAACAAACATGAGAGAACCACCATTGATGTTAATGGATATCAAGGTACTGCAATACAGTTTGCAAGGCGTGAATAGATGATTTGATGTCAAATTAAAAACAAAATATTTTGGTCAAAGGTCTGGAAGAGTGAAACTTGTCGATGATGTAACAAGCCTCAGGGTACTGAAATATGATGTTTCTAAGTTAACTTCTTGGATGATGAGCTGATGTCGACAGGAATAACCTTTATTACAAAATGAGTTACTAATTTCAAAGACAAAATGTGACTTGATGTAGCAATGTTCATGGATGACTGTCATGAAAATGAAGGTTTATGAGTATTGGAGAAGGATGAGGATTCACTGGATGACTTCTCTTGAACATATCAACGACACTGAGATGAGTTGGTAGCATTAACCCAAAACCAAATTGAAGGTATGATGAACCATAGGTATGAATGAACCGTCGAGAATATTACCCAATCCAAAAGTCATGATGATGGATTGAAAGTGTCACGTTAAAGAGAGACCTGCTACCATAAATTATTCTATTCACTTTCCCAAATTTTCCCAGGCCATTTTTCGACCAGTACCTCTTTATTTTTTAAGAAGCTTGAGGAGGATAACATATGCTTGATCTATAATTCAACCCTTCGGGTGAATGCATCACTATTTAATAATTTAACGAGTCTAACGATAAATGAAACCCCATTCTTGCCATGATCGAAAAACCCACCGCTATTTTATGTTTTAACGAGCTGAACGACAATGAAAACCTGGTTCTTTTTCATTTATAGAGTTTGAAAAAAAAGGAAAAAAGAAAAAACCATAAGTCCTTTTTCGTAAATTTGTCGCTCAGGTTCGAAAAAGTGTAAAATGATACCTGAGAAAACCTCTTAGCCATGTTTGACTAAGGTTTTCCTTTTTCGTAAATAATCTATCTGAGTCTAGAAAAGGGTTAAACTTATACTGAGTAGATGCCATTTCATTTACTTTTACGAGTTCAAAAAGAGAAGTGCTTGGAAATATTTTCACATTATCGGAGCCTGAACAGAGCTAAAAGAAGACTCCAGGGGGTTCTTTTTTCGTAGTTATTGAAGCTGGGAAAAGAGATAAAAGCGTGGTTCAAATCATTTTTCATTTTTATCAAATATTGAAAAAGAAGGATAAAAGTATGCTTTGGCCAACTTTCAATTTAATTTATGAGTAGGAAAAGACAGAAAGAACTCGATATTTTCATGTGTTTTACGAGGATGAAAAATAACAAAAGAAGCTCAGGATTTTCATGATTTTAACGAGTCTTGAAAATAATAACCAAAATGGACACGAGATAGTTTTAAATTCCCCCTGCAAGATCACATGCCCCCCAAGCTTCATTTCATTCACCTAAGTAGACTATTGGTTACTAATAATTGGATGGAATGAAGGTTCCTTTACGAGATCATATGGAATACTTGTCTTAATTAGGAGAGGATTTGTTTCATTTTTTAAAGAGCTTGAAATAGGAAAATAACTATGCTCATGGAACCTTGTTTCATTTTTTAACTATCTTGACATAAGAAAAGAAACTATGCTCATGGCCTATTTCATTTTTTAATGAGGTCGACATAGTAAAAGAACTATCCTCAACACCTATTTCCTTTTTTAACGAGGTTGACACAGTAAAAAAACTTTCCTCATGACATGTTTCATTTTTTTTAACGAGGTTGACATAGTAAAAGAACCATCCTCATCGTGCAGTCAGACCAATGAGCGTGCGCTGGAAAAGACGTAGTCTAACATAGTCATCATTTAAGGAGTTTGGTGAGCACCACAAATGATAAGTCATAACATGCATTGACGGGTCTTCTCCAGTGTTTCCATTGAATTTTGGAGTGTTAGAGGGTAATTTTGGAATGTGACATGGTAAACATCTAAGGAGTAGAAATAGTGGATGTTGTCGCAATAGTAACAGCCGGTACAGCCGGAGATGCAGACTCAGCCATGGTCATATGACCCAATGTATACCATATAGGATCTACAGGAACTCGAACTGACACAGGATCAAAGAAATCAATGTGAGGTGATTGAGGAAAAGACGCATAAAGATAAAGCTCTGATCCAAAATGGGTTGGAGTCGAAGGTGTTTCATCTTGTGGTATTTCTTCAATAAAAAATTAAACCAGGTGGAAGGATTTCGCCGTCAGGACTGAAGTATATTTTAGGTGGTTGACTGCGCGATATCGGAGACTCAATGGCTATAATCTATTTTGGGGCGACCTATACACTGAGCAACTTCCGGTTTTTCGACTTCAGGATCTAGATGTTCTGGTAAAAGAACGACAGGATCTGGATCAACTTCCATTTTAACAATGTCGGGTTCGGGAGGTATGGTCTCACTGATTGGATGGATCATGACCATAGGTAGTTGTGAGGAATTTTTCTCGACAACAGTAGATGAACTAGGATTTGTAGAAAAAACTCGAGATGACTCTAGTATATGTGAGGATGATGTTGCACCAGAGGTACTGATAGTACTAGTTTCGGTAGAATGATGTTGCCTTCGCTGAAAAGAAATGGCTTCTGGTGGTAAAGGAGGTTTAAGTTATATTCTATGCGAATGATAGGGAAAGGGATGTTATTCTTCCACGATGACTAATTAATTTTATGACAAAAAAGAAATAAACAAAAGAAAAGAGTAATTCTAGGCAAAATGTTTACCAAGTAATTGTGAACTGCAGAATACCTCCTGGCAAACCAAGAAGTACGGGCAGGAAATCTCCCCGAATTATGTGTTCAGTGTATCACAAGTTACAAGGAGGCCGACTTGGTTACCTATGGATGGATAGAAACCTAAATTTTTTCTTCCAAATTACTTGAAGGTACGTGGATGCCCAAGTCTGTATTAGCACTGTCTAATGTGAAACAGCATAGTGAGAGCACCCCCTTATACTTTTCGTACTAGAACACCGCCCTATATACTCGAAGGCACGTGGATGCGCTCCGATATACTTACGTACGTGGAGTGAGATATCACACTCAGAATGCATCCCAGACAAGATAGCGACATATGCTATGTTTAACGACGCCGGAACATGTCTCTAGCCTAGACCTTCTAAATGTTATCATTAATGTTCCAATGCTTTCTGAGGTAAATTGATGTAAATTTTATGTTGATCTTATTTAAAATTTTGTCTTTGAGGTTCACCGCATGATGTAATGGAAATTCCTAAAAATGAAAACTAAATGATAAGAAAGCCTTTCAATTTAGATTTTTAAATGAAAATCCTAACTACTAAGGGAAAGAGCAATCAGTTTTTGAGCAAAAAACAAAGAGCACAAACTAAAATGCAGCTTTCCTAACTTGCTCCTATGAAATACACACAATTGACTATATGCACATGCATGTTTTTTTTTTCATCTCCCTTAATTTGAATGCAAGAAAGGAAACTATATGCATAAATCAATAAAATAAGTGTTTTATTCTTTGAGAAATGAGGAATGAAACAAAAATTTCTCTTTTAAGAAAATGAAGAATGGAACTACAAATTTCCTACAGGAAAAGAGGAATGAAACAAAAATTTCCTTTTCGAAAAAAAATTGATCTAATGCAAAAAATAAATACTTTGAATTTGATTTGTCATTGATAAAGAAAAACACTAAAGAGACATTGAACAAATTTAATTTTCAAGGGAGGAAGAACAGGAAATTTTACTGGTCTCTAAGAGGTATCAGACATATGAGAATACAACAAAAAAGTGGCTGAGAATGAAAGCAATGATAAACTTATATGAAATTTGGTTGGCCGAGGGGGAAACACATTATCTAAGGGGAGACAGTGCATTGTCAAGCCCCCTGAGTGGGAGACAGTGCACTGCAATGCACAGTGTCTTAACAAACAGTGCCTTGGGCACAGTAAGGACTAAATAACCAAGAAAAAAAACACACTTCTAATGCAATTTATTCATTCCAATGTCTAATAACTAAAATTATATGCTATTGATGAGGATAAAAAGAAGAAAAACATCAGGAATGATAGGATACTCCCTAGTGGAGTTGCCAGTTTTTTATGCGAAATTGTGATCTACGGAAAAACCAAATTCTCTAAGTGTGGTGCTAGTCACTTAGAACAATAGAGGAAAGAATAACCATCACTTTCTCTAAAACAAGAAAATATAAATAATGGTAAAGGAGCCTACTTGTAATTAAATTTCTTCTCCTTATCCTTTTTTCATTGTTGTCGTCACTCTTAATCCAACTCAAATCGCTAGATCAATTCCTGAAAACACAAAAAGTGAACAACAAACAACATGAAATATACAAGATATCTACTTATCTTACTCAAATCAAATTGATTAGATATGAAATACATACATCATTCAAGAATACATTGCACAAGAAATGGAGACATATGTATGGGAAAATGAACAACAATATTTATTAAAGAGTAGAAGGGGAAGGTTACAACTAATGGACCGATTTGTTGCCAACCTTCTGCAACTTCATTCTAGCCTTATCACATCCAACATCATACCAGTAGCATACCAGTACTTCCACTCTCTTATCAAATGAGAATCCAACAACATAACTTTACCAAAATGATTCCTTCCCTAGCACAAGGATGAGTGCTGAATTTATAGGGAAACTGATGAGAGTTTCTCAATGAATGACTTTTTAATAATAGGCAAGACATGTTTCCAAGTTCAGAGGTGTTAGATGGACACTTGGATTCAAAGTTTGACACATATGGACTCTTCTAGAAGGCACTGGCCATGTGGAGATTCCTAGAACAATGAGAATTCCGCTCCCAGGTGACCAACCCACCCTTGAGTGTTGGGAAGTTCATTGCATTGATCCCCTGAACGGAGGATTTGGCACTGCAATATAGTTAGTCTTTTTAAAAACTGTGATGGTGAGTCAATAAGTGATATAACATATACTTCAACCCTTGGAAATATTTGAAGAGAATCCATGAACGAAATGTTCTTCTCTTAGGGCATGTAGCAACTGAAATATAAGGGGATGATAGACCCTATTTCATTGGTCCTGGGGATGATGTCCAATTTGACTAGGTCATGGGGGATGATGCCAAAAATTTACCTATAACACTATTCATATGTCAGGATGATGCCTCCTAATGCTGAAGAAGCATTGGAACATTTGCAAAATCAATAAATCACACTCAAGGTTAAATATGACCTCATAAGTCTAGGTCATGGCCATGACTCCTAAAAACTTAAGCTTCCTCCCAAATGTAGAGCCTGCACTTTTTTACAAGTCTTGAAAAGTATCTACTATCAATCTAAAAATTCTCTTCATAACATCATCATTGTAGGGAGGAAAGGTTGCTACTATCCTTAGAATATCACTGAAACATGAGCCATCTATAAGTTTGAATCTCTCACTTGGATGTTCCAAGAATCTGGCTTGTACCAATGCAAGCATAGATGGCTCCAAAGCCCAATTTAAAATCCAATCAGATTAATTTACCTTTGAAAGACATGATTCTAGTTTCCCAACATGGGAAAGTCATTTTTTGATCTTCCACTCTTTCAGTCCATTCCAAGTGCATAAAGCCAATTTCCCACTTCTTTCTCCTTCCGTAAATTCCTCAGATGCCTTTGTTGGAAAAAAATTATGTACCTTCTTGGAGAAGGTTTTGTTGTTTTGTTTCAAGGAACTAACTTCTGCATTGTTTAACATTTTCAATTTTTTTAGGATTTCTTCCATGGTTCAACCCAATGTTGATAGGAATGTTTATGATAATGAGGCTGTTTTTTCTGAGTTTAATGCATTTTTCTGTGTGGTATTCTATTAAAAATTTCATGCACACACTCTTGTAGTTGTTTTTCTCACAGGTGGTACTAGGACTGTAGATTTCTTTATGTTAATATAGAACAATATATATTGTGCTCAGGAAAAAAAATTCAACCCAATGATAGTTTCAAATAGCTATTCTAAGAACATATTATGGGCATCAACAATATAACATTCACCCATCTTAAAGAAATTCACAGTATGAAGATAGAACTTGGTGAATGAGTGGCAATATGAATTTCAAAATTTTTGACCAATTCAAGTGTAACCTTCAACATTGCAATCTCCAGGCTCCTTAACCCAATAATAGTGTGTGCTATCTCCACTGATATGGTCTCCAAATGAACATTGGTTGCTTAAATTATATGATGACAAGGTCCTCACTAATAGAGTGGTCTCCAATGATAATAAGAGAAATATAATGATAAATACCAACAATGTTTTGATCAATGTATATGGCTATAGGTGGCTGTTACATCCCAGAAAAACACTAGCGATAGAATATACTCTTCAACAGGAGAAACAACACATGGTCAGCCCCACTCGGGAACGCCCTGTGCTAAACAACACAATAGACTTAGCTAAACCACTGAAGCGCGCAAAGAAATGTCTTACAACACTCAAAAATAAAAATTTAGACTCCCCTCCTTTCCTACCCTCATCTTCCTTTTATGGTTTTGAGCCTTCCTTAGCCTTGGCCCACCTCATAACTGCACTTCACATGTGGCCACTAGCCTCCATAAAGACTGCATTGTCCTCCATGATCTCCATCACTACTACAATTACTCTCCACTTCCTCCATCATGTGTGCATTTAATGCACCACTTCCTCCATCACTTCATCTTTATTTCTCCATGATATTGCATTTATTCCTCCACAATCTCCATCATCTTCCTCATTATTTCTCTATCACCTCCACTCTTTCTTCATTAATATGTTTCTCCACTACAGAATTCTACTCCACTACTAAATTAACTCACATTCACACTATACAAGTGGATTTTATTCATCTACTGGGTTTATGGGTCCCTCCACCCTTTTATTTACTTAACTAAATAGGAAAAGTAAGAACTCTAATATTCCAATTAGCTGATGGAAAAATTGGAATATTACACTCGTCGATGTGTGCCCGACCTTCACAAATAGCTAACGTGATTTTGATAATAGTGGCGTTAATACCTTTCTTCATATGCTGTGAGTATGCCTTAGATATCAGCATTTAGAGCTATGATCCACCACTGATAGCTCCTCCGACACACATCAATCTGTCAGAGAAAACATTATCGGCATCTCACACCATAATCTCATTATGAACATGCCCAGTTGTGCTACACTCACTAGGCTCCTTTTGATTCTTGTATTGGCATGATGTTTTCCTTTGGCTTGTGTTAACACCATTGTGATGTCAAGAAAATTTCGACGACGCATAAAAACAACGATTGATCCTACCAACGGACCATTGAAAGCATTTGCTATACATCAATTATGCTCTGACACATGAACTGCTTGGTACACCATCATATAGCTGAACTGCAGTTTGATTTGACGTGCACAACACTTCTTCACTTATATTATTGTTAGCTTGCGCCTTTGCTATAGCCTGGCACAAACGACGCCCTTTGCAATTAGCTCGTCCCATTGGCTCGATGGATTATTCAAATCGAGACTATGATTGTGCCGTCAGCTTTAGATAGACGGTGATGACCTATCCCAAATATGGCTGGTGGTTCTCTTCCTAGATTTAATTCGACCTATTTTCATTGTCTTCATAAAATTAGAATAATCCTTAACTATTTAATACATTTGATACAACTGCTTCATAATACACAACCTTCACAAATGTTTAGAGGAAAAAAAAAACCAACGGATTTTGGATTTCCACATAAATTGTACTTCTTTCCACTTTCGGAAACAAAAATTTGGGCAATGAAATTAAATATTCTTCCTCCCGATCTTTGCTCGAGTATATGGAGAAATTTCTTCTGCAAAATAATGACTTTGGCAAAATAGAAGAAATCATTAAACCCTTGAATTTCTCTACAATAAAAATAGAAATCCTCCAAATTGAAACCACGTGGTTGAGCTAAGACCAAGGCTCTAATACCACTGTAATATCCCAAATGGGATATCTCAACTAAATTTTCAGAAATTCTCTTTACCAAATATTTCCCATAAACTTATCATTTAAACCACAGAAGATTTCCATGTAAAATAAGACAAATTAAGCGTATCCAATAATATGTCAAGCATAAATGATACCAGATTTTATTATCTTAAATAGTGGAAAGAGTGTACATGATAATATAGTGGAAGTATCTGAGATTGATGATCTGATCTCCAAAACTAATCTTCTCTGATGTTGAAATCGACCCTCCCAAAACTAAATTGTTGCACTCTCCCTCCAGCAGTAGCTGCCACTGAATCGACTGAAAAATAATGAAGCACCAATTGGGGATATGAATGATCCTCAATCCAATATCCCTGAAGCTCCATGAAAATCCTGAATGAAGTCTCCAAAAATAGAGTTGGGTTTTCGTCCAACACTCGACAAAATACCTGAGGGTTGCCGTCCTGGGGCTACCAATGGAGTAGAGAATTGGGTTCTCAACCTCACATACAAGGAAAGATATATATCTAATACATTCCTCAATGGAATCATCCTATTCTTTTATAAATCTCATGTACCCCTCTAGAGCCTTCTATTTTATTATTATTTTAATCATGGATCACTTTCCCTCTTATTATCCAATTAAAATATTCCTTTTTAATGCAGAAAAGGGTGAATTGACTACCATGTCTCCTGAGGTCATTGAAGCTCATGTTCAACCATTCCATCATGTAGGTATTCTCATTATAGTTCCAATGAGTTATTACACTAAGGTGTTCTATTACATATTCCTCTCGGGATGCCACCTTGAGTGTAATTAATTGAGTTAAGCCCAAAAATAAGTCATTTTTCTGAAAGTTATTGGAATGCACCGGAATGAAAGGAAAATTGTCTGGCTAATGGAATATATCAAGTGAATGCCACTGGCCCTCATAAAAACTCCTCAAAACTTCTCCAAAAATCCCCTAGGCCCGTTGATGACCCCAACCTATACATGTGGCCTATCTTCTCCCAATTTTGGAAGTCCAACCTAACCCTGTCATAAGGAACATCGAAAAAGGAATATTACAACTTCTTCCTCAATAACTCCATTGAGAAAGGTTTTCTTTACATCCATCTGATGTATCTGCCATCCCATATATGTTGAGAGTGCAAGGATGGATCTAACCGATGAGTACCTTGCAACTGGTGAAAAATTCTCCTCATACTCAATCCCCTCTACCTGTGAGAATCCTCTAGCCACAAATCTAGCCTTTTATTTCTCCACACTCCCATCTATTTCTTGCTTCACCTTATAGATCCACCTGGATCCAACCATTGAATTCCCCACTAGTCTTGGGACCACTTCCCATGCACTATTTCTGATAATGGAGTCATACTCCTCAACCATGGAATCAACCCATACCAATTGTTGCACTGCTTCCTCAAAATAGGATGGCTATGTCACAATACATTCGCTCATAAGAGACATGTATCCATTATACCTGTATCGGGACCTTCTCTACTTGCGCTGTGATGTAGATGCACCTACATTCTATTTAGTATCTAGCATCAATATTTCAGCCTCTCTAGTGCGCTTCCTACCACTTCTGGTGGATGGATCTACATTAGTGGTTTCCACCACTCTTTGTTCCTTTGCTTGTGGTTAATCCTCATACTGAGGTTCATCCTTTGGAACTAAGAGTTCCTCTTCTGCATGCAAGTCAAGCTCCCTCTCAAGGGACAATCACATGGATTTCTCCTCATAAAATTTCACAACCCTCATGACCACTATCATCCTATGTGATGGAAAATACACCCGATAGTTGTGGGGAGTATCTGTGTACCCCAAAACTATACCAACCTTTGTTTTTAGTTCTAGCTTCTTCCTGGCATCATTGGTCACATGGAAATAGACAAATGAGTCAAAAATTTTAAAATATGAAAAATTGTATTTCTTACCTGAAAAATCCTCCTCTGGTGTACTCATGCCAAGTATCCGATGAGGAATATGGTTCTACACAAATACCATTTTGTTGCATGCCTTTGCCCACATATTCAATGGTAGGCCCTGATCATGTAAAATAGCTCATGATGTTTCCATGATTATTTTATTATTTCTTTCTGCAACCCCATTTTATTGTGGGTTATGAGGTGAAATCAATTCTCTCTGAATTCCTTCTTTGGTGTAGAATTTCTTGAATTCATTAAAGATATACTCACCACCATTGTCGCTCCTTAGAGCCTTCACCTTCTTCCACGTATCTTTATCTACTAGTGCTTTGAACTCACAAAAATTGGAGAACGTATGATATTTCTTTTACATGAAGAAAATCCAACACTTTCTAGAAAAATCATCAACAAAAATCACATAATACATGTGCTTTGATGTGGAAGCTGTTGAGAATGGTCCACATACATCTGAGTGAACTCTCTCAGGGATTATCGTTGATCAGTTCTCCTTCTGATGAAAGGTGGCCTTTTTATACTTCCCCATAGTACATCCCTTGCATATGTATCTCTGCACAAGTGTGCCCTTTGGAAGACCTGTAGAAATATGTTACATGATCCTCAAAGCATTGTGGTGTAGATGACACAAAATCCTGTGCCATAACTCACTGGTATCCTGGCTCATCACTGTTATGCAAAATTATGATCAGAAATTTGAGTAGCATTAGTATATTTAAAATTAGTCAAGATTTTAATTCCAGTTTCATATCATATCGGTAACTGGAAGTGAGTCAAAACGACAGTAGCTAGGGCAGTGAAATAATCAAAAGAAACTATTGGTAACTCAATGTACCATTTTACGGCTAGACCAATGAGCGTACGTTGGAAAATACATTGTTGAACAGAGTCATCATTTAGGGAGCTTGATGAGCACCACAAATGATAAGTCATAACATGAGTCGATGGGTCTTCCCCATGGTTTCCACTAAACTTAAGAATACCTGAGGGTAATTTATGAGGTATCATCGGCCACCAAGTAGCATAGTTGATTGGGTCTTTGGTGAGCCAGTTTAAATTCGGTAACTATAAAGTTGCGAAAAAGGGAAGCTTCCAATTGAGGTCAGGTTGTGTAATATCCCCAAATGGGAATACACAACAATGCTTGCTGAAATAATGCACTTCTAGGAAATATGTGCACTGAAATGAGTTTGCAGCTACTGGATCCCTTAGATCAGTGGATCTGGGGTCTAGATCCAAAAGGAGAGCAAAAAAAATCAAACTAGTTGTGGTAAACATATCTCCCACCTCCTAGTCTAGCTGAAAAACACCCAAAGAGAGGGGCTACAACTATGTACAACAAACTGCTTCAGAAATAACGCAGTCTTGGAAAGCATGAGAAGGAGGCCAATAAGAAAGATCATCTTTTGAATATACAACAACAAATCAGATCCATAATGATGCTCTTACATTATACAGCAGAAAATAGAAGACAAAAGAGAAGAAAACCTCCAGAAAAGATGGCTGCAACACATGTATTTACTGCAAAATGGCTTAACAACATTATTTTATGGAGTTGTAGTAGCTTAATGTTACACTTCATATCTAGAGCAGATCTGTGTACAAAATATCGGATCCATTTCATATTTGTACACTAGAAAGTCTCTATTACAAGATCCCCTTGTGGTTTTGACCAAATCATGCAATACAAAGAGTAGATCTAAGTTTAAAGTAGAAGATTTGCAATATTATTCAGAAATTTCTGAAGATGTTTTACATTAGAAACAGATCAGATCTACACATTACATGGATCAACAAGATAATCCATGGATCACCAAAGTGAAAGGCAAAGCCCAACACTAGAGATCTCTACTAAAAAAGGGGATCAAAACACCCTGCAATTCTTCCTTTGAAAATAACACAGTCCTGGAAGAGAAACTGCGCTGTAGCCTAAAGCACTGAGTTGGCTTGATGCCAAGATGTGAAATATCAGCTCCAAAGGTTCAGAACTCTCTTGCCCTTGGGATAGAAGACTTTCCTAGTGAAAAGAGGGCCTGAAATGAGGTACATAGAGAAGTTCCATTCCATGTGGTACATACAAACTTCCCATCCTCTCTCCATACAATCCCATGAAAAGTACAACTATATCATCCAAGTATGGAAGCATAATGACATATATACAAACAAAAATTTGAGCATGAGGAGGGGGGTCAAAATCCCACATAAGGTGCCAACGCAGTGTATCTCCTGCCTGCATCAGATCAATGTATGGTAAGTGGTTTCCCCACCACTTACTTGCTTCACAAGATATATCACCATGGCTGAAAGTGTGAGATATGTTTGGTGCCTTTGGAAAGCACTCATCATGAAAAGGGATCTCCATTTGCATAGCAAGGGAGTGGCCTAGTTTAGAATTTGCGGTGGCCCAAATTTTTCCATGAGATTCATATAGTACAACACTCCTCTTGGGAGACATGGCCTGCAACAACATGGTGAAAGAATACATCAAATCAGAAAATAAAGCTTGCATTACATGTTCAAATTTTTCACCATCAATGTTTCTTTGAAACATGGAATTGTGCACAAATTTTTCTCCGTCTTTGAGAGAAGGAAGAAATGACTGAAATGAATCTTGCATAGAGTCATTTGGCTGTCCCAACTCCACATAGCTCTTGAATTCTAGAAAATTCTGATGTATCTCTCTTCCAAGGCCTTCCCGTTCAAAACATCTCATGATAGTGTTGTAGATCTTCATAGAATAGGTAGGGCTGAAACATAACTCCCTGAAGGCCCTTTGTAGCATCTCCTCCTCGACCTTGGAGGCTCTAGGCAAGAAGATCCTATCATAGTGATATATGACTCCCTCATGTATTATATAACCCTCTCCATGAACTTGGCCATCCAGTATCATACAAGTGTATAGATCCTTGGAGTAATCCACCAATAGCTGGGATCTCCAATATAGATCTACACTACCCGACAAGGACAGCGTTGATGATGCATCAATAAGATTGCCTACCTTGTTGCTGATCTCTCCTTTGACATCTCTTATGCCAAAGGTACAAGTAGGAAGGAAATACCTCCCCTTTTCCTCCTCCAACAGTGCAGAATAAGAAATGTAGGATGGTGAGGATGATGAGAGAGGAGAATTCCCCTCCTCCTGGTGCTTGCTCAAGCCTACCAGCATTTTAGCTGTGTCTCTTAATGCTCTTTTCCCTCCCGGATCTTATTTTGGAGCATCAAGTAGTGATATATCTCCCACTAAAGCTGAATCTGGTGGCCTCCCTGGTGGTTTGCCACTAGATGAGAATGTCCCTTGCAAGAATCTCATGAACATGAGAGAAGGGACAGTGAGATCCTTGCTTCCACTATGAAAATCCATCTCTGTTTACTATGTGGAAGTGTTAGGTGTGGGGTAAGAATGCATAACTCTGATCATGTGAGGTGTACCACTCTTCTTTTCCACCCATTCCATTTTCAAAGCCTCCCAATCATTGGTGACTTTCCCTAATGTAATCAGCCATTAAACACCCAAAATAACATTGGTGTCTGGTATGTCAACTACAAAGAAGTGATCCACCAAAGTGTAGGACCCCATGGTGACTGTAAGTGATGGAAAATAATGCATGCATTGCATTGTTCTATATCCTAGGACTAGAACAGAAAATCCCTCAAAGGTATCATTGGGTATGGACCTCCTTTGCACGATGAGCATCAATAAAGTTGTGGGTCGCCCCACTGTTAATAAGAATAGATACCCTCTAATTCATGATTGAACCATTAAATCTTAGGGTCAATTACTTAGGTACTCCCCTCAAATATGCAAGAGTTCCTCCAATAGGATAAAAATCTCCACTCCCATCTCCTGATGGTGATGGATCTCCCTCAACATTTTCAGTGTTGTGACCCCTCCTCGGTTCTTCATCTTCTTCTTCCTCCTCAACATCTGAGAAGACTTCTATGTAGTGTGATTTCCTAGCAGCACATCTATGTCCTGGTGCCCATGATTCTTGGCAAGTGAAACATAGCTTCTTCTTTGTTATCTCCCTCCGGATATCAATATCAAGAGGCTTCTTGACTGAGCTTTCTTTGGAAGGAGAAAATTTCTCTTCCTTCCCCTTAGAAAGGTAAGAGGTATTATTCTGGAAAGTTGCCTTTGCTTTTGGCAAGGCATCTTGAAGGTCTCTAGCCCTCTCAATGGCATCATGCAATGTGATAGGCTTGGTAGATTTCACCAACCCATGCAAAGGTTCATCAAAGCCATCGATGAAAATGTACACCCTCCTTGTTGCAGATAGATCAGGAACCATAACAGATAATCTCAGAAACTCAGAGATATAAGATTTTGCATTACCTGACTGATTCAACTCTGCAAGGCTCATGAAAGGTGCTTCTGGATCCTTTCTGTCAAACCTCTCCACCAGTCTTCTAGTGAATTCATAATTGGTAGTCACATTGGCATGGCCCAATGTAGACAACCCATGGAACCACTATTTGTGTGCTTCACCTTCAAAGTGAAGCATTGCAATCTTGATGGCTTCCATATTAGGCACTTTGTTCAATTTGAAATAGATATCCAAATTTTCTACCCATGCCTTAGAAGAACTAGTGAACGAACCATCAAACTTGGGTAAAAAGAATCTTCCCATAGAGTGATGTCGATCATGATTATGAGTGAATCCACCATCTCTATATTAGTACCTTGGTCTTCTTTTGTCCTTAAGATGAAAAAATCTTGAAAACTCAAGTGGTCCTTGAATCTCTGATTCTAGGACTCATACTCTTTGAAATATTCTTCAAAATATGCTTTCTCATGAAGCCCTTCATTCTCCGCAGCCAAAAATTTAGGCATAGTAGAACGTTGTGGAGCTTGTGGCTGGTTTATTGGTTGATCATTCCAGTGGTGAGACATGCCAGAGCTTTCCTCGGGATGAGGCCTTCTAGGAGACTCCTTGAGTCTGTCTATTCTCATATCTTTGATCTCTCTAGCAAGATATTGCATGGTTACCAAAAGAGTTCTTGCAAACTCTTCTCCTTCTTTATCACTTCCAGTTTAAGGGGATTTACCCTTGTCTTGATCATCAGTGGTGTAATCAAACTTCTTGTGAATTATATTATGATACCTATTATCCCTCTTATTAAGAGGCTCATATTCTTCTGAAAGCATGATGGCTTTTTCTCTTCAATGAAAGCACAAGCTGTGCTAAGAAAGGAGCTTTGATACCACTGTAATATCCCCAAATAGGAATACACAGCAATGGCTGCTGAAATAATGAAATTCTAGGAAATCTATGCACTGAAATGAGTTTTCAGCTCATGGATCCCTTATATCAGTGGATCTGGGGTCTAGATCCAAAATTATAGCAAAAACAAATCAAACTAGACGTGGTAAACAAATCTCCCACCACCTAATCTAGCTGAAAAACACCCAAAGAGAGGGGCTACAGCTATGTACAACATGCTGCTTCAGAAATAACACATTTTTGGAAAACATGAGCAAGAGGCCAATAAGAAAGATCATATTTTTAATATACAGCAGAAAATCAGATCCATAATGATGCTTTTACATTATAAAGCAGAAAATAGAAGACAAAAGAGAAGAAAACCTCTAGAAAAGAGGGCTGCAACACATGTATTTAATACAAAATGGCTTAACAACATTATTTTATGGAGCTGAAGTAGCTGAATGTTACACTTCAGATCTAGAGAAAATGTGTGTACAAAATATAAAATCAATTTTAGATCTGTACACTAGAAAGGCTCTATTACAAGATCCCCTTGGGGTTTTGACCAAATCATGCAATACAAAGAGTAGATCTGAGTTTAAGGTAGCAGATCTGCAATATTATTCAGAAATTTCTGAAGATTTTTTACATTAGAAACATATCATATCTACATAGTATATGGATCAGCAAGCTAATCCATGGATCACCAAAGTGAAAGGAAAATCCCAGCACCAGAGATCTTTACTAAAAAAAGGGATCAAAACACCCTACAAATCTTCCTCTGAAAATAACGCAGTCTTGGAAGGGAAACTGCACTTTAGCCTAAAGCACTAAGTTGGCTTGATGCCAAGATGTGAAATAGCAGCTCCAAATGTTTAGAACTCTCTTTCCCTTGGGATAGAAGACTTTCCCATTGAAAAGAGGGCCTGAAATGGCCTAGATCTGAGCAAATCTGACCTCCACTTGCTACAGCTTGCAAGGACAACCTAATCCTGAACATGATCAGCATTGTAGTTGAAAGGTGAGCTTGGCCAAATGCCTGATAGTGGATGAAACCAGCAAGACTCCTCCAAGAAATCCTCAATGGAAGAGGTGGGATCCCTGCATAGGAACTCCCAAGTGCTAAGCAGCACTATTCTCAGCTAAACAGCCAGAGAATCAGAAATGTCTAAACAGAAAATATCTTTAGAAAATGATAATCATCAGCAAACTTCTCTTGCTGCTCTCCTCTTCATTTTATAAGATGAAGTCCTTTGCAAACCCTAAACCACTTCAATGAATTATCTCCTTTCACATGAAGCGCCTCCATCTAAAACTACACTATCCATCCATGAGGTACATTGCATCTAGACAGTGCTGGAGATTTGGTCAAGGTTGACCCAGTCTCATAGCTCAAACCCCTTTCACACCTGCAAGTGATTTGTTACATGGCCCAAATTTATCCCTGATCATATGGGCATTGATTTATTCATTCTTTTTAGGAGTTTTACATGTCCTCCTTTATTCATTTATTCATGCAACAGAAAATGAGACAAAAATGTATATTCCTCTTAGCTTAGGCTAATTAGGAATATTATAGGTTGAGCATAGCGAGGGTATGATGTAATTTCTTGGGCAACAAGCCTTTGAGCACCAACATAAGCAATCTGTTGCTGGTAACCCAGATAGGGATTATTTTGAAAAGAAAACGCTTGAGGATTCTGTTGACCAAAACCTGGGTATGCTACTTGTTGAAATGAAGGTTCTGGCATTTTTTCTTGTGGCTGCCAAGGGGTCTATCCCCAAATATTATAACCCAAACTAGGATAGCTTGGATTTGGTTGCAGATAGGTATAACCTAGTTGCGGTTGCGACATCCCATAATATGGTAATCCAGCTTGTGAATAAATTATTCCGGATACAGGTGGTTTTTGTAAACCAGCCAAAGGAGTTGGAGTCTGAGGGCCCAATACTTGAGGGTATTGGGTTGAAGGACCCGCCTGAGACAGCTGAGGTATAACAATTTGAGCCTGTAACAGGGGTAAATATGTATTAACAAGTGGAGTTGATGTGGGTGCAAGAGGTTGAACCAATTGATACGAGTGTACAACCGTTTGTGGTTGGATAGGCAGAAGGGGATGTCATTGAAAAACATTCATTTAGACATTAGGATGACCAAATAATGATGGAGTACTGTCGAAGTGGGTGACCATAGGTTTCCCCCCAACATGAGGAGTATAATAAGATGGAAAATATTTTTCTCCAAATGCAGGGAGTCCAATTGAAATTGTACTGGATGGAAGATACCCATATGGACCGGCTTGATATTGCCTTGATGATGTGTGTAAAGGATCAAGTCATTCAGTACTCACTATATATTTACCAGTTAGAATACCAGATGATTACATTGGTGAAGTCCATGTGTTTGAGGATGCACCAGAGAAGGTTCCAAATAAATATTGGTAACCCGGTGGGACGGAAAGGCCACCATATAAATATGACTATGGTGAAGTCGTGAACATCGACGGGGTAGTGAGAGAAGTTGTTGTCGCAATTGGAACAGATGATCTAGCCGAAAATGTTGGGTCATGCATGGTTTTTTGACCAAATGTATACCCTATTGGATCTACGAGAACTCTAATAGATACAGGATCAACAAAATCAGAGGTAGGTGATTGAGGAAAAGACTCGTACAGGTAAAGCTCTACCCCAAAATGAGTTGGAATTAAAGATGTTTTGTATTGTGGTATTTCTTCAATCGAAATTAAACCAGGTGGAAGTATTTCACCATCAGGCCCAAAGTATATTTCATGAGGTTGATTGCACGATATAGGAGACTCAATGGATACAATATATTGTGGGGCGACCAATATAGGAACAATTTCCGGTCGTTCAACTTCAGCATGCAGATGTTATGGAAAAAAAGAGATAGGATCTGGATCAACTTCCACTTGAACAATGTCAGGTTCAGAAAGTTTGGTCACTTTGATTGGATGGATTTTGACCACGGGTAGCTCTGAGGACTCTGTCTCAACAACATTAGATGAACCAGTATTTGTAGAAACAACTTGTGCCGAATATGGTATGTGTGAGGATGATTTCACACTAGATTTACTGATTGTACTAGTTTCGGTAGAGTGATGTCACCTTTGTCGATCAAAAGTGGCTTCCAGTGGTAAAGGTGGTTTCACTGCTATTGTACGCGAATGATGGGGAAAGGGATGTTCTTCTTCCACGATGAATGATTAATTTTATTACCAAAAACAAATAAAAAAAATAAAAGGGTAATTATAGGAAAAAGGTTTACTAAGAAACGGTGAACTAAATAATACCTCTTGGCGAACCCATGAAGTACGGGTAGGCAATCTCCCCGAAGGTTGTGTTCGGTGTATCAAAATTTACAAGGTGTCTGACTCAGTTCACTATGAATGGATAAGAACCTAAATTTTTACTCCCAAATATGCCCGAAGGTACGTGGAGGTCTAAGTCCATATTAGTGCTGTCTAATGCGAAACCGCACAGTGAGAGCACCCCTTTATACTTTTCGTACTAGAACATCGCCTGATATACCCGAAGGAATGTGGATGAGCTCTAATATAATTATGTACGTGGAGTGAGGAATCACACTCGAAATGTATCACAAAAAATTAATGACAGCTGCTATGTTTAATGATGCTGGAACACGTCTCTAGCCTAGACCTTCTAAATCTTATCGTTATGGTTCCAATGATTTTTTAGGTAAATTGATGTAAATTTTAAGTCGATCTTGTTTAACAATTTTCCTTTTCATGTTCACCGCGATGATGTGATGGAAATTCCTAGAATGTAAACTAAAATTATAATCAAACTTTTCAATTTTATGTTTTTCAATGAAAATCTTAGCTAGGGAAAGAGCAATCAGTTTTGAGAGAAAACAATAGAGAGCACAAACTAATATGCATCTTTCCTAACTTGTTCCTATGCAAAACACACAATTCACTATATGCAAATGCAGGATTTTCTTTACAGTCCCCTTAATGTGAATGCAAAAAGGAAACTGTATTCATCAAATCAACAAAATCAATTTCTTTCTTCTTTGAGAAACGATGAATTTAACAACAATTCTCCTTTAGGAAAAACGAAGAATGGAACTACAATTTTTCCTACAGGAAATGAAGAATTTAACGAAAATTTCCTTTGCGAAAACAAATGGATCTTATGCAGAAATAAAATACTTTGAATTTTCCTTTGTCAATGATAAAGAAAAACACTTAAAGAGACATTGAACAAACTTACTTTTCAAAGGAGGAAGAATCAGGCAAATTCACTGGTCTCTATGAGGTATCAACCAATTGAAAACACAACAAACAAATGGTTGAGAATGATGGCAATGAAAAATTCAAATGGAATTTGTTTGGGTAAGAGGGAAACACAGACTCTAAAGGGAGACAGTGCATTGCAATGCACCCCTGAGTGGGAGATTGTGCATTACAGTGCACCGTGTCTTGACCAACAGTGCGATGGGTGTAGCAAAGGTTGAAAATTCAAGCTACAGAACACACTTATAATGCAATTATTTGATTCAAAGGTCTAATAAATTACAGTAGATGCTACTGGGTGGATAAGAAAAGGAAAAAACACCAGGAATGAAATGAAATTCCCCAACAAAGTCACCAATTTGTTATGCAGAATTGTGATCTACAGATAAATAAAATTCCCTAAATGTGGTGCTATACATTTAGAACAACAGATTAAAGACTTTTCTATCACTTTCTCTAAGAGTAAATAGACACACATAAAGATAGAAGAACCTACTTGTGATCCAAATGCTTTCTATTCTACTTCTGTCGCTTTTGATGTAGCCTCCAATCCAACTTAGACCGCCAGATTGATTCCTACAAGTATAAACATAGAATAACAAAGAGAGTGAAATATACAGATGCCTATTTATCTTAATCAGTTAAATCGATTGAACATGAAACATATATATCATTCAAGAATCAATTACATGAGAAATACAAACATAAACAAATACATATATGGGAAAATGAACAACAATCTTTATTAAAGAGTAGAAGGGGGAGGTTACAACCAATGATCGATTTGATGTCACCAGCTCTAGATTCATCCCAGCCTCATCACAATCAACATCTCACCAACATCATATCACTTCTATCACTCTCTCAATTGAGAATTGAGAATCCAACAACATTTCTTTACCAAAATTCTTCCTTCCCTAGCACTAGGATCTGTGCTCAATTTATAGGGAAACTGAAGGTAGTTTCTTAATTAGTTAATGACTTTCTAATAATAGGTAAGACATGTACCCAAGCTCATAGGTGTTAGATGGACACATGGATTCGAAGTTTGACACATATGGACTCTTCTATAAGGCACTGGCCATGTGGAGATTCTGGAACAATGAGAATTTCTCTCCCATTTGACCAACGCACCCTTGAATGTCGGGAAGTGCATTGCAGTGCACCCTTGAATGGAGGGATCTACATATGCAACGTAGTTAGTCCCTTGAGAGTCAGTGTTGGTGAGCTCATAAGTGATATAACATTTACTTCAAACCTTGGAAATCTCATAATAGAAGTCATGAATGATTTTTTCTTCTCTTAGGGCAAGTAGCAACTGAAATGATAGGGGATGATAGACCCTATTTCATTGGTCCTAGGGATGATGTCCAGTTTGACCAATTCATGGGGGATGATTTCCAAATTTACCTATAACAACCACCTCATATGCTTTACTGCTCAATGTTGCGCAACCGTCTACATCAATTTTGTAGAGTTTCTTCACACAAAGCCCAATCTTCTTTACCTATCCTATGGATTTATGATGAGGGAATGCCTTTCCTTCATTGAAAACCACATCATATCCAAGATCCTCCAACATAAAAAGTAAAAATATATTTTTTTTCAAACCTGGTACATTCATGAAATATTTTAATATGAAAGGTTTACCTGACCCTCTTTGGAAAGTAACTGTATCAATCCCTATAGTGCTATACCTCCCGTCATCACCCATCTCGATGTGCATCTGAAGATCCTTCTCCTCCAAGAGACTAAAGAGTTCTTTTTTTCCAGTCACGTGGAAAGATGCTCCAATATCCAAGTACCACATAGATCCCATCACATTTGAAACCATGCAGGCGATGAGAGAGAATTCCAACTCAAACTATGAGGCAAAAGCTTCACTCGCTGCAGCTCCCAGTGTTAGGTCCCTATATTACTAGTATAGTCCCTTATTGTTGTTAGTGTAACCCCCTTATTGTTATTATTGTACCCCTGTAACCCCCATATTGTTATTATTTTGCCCTCAAATTATTATTGTTAGGTTGGCTAGGATTACATTGTGGCCCCACTAGGATTACATTGTGGCCCCATGGACTCCTATATATAGAAAGGAGGTTTTGTAATTTGTATCATCCAAGAATTGTTAATTCATGTAATGTATTGAGGTTGCTCCCTTGAAGTGGCTTATTTCTAAGGTGTTGATATCTCTTTTCTTCTATTTTTGGAGTTGGTTTCACAACATTTGGTATCAGAGGTTTGAATTCTAGGGTTTCGTTGCTCCAAACAGGTCATCGTGGATTTTTCGCTATAATTTTTTGTCTACGAAGGTTCAGATGCTGAAATTTTTAGGGTGTGAAACCAAAACCCTGAGGAACATCGTCACATAAGTTAGATATTTTTTCGCAACATTTTCGGATATATGATTTGTGGAATTTAGGGCTTTTTGCAGGCTCCTGAATTTCACTTAAAAATGTCATCATGGAATTTTCGTTACAAATTTTTTTTTACGAAGGTTCAGGAGCATAAAGTTTTAGAGCGTGAAGCTGAGATCCTGAAGAACATCATCGCAAAATTTCAAATCTTGTTTCGCAATATTTTCGGAGACATGATCTATGGAACTTAGGTCTTTTTCAGGCTCCCTAATTTCATCTCAAAGAGCTGAGCATGGGAAAATATTCATAATTCTCTCTCTGAGCATCAGATTGGAATTCTGTAAAAAGTGACTGGAATTACACGGACTATAGTTTCCTGTATATAAATTTCAGAGCCAAAGGAGCAAACAGTGACACTTGGCAAGTCGTACAAGTTCGCTCTACTGAACTAGTCCATAATTAGGTCATTGTGGGAAATTGGACATAACTTTGTCTTGAAGAATCCAAATCAAGTTAGAGCTACGAAATTTGAGAGAAGCTTCAGAGGACTACTACAGGGCCAAATTTTAGATATTAAGGATCTGCAAATATAGAGATAAGTCAATTTCAATATCGAGCTCCTCAAAAGCAAGTAAAAGGTGTGTATTTTGTTTCCGAATTGCATAAGTCTTGTTTGAAGAATCAAATTGAATTGATTCCAAGGGTATATTGTAGAATAGATATTAGTATTGGATTCTCAAATGGCCCCTAAAAATAATTCAACTCCCATTAAGCCTTTAGAAGGCTCTACTATGACTCATGAAGATGAAGAATGGCAGCATGACATATCAAAATTATAAGAGCAAGTGCAACAAATTTCACTCTCGCAAAGAGCAACAAAAAATGACATGGAAGTTTTGAAGAAAGGCATGGAAACTAAGATGGATGGTTTGAAGAAAGGTGTGGAATCTAAGATAGATGGTTTGAAGAATGGCATGGAAGCTAATATGGTTGTCATGGAAGCTGGCATGGAATCTAAGATGGATGACATGGAAGCTAAGATCGATGAAAAAATGGAAAACTTGAAGAATGATCTAAAAACAGACATGGAAGGTTTGACAAAGTTGATACAAGAAATGTTTACTAATGTTGAAAATATAGTAGAGGAAACTCATGATGAGAATATAATAAATGTTAATCGTGATTTCATAAACTCTAATGTTGGAGGGAAGAACCACCATATTCCAAAAATGGATATGAGGAAGTTTGATGGAAAGGATCTTGTAACATGGATACTACAGATGGAGTAATATTTTGATCTCAATAATGTGTGCAAAACACACAAAGAAATATTTAAATCTTCAAAGATTTAGAACAAAATACATTTGTATGGTATCGATGGATTTTCTCCCGTAAAAAAATTGTCACTTGGTCAATTTTTATGGAGGAAATGATAGCACATTATGAGGATACAAAGAGAAACACTTTCTTTAGCCAATTGATAAATCTCAAACAAAAGTGTTCACTGGGGGAGCACATTGACGACTTCCAAAAATTGAATATAAGGGTAACTGATATTCCATAGGAACACAGGATTGATCTCTTCATAGGTACTTTAAAGGATAACATCCAACATGAAGTTCATGTTTTGGAACCTGATTCATTGGAGAAGACGTTCAAATTGGCAAGAAAAATTGAATGTAAAACACTGTTACCAATGAAATAGGTAACCGCACTGTTACCTACTTTTTTTTGGTAGAATAAAAAGCACCCGATTTTGAAAAGTGGTGATGCAGAATCACCCCTTTTTTTTTTGTGCACATTTTTGACACTCTAATATTTTTATTTATGAAGTATGAATATTTGTTGTAAAATGTTAGTGATTTTCATGCTAATTTTGAAACGTATTGATGTAGCATCAACTTTTTTTTTTAGAGCGGTGATTTTCATGCTAATTTTGAAACGTATTGATGCAGCATGAACCTTTTTTTTAGAGTGATGATTTTCATGTTGGTAATAAAACACAAAACTTAGATAAAAAATATATATAAAAACAATAAAAAAAACCAATAAAAATGTAAAAAAGAAACAAAATTAACTTGTAAAAATAAAAAATTTAAACAAAAATAAATAAATAAAAAACAAAAAAAAAACAAAAATATTTGAAAATTATATCAAAAGAAATGACAAAATTTGAAAAAAAAAACACATAATTTAAAGAAAAAAACCAAAAATTAACCAAAAAATTTAAAAAAAAACATCAAAAACATTTTTTCTAAGTTATTAAAAAAAACCATATAATTAAAAAAGAAAAAATTAAATAGAAAATCTAAAAATAATTTAAATTACAAAATTAAAATTTAGATAAAAAATAAAATACAAAAAAAGAAAAAAATAAATTTAAAAATTTAAATTAAAAAAAATAATAATAATAAGAAAAAAAAATACAAATTTTAAAATTAACAAAAAAAACAAATTAAAAAAAAATAAAATTGGAAAAGAAAATTAAAATAAAAGAATTAAAATAAAAAAACTATCATTAAAAAACAAAAAAATGAAAAAAACGACATGCAAATAATTAAAAAACAAATATCCATAAATTTACTTTTTTTTTTTAAATGAAACAATTTATAAATTTTAAAAATGAAAAACTAAATAAACTAAAAGATTAAAAAAAAATTAAATTAAATTAAAATTTAATAAATAAATTTTAAATTTTAAAAAATAATTAATCTAAAATATTAAATTAAAAAAAAAAAAAAACAAATTAAATTTAAAATAAAAAATTTTAATTAAAAAAAAAAATTTTAATTTTTTGAATTTAAAAAAAAAAATCAAATAAAAAAAAAATATATTAAAATTTAAAAAAAATTAAAAAAGAAGAAGAAATTTTTGATCGTGGTGGCACCGCCAATCGACCTCCCTCCCAGGTGGCGGCAGAGGCCGGTCGCTTGGCGGGCGAGGAGGCTGGATGCAACCTCCTCGCCCGCCAAGTGCCCGATCTCCGCTGCCACCTGGGTTGAAGGCCGATTCCGAGAATCACCCTCCCGCGGTGGGAGGGCGATTCCCGAAATCGGCCTTCTGCCCAGGTGGCGGCGGAGGCCGACCGTTGGGCGGGCAGGGGGCTGCATGCAGCCTTCTGCCCAGGTGGCGGCGGAGGCCGACCGTTGGGCGGGCAGGGGGCTGCATGCAGCCTCCCCGCCCACCCAGCGACCGGCCTCCGCCACTACCTGGGAAGGAGGCCGATTGGCAGCGCCACTACGATCAAAAAATTCATTTTTTTTAAAAAATTTTAAAATTTTTAATATTTTTTTTTAATTTGATTTTTTTTTTAAACTCAAAAAATTTATTTATTTATTTTTTTTAATTTAATTTTTATATTTGAAATTTAATTTTTTTTATTTTCATTTTCTTTGTTTTTAATTTTTTTTTTTTCTAAATTTTGTCCATAATTTTTAATAAATTTTGTATTTTTTTTTTATTTAATTGATTTTAAAAAAAAAATTCATATTTTTTTTTTAATATTAAATTTTATGTTTAGTTTTTTTATTTAATTTTTTAAAATTTAATAAATTTTGTATTTTTTTTTTAAATTTATTTGAATTTAATATTATTTTTAAAAATTTTTTATTATTATTTTTTTAATTACATAAAATTTTTGTATTTTTTTATTTCAATTAAAATTGTATATTCAAATTTAGATTTTTTTTTTTTTTAATTAAACTTAATATCTTCAAATTAATTTGTTTTTTATTTTATTTTTTATTAAATATATTTTTTTTAATTTATTTTTTTCAATTTTTCATTTTTAATTGATTTTTAAAGTTTTTTAACTTTTTACTTTAACAATGTCTTTTTTTTTTCTTTATATTTAAAATTTATTTTTTACTTCAAAATTTATATGTTTATTCATTTATTTATTAAAATTTAAATAATGTTCTTTACTTTTTATTTTTAATTTTTAATTTTTATTTTAAAGTTTTAAATTTATTAAAATTTAATATATTTCTTTAAATTTAAATTTTTTTTTAAAATTTTTTTTTTTTTAAATTTAATAAAAATTTTCTTTTTCTTTTTTAAATTTAATTTCTATATTTTATTTTTATAATTTCTTTCTTTTTTTAACTTGTTTTTTTTTTTTTAATTTAATATTTTTATTTTGTTTTTAGTTTTATTTTTTTATTTCTATATATTTTGAAATTTTAATCTTTATTTATTTATTTATTTATTTTTCTTAAATTTTAGGTTTTTGTTTTAATGTTTGAATTAAAATTTTTATTTTGTTTTTATTTTTATTTTTTTATTCCTATATATTTTTAAATTTTAAGCTTTAAAATGTTTTTATTTTTAAAATTTATTTTTTTCTTAAATTTAAGGTTTTTTTTAATGTTTGAATTTTAAAAATTAAAAAATGTTATTTCTATTTTTAAAAATGTCAAAAATATGACACAATCTTTTTTTTTGTTATTCCAGCATCAACTGGTTTTGTTTTGAGGGTGTTTTTTCAATCCTTTTTTCAAGAAACAATTTTGTTTTTAGCATAATTTTATAAAATGCTGAAATTTGACCTTAAAAAAAACCAAGTGCGTTTTGGAATACACTTTTTTTGTTTTTGGGGTGTTTTTTCATGTTTTTTGAGTCTTTTTGGGCTAGAGTTCCCGTTTTGAGGTCAGGTTACCTATTTCATCAGTAACATTGTTGTAACATTATGGCGACAAGGAAGCCTACCACTCACTTCTATAAAGATGGAGGTGTTGCTACTCCTAGATTTCCACAACCTACAAGGTTGACACCACAAAAATTGGAAGAAAAAAGAGAAAAAGGGCTTTGCTACAGTTGTGATAGAAAATACACTAAAGGTCATAAGTGTGCTGAGAAGAAATTATTTTACATAGATTATGAAGAGGAAGAAGAAAATGAACAAGAATCTGCAAAAGAAGAGGATATACACTAGGAACCAGCCCTAGAAGTGGAAGAAATGAGTCCAACCATATCGTGTAATGCATTGGCAGGAATTACCACTCCTCAAACTATCAAGATAGAAGGACATGTCAAGAAGAAAAAGGTAATAGTGTTGATTGATTCAGGTAGCACCCATAATTTTATTCATTGTAAGGTAGCCAAGGAATTGAATTGTTTCCTATACTCGGCACCAGAATGTCAAGTGATGGTTGCAAATGGAAGAACTATAAATTGCTCTGGAAAATGCCATAATATCAAGCTAACCATGGGGGAATATGTATTGAATATTCCAATGCTTTACATTCCTATGGGAGGTGTTGATGTTGTACTAGGAGTACAATGGTTACAATCTTTGGGGATGGTAGCTTTTAATTTTCAAGAACTTTTCTTGAAATTTTTTTCAGAAGGAAAGGAAGTCGAATTACGGGGTATTGAAGGGAAGCCGGGAAGGATAATAAGTTCTAATGTCATGACAAAGCTTCTAAAGAAAGAACAACGAGGCGTAATTGCACAATTATGCTCACTAGAAGTTCCGACATCAAAATCATCTATTTCTGCAGATCTCCAACAAGTCTTGGACAATCATTCCAAGGTGTTTGAAACTCCCAAAAGACTCCCACCTATTCATGATCATGATCATGCTATTCATTTGATTCCAGGAAGTGTTCCTCCAAACATCAGGCCTTATAGATATCCTTACTTCCAAAAGAGCGAAATTGAACGTATGATTGCAGAAATGTTAGAGGCGGGTATAATTCAACCCAGTCAAAGTTCTTTCTTTGCTCCTGTAGTATTGGTACACAAGAAGGATGGATCATGGTGAATGTGTCCGGATTATAGGGAGCTCAATAAGCTCACCATTAAAGATAAATTTCCCATTCCTGTGATTGATGAATTATTGGATGAATTACATGGAGAAATTTATTTTACAAAGTTGGATCTTCGTTCAAGATATCATCAAATTAGAATGAAGACTGAAGATATTCCAAAAACATCATTTCAAACCCATGAGGGTCATTATGAATTTTTGGTCATGCCTTTTGGCCTTACCAATGCACCTTCTACATTTCAAGGGTTGATGAATTCCATTTTCAAACACTTCCTTAGAAAATTTGTGCTAGTATTTTTTGATGATATACTAATCTACAGTAGGTCTTTGAAGGATCATGTTCAACATGTTGAGAGGGTGCTCAAACAATTGGAGGAGAAATAATTATCTACAAAAACATCCAAATGTTTCTTTGGAGTACAAGAGGTGGAATATCTGGGTCATATTGTATCTCACGAGGGTGTTAAAGTAGACCCTAACAAAATTAAAGCCATTAAGGAATGGAAAGTCCTCATAAACATAAAGAAGTTACGAGGATTTCTCAGGTTAACATGGTATTATCGCAAGTTTTTTAAGAATTATGGGAGAATAGCAGCACCTCTAACAACATTATTGAAGAAATATGCCATTTCATGGACTCCTGAAGCAACTAAGGCCTTTGAACATCTTAAAAAGGCAATGTGCATAGCACCAGTCTTAGCTATGTTGGGAAAAATACTAAGAGGGGGGGGGGTGAATCAGTATTTAGGACTTAGTCAACAATTTTTACTTTTCCATTCACTAAAACCCATACGCTACTTTGCTGAAGCCAACTAGCATATACACACGGATATCCTTCATAAAACTCGCATATGAACAGAGATCTAATTATACAGATAATTCTTAACTTAGTTCTTTGCAACATTCATTCATATGATGTTAAGTTAATAGTAAGCATGTGCAGTAATAACAGAATAAACCATCACACATAAGCAACACACATGAACACCAGGATTTTAGGTGGAAACCCAAGTCGGGAGAAAACCACCACTGTCGTTGTCTCAGCCTTCAATATTTTATTATAGAGAAAAAATCTTACAACCATGTACTGGCACAGACTCATACTAGCACGCAGGCACCCACTTGCAGAAGGCTACAACCTTCTCTCGATTACCAGCCTCTCCTGGAAGGGAGCTACAACCCCCTGCTCTTGTTTACCAGCCCCTCCTAGAAGGGAGCTACAATGCCTTGTTCTCGTTTACCAGCCTCTCCTGGAAGGGAGCTACAACTCCCTGACTGAAGGCTTCAACCTTCAACACCTTTGTGGACCACGTTTCATAAATTTTCATACTGGATCCAACCCACAAAATTAAGCTCAAGGAACATTCATCAAACCAACAACTTGCTCTATAGCAGCATAATCAATATTCGAACAACCCAGATCATCATTGACAGATAGCAGTAAAACAGCAAAATAGATCAGACATTTCATACCACGTACTTCAGCACACCCTAAATTACATACGCGCTTTTTATTCACTGAACCTGCGTATATATGCGCTTTCACAAATACCAACCCACGTATACATCTGCACTCATTTCAGAGTTGACTTCAATTCCCATACGCGCTTTCTCTAAATACAAGCCGCGTATATACGCGCTTTCTCCTAGACGAACCTGCGTATAGATCTTCAAATATTATGGGGTAGAACAATTCTTCAAAACAAATATATAACTCAGATTTTACCCTTCACTTCAGACAGATGTTCGCCAGATCACAGATCTAATCATTCCATAAACAGATCTAGAAAATACATATACATTTCAGATCTAGAGATCCCTCTTCATCATTTTCTTCACAGGTGCATCATAGATTCAGATCTATCATAAAACTGTTACCCTTTCCATTCATACATAATTTAGAGCGAAGTATACATTCAAACCCAGACTCATGCACACACCTTGCACAATGAATTTATTCTCCTTAAATAGATCTAGCCTTTGACAATACCATGAGCCAAAACCACACAATTTCCGATGGTATTCATGGACGGGATCACATAGACAATCCAGCGCTCAATACAATGGGTCAATACCATGGTAGTAACCCCTGGTTTTATTCTTTTAGAGCGCAATTGGGCATACGTGACTTGGCACGTACTTTTCCGCGTGCATACGCTACTTCTCCTAAACAAACCTACGTATGCGTTGTGTCACACACTTTTCATCATTGTTCTGGCCCTTACTGATATTTCTTTCTCTGATACTTCTGAGCTACTTGTAGAACATCAGATTTACATCATTAATAAACTCATCAAGCATCAAGAACAACTTCATTAAGTAGGTTGCCATCATCTTCATCAAGTGGGTTGCCATCAAGGACAACACTCTGCATCATATTGCCAACAATCTCCTCCTTTGGACTTGATGGCAACCACGATAGTGTTTGATCACCACAACAGATAGATACATTAAGCATAATGATATTCTCCCCTATTCAAACACCATGTCACTCTCCCCCTTTTACATCAAGGGCAAAGGGCGGATCAAAACCAACAAGGTTAGGTTTATAGAAGAGCTGCCAGAGCGATGTGCAATCGTGCTACCATGCTCCCCCCGAGTTCATATCCAAACAGATTAGCACGATGCATGACTCCCCAAGGACCTTCCTATCACCAAGGACTCATAGCCATAATCAAAGATCCCACCCAGTGGATTTCAGAAATACCCAACTCGACATGGCCATACAATGGACTCAACTACCCAACCAAGTGGGTTTACATATTTGATCAAGTCCTTACATGACTGAATATTATAATTTTACATCATAGGTCTCAACATGACCTTTTCATCAAATTACAAATATGAATTTTTATGACCAGTACCAGAAAGACCTCAAGAGAGAGAGATCTTATTTCAGAATTATCATAATGCCAACAATGCATTACGCTCAGCAAGGCTAATTCTCCCCCTGAAAATGTCCATCCAAGCATCCTTTCCATATGACCAAGGCTCCTCCTTAGCTTGTGCAACCTGAAACTCTTTCAACAACAAGTAATCAGCAACAATCTCTGTATGATCTGTCCTTATCTCTGAATCATAAGACTTCCATCTGATCCATGTGTGAAAACAAAGAATACTCTTCAGCAAAAATCAAACAGGGCTCATCCATAATCTCATCATAAGAAACCATGTATCATGTCATCATCATTTATAACTGAGAAATAAGCAGATACAGTGCCAATAATACAATCATTAGTAGTCAGACTGATGCTCCCCCTGAACCTGTGCTCCTGATCTTTAGCTTGTCATACTATTTTTCTTGTCATAAATTCATACACGACTGTCTCCACAGTAACTCGCGTGTATACTCGGATTTAGTTCACAGAACCCGCGTATGGAAAGTGAAACATTGAAAACTTCCCATTCCTTCATCTCCCCCTGATTTTGTACCACCTGTACCTGTCTTCTTCACATCAGATGCTCTGTCAGAAATAAACATAACCAGAATAACCAAAACCATCATGGTAATCACCATACATCACTCCCCCTATGACGATACATTACTAATCCCTATAATGTATCTCGTTATCACTCTACAAATTATTTAGTAAACTTTAGAAGTGATGACCTAATAGTCAATATTCCTACGTTTCTCAAATTGTATTCCTTCTTTCAACTTTTCTATATCCTTTTCAAATGTAATGAAATCATCCAATTTCTCATATTTGTTCATCCTGCATTCTTTTTCCACATGTCCATACTTGTTACAAGCATAACATCTCATGTGACCAAAGAAGTAAGCATAAGAATCATAACATGTTGTTCTATTCTTCCTTCTATTGCAATCAGCTACTTTATGACCATACTTGCTGCATGAAAAACAATATCCCTTGAAGCAACCAGAGTACCTTTCTGAATAGAATCTGTTTGATTGTGGACTCAATCATCCGTCTCTACAATTTTCTACAACATACCATAATTATGACATTTAAAGCATTCAACATTATTGAATGATTTCCTTTGAGAATTCATGAATGCTTGCTGACTTCTTTGCCTTTTTCAACTCTTCGTGTTTTGCATCGACATCCTTTGAATCTTTAGCACTTCCTTGTGAACTAGATTCTCCTTTAATGTATTTGATGAAAACCAAGACCATTTTTAATAGCAAAAGGAGACCTTTCGATTACTAAGAATATTGTCCATCTCTTAGTGTTTTATCTGAAACCTCAAGAGTTTATCCTTTTCTTCTAATTCTACTCTTTGAATGTTTACCTAACCTCCAATTACTGGCATTGCTTCTTTCATGCGCTTTCACCTTTTCCTTTCCTTCTTCTACTCGATCATTCAATTTTAAAATTTCTTCCTTCAACCAATTTTCTTGTTCTTCACATGTTTGTAGTAGTTCTTCATTCTTCTTATTTGATTTTTCCAGATCTTCTTTGAGAGAGATGATTTCTGCTTCAAGTCCTTCCTTTTCAAATGATAGGGGTTCTTCATTCTTCTTATTTGATTTTTCCAGATCTTCTTTGAGAGAGATGATTTCTGCTTCAAGTCTTTCACTTCGATTGGTTGCATAAACATACAACTTTTGATACTTGTCTATCTGTCCATTCAGTATTTCTTTCTATTCATTCATTCTAGAGATCATATCTTTGTAGATGGATTTTTTCTTATGAAATTGATTCCAATCATTGCTTTCATCATTGATCTTGAGATTTTCTTCTAGACTTATACTGTTATTTTCACTATCTTCACCATTTCATGCACACGAAAGTGAATCACAAGAACAACAATCAATACCTGTTTCATCTTCTCTATTTTCTGTTGTACATGTTTTCTGAGGTATTTCCTTTCCTTGAGTAGCCTTCTTCTTTTGCTTCTTTTCCATGAGCACTTGTAGATCTTGGTCAGAATCTTCTTCATCCTCATCACTCTCTTCATTTGTATAATAACTCTTTCTCTTTTCAAATTGTTTCCCTTTTTCATGATTTTCTTCATAAGGACATTTAGCAGCATAATGACCAACTCTTCCACAAGTAAAACACTTGAAGGGTAGCTTACCTTTGAATCTTCCAATACCTGGTTGGAGTCTCCTTACAAAAGTTGCTTCTTCTTCTTCTGATATATAACTTGATTCCTTGACAACTTCATTTTCTTTTCCTTTTGCACACGCCTTAAAAGCAGCTTCTTTGATTTGAGGGGGACCTCCTTGTCTCATTTCATAAGCAGTCAGAATACCATGTAGTTGAACAATAGTAAGAGTTTGCAGATATTGAATTTCTTCAATAGCTGATACTTTTGACTCAAATTTTGAAGTCAAAGATCTTAAGACTTTTTCCACCAGAGTAGTATCGGTTATGGTTTCACCCAAATTTCTCATACGATTTACAATATCATCTAGATGTAAAAAGAAACTGGCAATACTCTCATCACTATGCATCCTTAAATTTTCATATTCAATTCGGAGAGTTTGGAGTTTTGCACTTTTTACCTTTGTATCTCCTTCATAGCTCAGAATGATTTTGTCCCATATTTATTTTTCTGAATTTAGCTGCATCACTTTATCAAATTCTAGTTCAGACATGCTTCCTAATAAGACATTGACGGCTTTGGCATTGATTTCATATTTCTTCCTTTCTGCTGCATCATTAGGAATACTTGCCAGATTCTGATAACCTCCTTCCACGATTACCCATACTTTTGCACCAAGACTTTACAGATATGCTTTTTTTCGTATCTTCCAGAACAACAGATTATTTCCATTGAATAGAGGTGGCCTTATAGACATTATCCCTTCATGACTTCCCATTGCGACGGATCTCCTTCAAGCGATCAAGCTTCTGCAGAAGGACCTGCTCTGATACCAATTGTTGGGAAAAATACTGAGAGGGGGGGGTGAATCAGTATTTAGGACTTACTCAAAAAAAATTTATTTTCCATTCACTAAAACCCATACGCTACTTTGCTGAAGCCAACTAGCATATATACGCAGATATCCTTCATAAAACGCGCGTATGAACAGATATATAATTATACAGATAATTCTTAACTTATTTCTTTGTAAAATTCATTCATCTAATGTTAAGTTAACAGTAAGTATGTGCAATAATAACAAAATAAACCATCACACATGAACACCAGGATTTTAGGTGGAAACCCAAATCGGGAGAAAACCACCGCTGCCATTGTCTCAGCCTTTAATATTTTATTATAGAGAAAACATTTTACAACCATGTACTGGCGCAGACTCATACCAGCACGCAGGCACCCACCTGCAGAAGGCTACATCCTTCTCTCCTTTACCAGCCTCTCCTGGAAGGGAGCTACAACCCCCTGCTCTCGTTTACCAGCCTCTCCTGGAAGGGAGCTACAACCCCTTGACTGAAGGCTTCAACCTTCAGCACCTTTATGGACCACGTTTCATCAATTTTCATACTGGATCCAACCCACACAATTAAGCTCAAGGAACATTCATCAAACCAACAACTTGCTCTATAGTAGCATAATCAATATTCGAACAACCCAGATCATCATTGACAGATAGCAGTAAAATAGCAGAACAGATCAGACATTTCATACCACATACTTCAGAAAACCCTAAATTACATACACGCTTTTTCTTCACTGATCCTGCGTATATACGTGATTTCATAAAAACCAACCCGCGTATACATCTGCACACATTTCAGAGTTGATTTCAATTCCCATATGCGCTTTCGCTGAATAAAAGCCGCGTATATACACGCTTTCTCCTCAACGAACCTGCGTATATATCTTTAGACATTTTAGGGTAGTGCAGCTCTCCAGAACAGATAAACAACTCAGATCTTCATTCTTTACTTCAGCACAGATTCGCTAGATCACAGATCTAATCATTCCATAAACAGATCTAGAAAATACATATACATTTCAGATCTAGAGATCCCTCTTCATCATTTTCTTCATAGGTGCATCATAGATTCAGATCTATCATCAAACTGTTACCCTTTCCATTTAGACATACTTCAGAGTGAAGTATACATTCAAACCCAGACTCATGCACACCCTTTGCACAATGAATTTCTTCTCCTTAAATAGATCTAGCCTTTGACAATACCATGAGCCAAAACCACACAACTTCCGATGGTATTCCTGGACGGGATCACATAGACAATCCAGCGCTCAATACAATGGGTCAATACCATGGTAGTAACCCCTGGTTTTATTATTTTAGAGCGCAATTGGGCATACGCGACTTGGCACGTACTTTTCCGCATGCATACGCTACTTCTCCTAAACAAACCCGCGTATGCGTTGTGTCACACACTTTTCATCATTGTTCTGGCCCTTACTGATATTTCTTTCTCTGGTACTTCTGAGCTACTTGTAGAACATCAGATTTACATCATTAATAAACTCATCAAGCATCAAGAACAACTTCATTAGTAGGTTGCCATCATCTTCATCAAGTGGGTTGCCATCAAGGACAACACTCTGCATCATATTGCCAACAAGCTACGCCAGACTTCACAAAAACCTTTATTGTGGAATGTGATGCCTTAGGAAATGGAATTGGTGTTGTTTTAATGCAAGAAGGAAGACCCATTTCTTTTGAAAGTTGTCCAATTAAAGGAAAGTATTTACAAAAACCTATTTATGAGAAGGAAATGTTAGCAGTACTGCATGCACTAAAGAAATGGTGAACTTACCTAATGGGAAGCCACTTCAACGTAAAAACTAATCATGATATTCTTAAACACTTTTTGGAACAAAGACTATCTTCAGAAGAGCAGAAAAAATGGGTCACAAAGATGTTGGGTTATGACTTTGAAATAATCTACAAAAAAGAGAAGCTAAATGTTGTTGCAGATGCACTCTCAAGAAAGAATGAAGAGGTGGAAGCATTGCTTTGTGCCATTTCTATTATCCAACTAGATTGGATAACCAAAGCAAGAGATGAATGGAAGAAGGACGAAGAAGTGTGGACACCCATTCAAAAGTTGCAGCAAGATCCTAGTACATCTGATACATTTAGTTGGAAAAATGATTCCTTATGGTACAAAGATCGCTTATATCTTTGTAAGAATTCCCAACTAAAACAAAATATTCTTTTGGAATTGCACACTTCTCCTTTAGGAGGACACTCAGGATTTTTAAAAACTTACCACAGGGTGAAGAAAGAATGTTTTTGGGATGGCCTTAAATCTGATATTCAAAAGTTTGTGGCGGAATGTTTGGTTTGCCAGCAGAATAAAGTGGAAACAATTAAGACCCCGGGACTTCTACAACCTTTATCCATTCCAAGTCAACGTTGGGAGTAGATTTCAATGGATTTTATCACAGGTTTACCTAAGTCTGAAGGAAAGAGTGTCATCATGGTGGTAGTTGATAGACTTACCAAGTATGCACACTTTTGTGCATTGTCTCATCCATTTAAAGCAAGTACAGTTGCTACTACATTTATGAACACAATTCAAAAGCTACATGGAAACCCAAGGGTTATTGTGAGCGACAGAGATCCCATTTTTACTGGAAATTTTTGGACGAAGTTATTTTCTTGTTTGGGTACTCAATTAGATCATAGCTCATCTTATCATCCTCAATCCGATGGTCAAACTGAGATAGTAAATAAATTTTTGGAAGGATATCTTCGTTGTTTTGTATCAAATAAAAAAACACAATGGGTCAAGTGGTTACCTCTCGCTGAATGGTGTTATAACACTTCCTTCCATACTACAGCAAAAATGACCCCATTTATGGCACTTTATGGATATCATCCACCATCCATCACATCATCTTTAAGAGAAAATTTTAAGGTTCAAGCAGTGGAATATCACATCGAGCATCAAGAAAAATTTCTCCAACTCTTAAAGGATAACCTGAATTTACCACAAAATCGAATGAAACAACAGACAGATCAACATCGTAGCAAGAGAAGTTTTGATGTAGGAGACTAGGTATTTTTATGGCTACAACCATACAAACAAATGTCCCTCAAGCAAGCTAAGAAGGATAATAAATTATCGCCAAAGTACTATGGTCCTTACAAGTTGTTGCAAAATATTGGTACTATGGCATACAAATTGCAGCTTCCTGCTTCTTCACGAGTGCATCCAGTTTTCGATGTTTCATTCTTAAAGAAGGTTATAGGTGGAAATATTCCATTTCAAACAATATTGTGAGAACTTGATGAGGAAGGAAAAGTCATATTGGAACCTGAAGCGGTCATGGAAAAAAGAACTCGGCAGCTACGGAATCGATCAATTTCAGAGTATCTCATCAAGTGAAAGAACTTACCCACTGAAGATTCCACATGGGAGGATGAAAATTTTATATAGAAGCACCCAGAGCTACTCAAGCGTTGAGGAAAACACTTTTTTGAAGGAGAGGGGCATGTTAGGTCCCTATATTACTAGTATAGTCCCTTATTGGTGTTAGTGTAACCCCCTTATTGTTATTATTGTACCCCCCATATTGTTATTATTGTGCCCTTAAATTATTATTGTTAGGTCGGCTAGGATTACATTATGGCTCCACTAGGATTACATTGTGGCTCCATGGACTCCTATATATAGAAAGGAGGTTTTGTAATTTGTATCATCCAAGAATTGTTCATTCATGTAATGTATTGGAGGTTGCCCCGTCGAAGTGGCTTATTTATAAGGTGTTGATATCTCTTTTCTTCTATTTTTGGAGTTGGTTTCACAACACCTGAAGCCTTATTTTTGGTATTCTTCTTTTGTATACAATTTGTGGCATAGTGTCCATGATCATTACAGTTGAAACTATCCTTGTACCAATCATAGTCGCTCCCACTTTGGTAAGTTATCCCTCCCATTCACAGAGTCCTAGTAACTATACAAGCACTTGGGAAGGCCTAGAAGTGCTAGGCTCACCAAGTCATCATTAGCCACAATAATCCCAACGCTTCCAATCTCATCTCGAAATTGAGTGAACTTGGTCAAGTATTTCTGGATTGTGTCGCCCTTCTCCATTTTGACTTTCCTGAGCTTTACCTTGAGTGCCAATTTCATGTGGTCACTGTTGCTTTGAAACAAATCTGTCAAGGCCTTCCACATAGCATATGGAGTTGCCTTGCTATGGAGACTCGAGACAATATGATCTCGAACTCCCTCTAATATGATCCTCCTCGCCTTTGCAACATTCTTCTTCCATGCTTCATGTTACACAACATCTGCCTGAGCAGATTCAGGAATATCAGTGTCAATAAAATCATTTAGCCTGTTATCCTCCAATACTACCTCCATCCTGTCCTTCCATGCAATATAGTTTGAATTTCCCTCGAGTGCATATTCATGTTTCAAGCCAGTGAAAGACATTTGGTCAACTGCTAGTTCCAAATAATGAATCTGCAAATTTGAATCCTGTTCAACACAAACTCAATTTCTTCTCTTCTATTTTGATTCATGTTGCTTTGATACCATGTATAAATTATACCAACGGATTCAATATGATCTTGTGATGTACTAAAACAACATATTGGATCCTTCTACAATATTTGTAGAATATAAAACACAATTGTTCAATCACATGCAAGTAAGAGAAAGAAGTAAATCAATCACATAACACAAGATATTCTTGGGGAAAGAAACTACTCAAAACCCCTCTATCATATATTGTCTAAAGTAAAGGAATCATGAAACAATATAATGCATTCTTGCTCACAATAATCTTCTACACTCTACCAAACATCTCACACTAATCTAGGAAAAATTGGACAAAAACTTAGCCAATTCCTTGCCTTCCTCCAACCTTGCTTTATCACGTAATTCCTCAAGAAATAAACCCATATTAAATAGGAAATCCAACCTTCCTTGATTTCACAATCCATCAAGGCCTTCCCATGACTTTATAATTGCACCTGAGCAAATTGCTAATAATAAAATTGATAGTTATGTTCCCTTTAGCCTCTATCTCAACTGGGTATTCATCAGAACTAACATGAATGCAGCTAATAATAGTGAATCATAATTTATCTCATATATCAATACTTGTGAATTAAATATAATTTAATTCATTGGACCTCTCACTAATTCTTCACTCAGTTAAAACTAGTTAAACTGATTTTAACTCAATTAATTTGAGTTATTTGGTTACACTCACACCACACTAGTGGTACAACTACAACTGGACCCCAAAAATATTAGAATCACTCTACATGCCTCATATTATACCCTCAACTCCAAATTATTGAGCTAACTAAGTCTTCATGACTTAGTTAATTGATACAAGTTATTATGAGATGAAATTACAATTTATTGTCCGATTTATTTAAGGGAAAAATAAATTAGACGCCCACATTTAGCACTAATGTGTGACTGGAATCCCACTCTAGTATGTGGTGAATTTTCTTGTTGAATTCCAACAAACCAAACCATTTTAAAAACCAAACTCTAAATTTCCACATCTAGCCTAAAATCCTACAAAGAAAACAAAGATAAATTTGATAGAGAGATGCCTCTCTCACTTTATAAGGGATAGCTTCTAAAATTAAAAGTAGTTATGTGGTTAGCTATTGGTTTCTTTCACAACCTTAAGAAATTACAAAGTGATAAAGTTCTGGCAACCATACTGGGGAGTCGAACAAATTCCTTTTAAATTCAATATTCCCTGGTGAAATTTTTTTCAGCACTTAAAGCTATTTCTACGTTTGTGGCTGAGAAAAAGATCTGATTTAGGGTTGTTTCCCACTCAAAATTCACACATATTCAATATATATAAATATACTGTAGTATTTATGGCTTATAAAAGGATATACACTAGACCACACCCATATCCAAATCCTTCGGAAATTGTAGATAATCGAGAAAAAATAATTAGGAAGAAAAGTGCAACTAAGAGCAAATCACGTGAAAATCCTTCGCCAAGGGTTAATTCCCTTCCTGAGAGTTTTGTCACTTTAGAAGACATAGAGTTTTATTTGGATTTTTAGGATACTCTTTTTAGAAGAAAATATGATAATTTTGTGCCTAAAACAGTTATTGATAAAAGCCTGCTAAAACCTTATAAGTTAGATCATATTGTCATAAATCTTCGATCCATAAATCACCTAAATAATCAACTCCTTCTACTACATCATCTCCCATTCCCCAACCAAGTTCACCTATTAATATTGTTCCTTGATTAGTGCCTCCCAACATCTCTACGCTTATTTCAATCAGTTCTACACCCAGTCCATCTACTATTCCTACCACTTCCACTACAACATGACAAAGTGTTATAACTCCACCTTTCATACCAAATATACCCACACCTGTTACTATTACATATTCCTCTCATACTCATATTCACATCATGGCTACTTGTTATGCCCCTTTGATTTTACCAAGGAAACTTAATCCCATGCCACAAGGTTATCAAACTCAGATACCTCAATTTGATGGAATTGGAGCAATTACTACTCAACAACATATAGATCAAATGAATGATTATTTTGATTTACAAGAATTTTATGAAGATGATGTTAAAATGAGGATATTTTTCCAAAGTCTCGTGAGGGAAGTTAAAAAATGGTTTAAATCATTACAAGCTGCCTCTATCCAAGATTTAACTCAATTTCATCAAATTTTTCTTAGAAGATGGGAAGTCAAGAAAAACCCTCTCTAGATCTTATATGAATATGATAATATCAAAATAGCTCCCGAAGAATCAATCCAAGATTATTGTTATGTTTAACAAAATTTATAGTTCTATTCCAACTACAATACAAACTCCTCCCAGACTAGCCTTGTTGAAGTTTTCAGATGGTTTTGATCCTGATCTAGCCTACGAAAATTAGGGAAATAAACCATTCCACCTTAGAGGAAATGTAGAGGAATGCAGTTAGTGTAGAAGAATTTTTTTTAGCAAAGAGAGCCAGATTGAAAGCTGAAAGAAGAGTCCAAATAAAAGAAGAACCAACTTCTTCTTCTTCAGATGCTAAGTTGGATACCTTAGTGAAAACTATGGATAAAATGATGGATAGAATAAGCTTATATAATAGATCTCCTCCAAGAGAAAATCAAGGAGGTCCTCCTATTATAAATCCTAATTTCAAAAGAAGTCCCCCTAAAATTAAACAAAGAGAAAATAGAGGCCCTATTGATCAACAACAAATTAGGCCTCCATTTCAAGAAAATTATGTTGGTGAAGAACATGAATTAATAGAAGAACCTGAAGAAAATAAGAGAAATATATTTGGAATAAATGAGATAGATCAAATATTCTTGACCAAAGAAGAGGAAGATCAGTTTTTATTATCACAACTAGAGCAAGTCCCTTTAGAATTAAAGGAATATAAACAAGGATATCAAAATGGAATTATGGAGGTACACAAAAAATACAACTTAAGAAGCAAGAAAGTTGTTGCAAATCCTCCTAAAAAAGCTCAAAATGATTCTCTTTCAACTAGTCAATAAAAAATTGATCCTCAAAAGGAAAATTATAAAAAACCAGAAGTTTCTTTGACTAGTAAACCAAAAAATTATCTTCAAAAGGAAGTTCTTAAGAAACCCGATGCAAATGTCAAAGAAATTGACAAATAGCAAGCATCCTTTAGCATTGAAACTGTGTTAGACAAAGTAAAAATTTCTATTCCTTTAACTGAATTGGTGACTAAGAATGTATATAATACCCAAGTCATGAAAGCTTTGAAAATAGTAGAAAGGACATACACAGTTAATTTAAATGATGACCGACCTACGTTATTGCTTGGACCCGAGGTCGAAGGAAAATCCCAAGATGGATGTGTTCCACCTTTTTACAATAGATTGAACATTCATGAAAAAATATTACATAATTCAATGTTTGATTCTGGTGCTTCCCATAATTTGATGCCTAGAGCTATCATGAAAAAGCTTAGACTAGACATCAAAATACCTTATAAAGAATTATATTCTTTTTATTATAGAAAAGTAAGATTTTTAGGCCTAATTAAACATCTGTGTGTTACTTTAGTTCAAATACAAGCTAAGAGTCTAGTGATGGACATTGTAGTAGAAGAGATACAACCCAAGTATGGGATACTACTGTCAAGCTCATGGGGTGAAAAGTTATAGGGTACTTTGCAAATGAATACAACCTATGCCACCATTCATGTGTTTGGTTGGAAAAGAAGGTTATACAAATAAACTTTGATGAACTACATGGTTAGTAGCGAAGATAAACCAAACAATTATCCTCTGTACTCTATGCACTCTGATATGGATTCCTTCTTTATGTACAATGAAAACTAAATTGAAAAGTAAGAATTACAAATAGATATTGAACCCAACAAAACAGACCAAATAACAGAAACTGAAAAACATGATGTAGAGGGAGAAGCTATTTGGAATATGGATTTCAATGGGGCTATGTGTAAAGATAGTGCATGAGCTGGTGTTTATATTATGAACTCATAAACCAATATGTCAAAGGGACATGGCTATAGACTAAATTTTCAGTGTACCAATAACATAGCATAATATGAAGCTTTGATCCTAGGGATGAAAATTTTAAAGAGATCAGGAGCAAAACACATTTATGTACATGGATATTTAGATCTAATTATCAAACAAATTAAGGGTGAATATTCTACTGAACACCCTAGATTAAGAGCCTCTAGGAATTTAGTTTTGGACTTTCTACAACATTTCATTGAATATGATTTTTCTGTTATCTATAGAAGCTAGAATATTTTAGCTGATGCCCTGGTTGTTTTAGCCGGTAATTGAAAATGCCTTTTCACCCCAATAGGAAATATGTGGTGGAATTCAAACATAGGCCAGTTGTCCCTGACAATGTAAGATATTGGCAAGTATTTAGTGATGATAAGAAAATTGCAAATTTCCTATAGATGAAAAATGAATTTGACTGTGTAAATATTGATGTTTATAATGATGTAAATAGAAAAAACCAGAAATTGAATTAAATGAAACTAATGATAACCAAGAAGAACTAGAGGTTTTGCAATTAAAATACAATGTGCTACCAAGAGGATTGGTACCATTGGAAGATATTTTTAACTCCAATGATATGGCCAAAAAACCAAAAATTGAACTTGTGGGTAACAGAATAGAAGGCTTTAACATAGGAACGCAATAAAATCCCAAAATTGTAAAACTGTTGAAATCCTTGCCCGTTAGGGGAGTTTTGAGGTCTAAAAAGGGCCTCCTAAGGAAATTATAAAATAATACTAGAAATAGTAAAATATTATTAGATTACATCATCAAATTTTGGAGGGAAAAAAAGGAAAAACTATTTTTTCAACTTATCTCCCTATGCGTTTACTCAAATTTCGAGCGAAAACACTCGTTGGATGCAAAATTTGATTCCTAATCCAAGAATTACCCATGTTGCATACTTTTGATGGATCATTACATGAAAAATTATAAATACATGAGAAACGTAATTATAGTTACATTTTTTCATGTATTTCTCATTTTTCATGTAGCAAGGTCCATTAGAAGTATGCAACATGGGTAATCCTTGGATGTGGAATTAAATTTTGCGTCCAACAACTATTCCCACTCAAAATTTGAGTAAACGCTTAGGGAGATAATTTGAAAATAATAGTTGAAAAATTAGTTTTATTATTTTATTATTTTTTAATCTTTTTACTTTTTTACTCCAAAAATGGTGAGTCATCACCCATGGTTGAGATCATTATCTTGAATCCTATTGGTTCTTATAAAGTTTATTTTGTTTGTACATTTTTCTTAGGAGGCCCATTTTAGACCTCAAAATTCCGCTAATGCTCCTAAAGAAAAACAAAAATACATGGAACTTCTTAAGGAATTCTCTGATGTGTTTGCATGGAGTTATGAAGACTTAAAATATTATGATACTTCTATCATTAAACACACCATCCCCATCAGAGAATATCAAAATACCTTCAAGAAAAAACTAAGAAGAGATAATCCTTTGCTACTACCTCCAATTCAAAAAGAAGTGAAAAAAATATTCAATGCCAAAATCATAATACCATTGAGGTTCTCAAAATGGGTTTCGAATCTAGTGCCAACTAGAAATAAAATAGGTGAAATTAGACTCTATGTAGACATTAGTAATCTGAACAAAGTCTCACTCAAAGACAATTATCCCCTCCCAAAAATGGATCACATTTTACAAAAGGTATTTCCTTCTAGTAGGATCTCTTTGATGGATTATTTTTCAGGTTATAACCAAGTTCTGGTTCATCCTGATGACCAACACAAAACATCATTTACTACACCATGGGGAACTTTTATGCATTTAAAAATTCCTTTTGGCCTTATGAATTCTGTGGACACTTTCCAAAGAGGAATGGACATAGTTTTTTCTGATGAAATTGATAGGTTCGTTGTAATCTACCTAGATGATATTACTGTATTTTTAAAAATAGATGAAGAACAATTGCAACATTTGAGGAGAGTTTTTTGAGAAGTTCAGAAAATTTGGTATCTCCTTAAGCCCTAAGAAAACTCTTTTTGGTTTAGATGAGGGAAAACTTCTAGGTCATATAATTTCCAAATATGGCATTAGAATTTATCCTAGTAGAGTCGGAGCCATACAAAATATTGATCCTCCTAGAAACAAGAAAGAAGTTCAATCCTTCATTGGCAGGATAAATTTTCTTAGGAGATTCATTCCTAACTTGGCTGAAATACTAAGATCAATTACAAACATGTTGAAAATGGATATTGAAATTAAATGGAATACAGAAGCCAAGAAATATTTTAGTGAGGTCAATTTAGATTTAACTATTGCTCCTATTTTGATAAGCCCTGACTTTACTAAGGATTTTATGATTTTTTCTTTTGCTTCTGAACATACTATTGCAACTATTTTATTATAGAAAAATAGTGAAGGCCATGAACAACCCATAGCCTTCTTCAGTAGAGCTTTAAGGGATGCATCACTAAAGTACGACATCATGGAGACACAATCCTTTGCTTTGGTGAAAGCACTAAAATACTTTAGAGTTTACATCTTACATTCTCATATCATTGCATTTGTTCCAAATGTTGTGGTAAAGGATATTATCACTCAAGCTGACCCAGATGTTAGGAGAGAGAAATGGATTGCTGTGATCCTAGAGTATGACATAGAAATAAAACCAACCGAGCTCATCAAGGGTCAAGGATTCGCCAAACTCGTGGCCAAGTCCAATTTTCGTGCCCTTGATATCAATTTTATTGTTGTGCTTGATGAACAGGAAGTGTTGGCGACTCCACAAGTATCATAAACATTTTCTACTTCACCATGGTATGTATACATCATTTTTGTACTATAGAATTTACAATCTCCTCATGGTTTAACAAAAGCTAAAGCTATATTTCTTAAATTCAAAGCCATGAAATTATGTATTTTAGATCATAGTTTATATTGGAAAGACGTTGGAGATATCTTGCTAAACTGTTTATTGAAAGATGAAGCAGATAAATTGATACATGAATTCCATGAAGGATATTGTGGAGGAAACTTATATTGAAAACCACAACCAATAAAATCTTAAGAGCTGGTTTTTACTAACTCACTTTTTTTACAGATGTACATAAGAAAGTCACCTCTTTTCATCAATGCCAAAATTTTGAAGGCATAAAAAGCTTTTACCTTTACCACTGAAACCTATTTCAGTTGAAGTCCCTTTCCAATAGTGGGGTTTATATTTCATTGGTGAAATTAATCCCACCTCCTTAGGCCAAAATAAATGGATCTTGACATCCACTGATTACTTTACAAAATGGATTGAAGCTATCCAAACTAGACAAGCCATAGATACTATCATTATTCAATTTCTAGAAGGAAACATTCTGTCTAGGTTTGGGTGTCCCCACAAAATTATCATTGACAATGTTGTTGCATTTAAATATAAGAAAATGGTTGACTTTTGTAATAAAAACCATATCAAATTAGGACAATCTACTACCTATTACCCACAAGGAAATGTATTAGCCGAATCTTCAAATAAAAGTCTAGTCAACATTATAAAAAACCTATTGCAGGAAAATAAAAAGTCCTGGCATAAAAAGTTGATTAATGCCTTGTGGGCTGACTGAATTACTAAAAAAAGTTATATTGGAGTGTTTCCATTTAAAACAGTATATGGGGTTGATGAAAATTTTCCTAGCTCATTAGGAATACCTTTGCTAAAATTACTGCAGGAAGCATGAGTGGAAACAAATGAATAGCAAAGGAGAATCAACCATACCATCCAATTGCAACAATATAGAGAGGAGGTCTATAATAAAACTCAACTAATTTAGGACAATGTAAAAAATATTTATGACATAAGGAAAAAAGTTGATGATTTACAGATAGACGATCTGGTGCTGAAATGGGACTGAAAGAATGAATATAAAGGCAAGCATGGTAAGTTTGACATTTTTTGGAAAGGACCATATAAAATTGAAGCTTTCAGAGGAAACAATGGATTTTTCTTGAAGAATTTAAATGAAGAAACACTGCCTGGTGGACCTATTAATGACAGACTTCTTAAACATTATTTTCTTCCAAAATAAATCAGTTCCATTTAGAGTCGATGTATATATGTCACTTTACTATTCTACTACAAAAGTGAGGGTAGATCACATCAGAATTTGAAGCCCAAAGAGAAGTCCCTAAGCTTATTATTATTGGTTGCCCACATTTATAAACAAAAGCAAATGGATCAAATTCAGTTGTAGAATAAATACAACATGCCCAATGGATGAAGGCTACTTATCTACAACGTTATTGACACCTCACAAGGAGAGTGCCATCCCCATTGGAGCAACTATTAGGGTCCTATATTTTACAGGATGACTTGATTATAGCTGTAATTTTTGTATATGAGATGTTATAAACAACATTCCATTCTGAAATTTATTTCCAAAAGAAAAGAAAACAAAACAAAAAAAGGGGATATATATGTGTGCATGTGAAAAGAACAAAAAATAAAATAAAAAATGAGAAAAAGAAAAATAATGAAATATCCCATAAAAATTAAGTTTATAGAAGTGAACAGTCAAAATTCCACTCAGAAAATGAAGAAATGCATTAGTAATTCTTAGAAGTTTTTGAATAATGTGCTGCTAATTAAAATGCCATATTAAAATAGGCTAAGTAGATTAGTTAGCTTAGTCACACTATTTGAATGTGATTAGGATTAATCGAATAAAAAATTAGTTTAAATTAGAGAATAAAATTAATTAACCACACTGTCTAAATGTCATTAATTAGCAATCAAAAAGAGAAATTGAAAACCTTAGAAAAATTAAAAAAAATATAGGCCCACATGTTAAAATGCGCCTTTAGGAATTTAATTTAGATTTGATTAAGTTCATCGTGTCTTTTAAATCGTGATTAATCACACTGTAATAATGTTTAGGTTGATGTGGGAAGTTTTGTCATGATGCAATAAACAATGATTAATTTTTAATGGGCCCATTTTGAACTACTTAGATCAACAGTGGTTATGCCACCCCGCACCCCCCATCCCCATCCGAAGTTTATCCGATAAGGGTGGTCCAAGGAGGCTGTCTCCAGGATACCACCTTGTACAACATTATGCCCTATGTTTTCCCCACACCCCTCCCCCTTCCAAAACCATTTATCTCGTACACTCTGGGTCCCCTCCAAATCCACTTTTCATCCCCACTTGATCATCACTGAATTTTCCACTGCTCCACTCCTACCCCGCCACGTGGTAGCACACCACCTATCCCTTTCCCGAATGTTGGATAAACCATTCTTCCTGCCATTAATACTTTTCCCATTTTTTATCCTCCCATTACGAAATTATATGTTTGTCCATCTGTTAAACAATATATGTTCCTATTTACTCTTCTCGCGCCTAATAAGGACATAAATACAATGGATTTTCATGCCAATGACTGTTAGGTCCCTATATCACTAGTATAGTCCCTTATTATTATTAGTGTAAACCCCTTATTGTTATTATTGTACCCTTGTAACCCCCATTTTGTTATTATTGTGCCCTTAAATTATTATTGTTAGGTCGGCTAGGATTACATTGTGGCCCACTAGGATTACATTATGGCCCCATGGACTCCTATATAGAGAAAGGAGGTTTTGTGAATTGTATCATCCAAGAATTGTTCATTCATGTAATGTATTGGAGGTTGCCCCCTCGAAGTGGCTTATTTCTAAGGCGTTGATATCTCTTTTCTTCTCTTTTTGGAGTTGGTTACACAACATTTGGTATCGGAGCTTTGGATTCTAGGGTTTCGCTGCTCCAAACAGGTCATCGTGGCATTTTCGCTATAACTGTTTTTCTACGAAGTTTCAGAAGCTGAAATTTTTAGGGTGCGAAGAAAAAATCCTGAGGAAGCTTGTATAAAAATTTCAGAGTTTGGTTCGCAATAATTTCGGAGATCTGATCTGTGGAAGTCAGGTATTTTTTCAGGCTCCTAAACAGGTCATCATGGAATTTGCGCTATAAATTTTTTTATACGAAGGTTTAGAATCTGAAATTCATATGGTGCGAAGCTGAAATCCTGAGGAAATTCATCAAAAAATTTCAGAACTTGGTTCGCAATATTTTTGGAGATATGATCTGTGGAAGGTAGTGCTTTTTCAGGCTCCTGAATTTCATCTCAAAGAGGTGATCGTGGGAAACGTTCAATAACTCTCTCTCTGAAGATTGGATTGGAGTGCCGTCAAAAGTGGTCACAAGTACACGGCCTGTAGTTTCTTGGCTATCAATTTCAGAGACAAAGGACAAAACAGTGACACGTGGCAAGTCGTACAAGTTCGCTCTACTGAACCAGTCCAGAATTAGGTCATTGTGGGAGATTGGACACAACTTTGTCTTGAAGAATCAAAATCAGGTCAGACCTGTGGCATTTGAAAGAAGCTTCAGAGGGCTACTACAGGGCTGAATTTCAGATATCGAAGATTTTCAATTACAGAGATAATTCAATTTCAATATCGATCTCCTAAACGCTAGTAAAAGGTGTGTATTTTTTTTCCGAATTGCATAAGTCTTGTTTGAAGAATCAAGTTGAATTGATTGCAAGGGAATATTGTAGAATAGATATCAGTATTGGATTATAAAATGGCCCCAAAAAATAATTCAACACCCATTAAGCCTTTGGAAAGATCTACTATGACTCATGAAGATGAATAATTGCAACATGATCTATCAAAATTACAAGAGCAAGTGCAACAAATTTCACTCTCGCAAAGAGCAACAAAAAATGAAATGGAAGTTTTGAAGAAAGGCATGGAAGAGAAGATGGATGGTTTGAAGAAAGGCATGGAAGCTAAGATGGATGGCATGGAATCTAATATGGATGACATGGAAGCTAAGATTGATGAGAAAATGGAAAACATGAAGAATTTTCTAAAATCAGACATGGAAGGTTTGACAAAGTTGATACAAGAAAGGTTTCCTAATGGTGAAAATATAGTAGAAGAACCTCATGATGAGAACAAAATAAATGTTAATTGTGATTTCATAAACTCTAATGTTGGCGGGAAGAACCACAATATTCCAAAGATGGATATGAGGAAGTTTGATGGAAAGGATCCTGTAACATGGATACTACAGATGGAGCAATATTTTGATCTCCATAACGTGCAAAACACACAAAAGGTACGCATTGCAACTTTACATTTAGAACAAAATACATTTGTATGGTGTCGATGGCTTTGCTCCCGTAAAAAAATTGTCACTTGGTCAATTTTTATGGAGGAAATGATAGCACATTATGAGGATACAAAGAGCAACACCTTCTTTAGCCAGTTGATAAATCTCAAACAAAAGGGTTTAGTGGGGCAGCACATTGAGGACTTCCAAAAATTGAATATAAGGGTAACTGATATTCCAGAGGAACACAGGATTGATCTCTTCATAGGTCTTCTAAAGGATAACATCCAACATGAAGTTCGTGTTTTGGAACCTGATTCATTGGAGAAGGCATTCAGGTTGGCAAGAAAAGTTGAATGCAAAATTATGGCAAGAAGGAAACCTACCACTCAATTCTATAAAGAAGGAAGTGTTGCTACGCCTAGATTTCCACAACCTACAAGGTTGACACCACAACAATTGGAAGAAAAAAGAGCAAAAGGGCTTTGCTACAGTTGTGATAGCAAATACACTAAAGGTCATAAGTGTCCTGAGAAGAAATTATTTTACATAGATTGTGAAGAAGAAGAAGAAAATGAACAAGAAGAGGATATACACCAGGAACCACCCCTAGAAGAGGAAGAAATGAATCAGACCATATCGTGTAATGCACTGGCAGGAATTACCACTCCTCAAACTCTCAAGATAGAAGGACATATAAAGAAGAAAAGGGTAATAGTGTTGATTGATTCAGGTAGCACCCATAATTTTATTCATTATAAGGTATCCAAGGAATTAAATTGTTTCCTATACCCAGCACCAGAATGTCAAGTGATGGTTGCAAATGGAGGAACTATAAATTGCTCTGGAAAATGCCATAATATTAAGCTAACCATGGGGGAATATGTATTGACTAGTCCAATGCTTTCCATTCCTATGGGAGGTGATGATGTTGTAATAGGAGTACAATGGTTACAATCTTTGGGGACAGTAGCTTTTAATTTTCAAGAACTTTTCTTGAAATTTTTTTCAGAAGGAAAGGAAGTCGAATTACGGGGTATTGAAGGGAAGCCAGGAAGGATAATAAGCTCTAATTTCATGACAAAGCTTCTAAAGAAAGAACAACGAGGCGTAATTGCACAATTATGCTCTCTAGAAGTTCCGACATCAAAATCATCTATTTCTGCAGATCTCCAACAAGTCTTGGACAATCATTCCAAGGTGTTTGAAACTCCCAAAGGACTCCAACCTATTCGTGATCATGATCATGCTATTCATTTGATTCCAGGAAGTGTTCCTCCAAACATCAGGCCTTATAGATATCCTTACGTCCAAAAGAGTGAAATTGAACGTATGATTGCAGAAATGTTAGAGGCGGGTATAATTCAACCTAGTCAAAGTTCTTTCTCTGCTCCTGTAGTATTGGTACACGAAGGATGGATCATGGTGAATGCTTCCGGATTATAGGGAGCTCAATAAGCTCACCATTAAAGATAAATTTCCCATTCCTGTGATTGATGAATTATTGGATGAATTACATGGAGCAATTTATTTTACCAAGTTGGATCTTCGTTCAGGATATCATCAAATTAGAATGAAGACTGAAGATATTCCAAAAACAGCATTTCGAACTCATGAGGGTCATTATGAATTTTTGGTCATGCCTATTGGCCTTACCAATGCACCTTCTACATTTCAAGGGTTGATGAATTCCATTTTCAAACCCTTCCTTAGAAAATTTGTGCTAGTATTTTTTGATGATATACTAATCTACAATAGGTCTTGGAAGGATCATGTGGAACATGTTGACAGGGTGCTCAAACTATTGCAGGAGAAACAATTATATGCAAAAACATCCAAATGTTTCTTTGGAGTAAAAGAGGTGGAATATCTGGGTCATATTGTATCTCACGAGGGTGTTAAAGTAGACCCTAACAAAATTTAGCCATTAAAGAATGGAAATTCCCCACAACCATAAAGCAGTTGCGAGGATTTCTCGGGTTAACAGGGTATTATCGCAAGTTTGTTAAGAATTATGGGAGAATAGCAGGACCTCTAACAACACTATTGAAGAAATATGCATTTTCATGGACTCCTGAAGAAACTAAGGCCTTTGAACATCTTAAAGAGGCAATGTGCGTAGCGCCTATCTTAGCTACGCCAGACTTCACAAAAACCTTTATTGTGGAATGTGATGCCTCAGGAAATAGAATTGGTGTTGTTTTAATGTAGGAAGGAAGATCCATTGCTTTTGAAAGTCGTCCAATCAAAGGAAAGTATTTACAGAAACCTATTTATGAGAAGGAAATGTTAGCAATATTGCATGCACTAAAGAAATGGCGAACTTACCTAATGGGAAGACACTTCAAGGTAAAAAATGATCATGATAGTCTTAAACACTTTTTGGAACAAAGACTATCTTCAGAAGAGCGGCAAAAATGGGTCACAAAGATGTTGGGTTATGACTTTGAAATAATCTACAAAAAAGGAAAGCTTAATGTTGTTGCAGATGCACTCTCAAGAAAGAATGAAGAGGTGGAAGCATTTCTTTGTGCCATTTCTATTATCCAACTAGATTGGATAACTGAAGCAAGAGATGAATGGAAGAAGGAAAGAGATGTATGGACACTCATTCAAAAATTTCAGCAAGATCCTATTACATCTGATACATTTAGTTGGAAAAATGATTCCTTATGGTACAAAGATCGCTTATATCTTTGTAAGAATTCCCAACTAAAACAAAAGATTCTTCTGGAATTGCACACTTCGCCTTTAGGAGGACACTTGGGATTTTTAAAAACTTACCAAAGGGTGAAGAAAGAATTTTTTTGGGATGCCTTAAATCTGATATTCAAAAGTTTGTGACGGAATGTTTGGTTTGCCATCAGAATAAAGTTGAGACAATTAAGACCCCGAGACTTCTACAACCTTTATCCATTCCAAGTCAACGTTGGGAGGAGATTTCAATGGATTTTATCACAGGTTTACCTAAGTCCGAAGGAAAGAGTGTCATCATGGTGGTAGTTGATAGACCTACCAAGTATGCACACTTTTGTGCATTATCTCATCCATTTAAAGCAAGTATAGTTGCTACTACATTTATGGATATAATTCAAAATCTACATGGAAGCCCAAGGGTTATTGTGAGCGACAGAGATCCCATTTTTACTGGAAATTTTTGGACGGAGTTATTTTCTTGTTTGGGTACTCAATTAGCTCATAGCTCATCTTATCATCCTCAATCTGATGGTCAAACTGAGATAGTAAATAAATGTTAGGAAGGATATCTTCGTTGTTTTGTATCTGATAAACAAACACAATGGGTCAAGTGGTTACCTCTTGCTGAATGGTGGTATAACACTTCCTTCTATACTGCAGCAAAAATGACCCCATTTATGGCACTTTATGGATATCATCCACCATCCATCACATCATATTTAAGAGAAAATTCGAAGGTTCAAGCAGTGGAAGATCACATCGAGCATGAGCAAGAATTTCTCCAACTCTTAAAGGATAACCTGAATTTGGCACAAAATCGAATGAAACAACAGGCAGATCAACATCGCAGCGAGAGAAGTTTTGATGTAGGAGATTGGGTATTTTACGGCTACAACCATATAAACAAATGTCCCTCAAGCAAGCTAAGAAGGATAATAAATTATCGCCAAAGTACTATGGTCCTTACAAGGTGTTGCAAAAGATTGGTACTATGGCATACAAATTGGAACTTCCTGCTTCTTCGCGAGTACATCCAGTTTTCCATGTTTCATGCTTAAAGAAGGTTATAGGTGAAAATCTTCCAGTTCAAACAATATTGCCAGAACTTGATGAGGAAGGAAAAATCATATTGGAACCAGAAGCGGTCATGGAAACAAGAACTCGACAACTACGGAATCGATCAATTTCAGAGTATCTCATCAAGTGGAAGAACTTACCTACTGAAGATTCTACATGGGAGGATGAGAATTTTATACAGAAGCACCCGGAGCTACTCAAGTGTTGAGGACAACATTTTTTTTTTGAAGGAGAGGGGCATGTTAGGTCCCTATATCACTAGTATAGCCCCTTATTATTGTTAGTGTAAACCCCTTATTGTTATTATTGTACCCTTGTAACCCCCATTTTGTTATTATTGTGCCCTTAATTTATTATTGTTAGGTCGGCTAGGATTACATTGTGGCCCACTAGGATTACATTATGGCCCCATGGACTCCTATATATAGAAAGGAGGTTTTGTGTATTGTATCATCCAAGAATTGTTCATTTATGTAATGTATTGGAGGTTTCCCCCTCGAAGCGGCTCATTTCTAAGGCGTTTATATCTATTTTATTCTATTTTTGGAGCTGGTTACATAACAATGACAATAAAATCTTAATCATGTAGACCTTGAAGTTTTGTTTTTTGAAATATTTTCACTCATAAACACCTTAGAGTATGATAATTGAGGGCTTTTTCCAAGTGGCCATCCATTCCTTTCAGATATTCATCTGGTTAATCCGCCTAATACCAGGTAATTGCAATCATTTTCCCTAAATTTTCTTCTAAATTATGCCTCACAAAAAGAAGAATGTTTCTACAGGGAACCCCATGCTTCCTCCAACTATAGATGTCATCCATCAACCCTTAGTTGACCAATTGTATCAAATTACTGAGAAAAATTGTGAGTTTGATCTTTAAAAACTTCACAACTGGCTTAAGAAAAATATCTTGACCTCAGTGATGACTTAGGACTATGACATTCCTCCTTACGCTAGCTTTTTTTCCCTCAGACATATTACTTCCCTAAATTTGTAACCTTGTGTCAGTTTAGATATATCCCCAGTCAGAGAAACATTATGGCCCAAAATGGTGAAGTCCTTTTCATCATTAATGGAAATTATATTCAAGAAATGCTCCAGGTTCAAAGTTCATATTCTATGTAGCCTTTCCACCCATACATACTTAGTGAAATATACAGCAAACTCGACTTTCCAAAAAGAGCTAAAATATTTGAAACCTTTCTACCGAGAATGATAAATTACCCAAAACCAACCCTCCTTATCCCTCTTCCATGTTCCCTGAGGTGAAAAATAAAATAATTTCAATGGTTTCATGCATATTGGGATACCATTCAGACCAGTGGGTTGATGAAACCATCTTAGCCTTCCATTATGTGTTTTCCTCCAATGAAAATCCTCATGCCCTTTTTCGTTAGAGTGAATTTTTAGCTAAAGTCATTCATGACTAGTTCATGAAATTTTCAACTGAATGAGTGTTCAAGTATGCATCCATATTTGTGTATTTTTTTCTTTATTATCAATCAGACATGTTTCCCTTTCAGCTACAAAAACTAGATAGTCAAGGAAACCCTTAGTCAGTTATTCACTGGACCTCCTTGGTCATAAAGAACAACTTTGAATTCACCTTTAGTGGTTTTATAGAGCATTTATTACATGTTATTATCATTTTATTAAATATTGATGTAGAGCCCAAGATACATTCAGAAAACAAGATATTTTTTCAATTGAGTGAATAGAATAGAAGAGGAAATTGATATTTATACCAATCTTATACAGAAATTAGACTATATGGAAGCTAATTATCACCTTACAAACTTCCCAAGTTTGTACCAATTCACATTTTTTCTTTATAATATATCAAACAGATGATCAATATGGATAAACTACATTTCCTACAAGCAAAGAAGAAATCACAATTCAAGATAAAGACACAAGTTGGCCCATTCATATGTAATACAACTTCAGCAGGACATCATGCAAATGACATTTTGAAATAGATGAAATTCAAGAACAATGTTACATGATCCTATGATCCTCTTGGGGTAGTTTCAAATTTAAGGGTGGAACAACAATATGCTCCTTATGCACATACCCCCAGACTAAAAATAGAGTAGTTCATGAATCAAGAAAACTAGCAGGAGAATACTTTGTAGGAAGCTGAAGAACAAGTATTGTCAACAAGCCACCCTCTAGTACATCATGAAAAGTATGAGAATAGATCAAGGGAAAAATTTCCCCTTCAGTAACAGAGACTTCAGAAAAATATTTAAAGTATATAATAAGAGAAGAGAGGAGATCATTGTTGCATATCATTGAGACCAATTGTTCTCACAAGTACATGCATCCCCTCAGTGTCAGGAAGAGAGGAGATCATTGTTGCATATCATATGTACCTAATAGCACCAGACACACCAATTTCACCACCAAATATCTACAGTAGAAAAATAAAAAACCAGGTATTTTTGTTGCTTATCAAGTGATCAAAAGGAAGAACCTATCACTCAAGGCTTCTACATACAATTTTTTTTGGAAATAGACAACTACTTCCCAAAATAGGCTCCTCTCAGATTTTGATTCAGAGAAGGGAAGAATACATATTTACTTCTTGGAGCCCAAGTTTGCTCAACCTCAGTCAGTTGATGATTATAAGAAGTGCATTTTCTCTTTTGATACATATATAATTCATCCTGTAGATGATATGGATTTACACAAACAATCTGGTAAGATGATTTTTAATACACTAACTAATTCAGCTATGATAGAAACCAAGCTTGAAAATTATGTACATAATATCCAAGCACAGTTAAAATTAGAAAAAATCTCTTGTTTAGCTAAAGACACAAAGATTAAGTCTTTAGAGGAACTAGTGTTCAAGTTGCGATATGATCCCAATAATGTGAAAGTAGCTGAAGAGATTATAAAAATAAAAAATGCAGACATAACAATGTTAAGAAAGAAACTAATGCCTCCCTCCACTGAATATCCAAAGGCCAAAGAGTTTGGAGATCTTGGGAAGGAAAAGGAAAATATGTTCAAGCTTATTATTGAACAAAATGATCATATTGCTAAGATGGAGAAAGAAATAGATAAATTTTTAAACGAAAAAGAGCAGCAGACTGCTACAGTACAAGCCATCCCTTTGGCCACTATTTCAACAACAGGTACAACAATAGGAGAAGCATCAACTTTAGGAGCAATCTCAGCAGTAGAGACATTGTCAAGCACTACACCAACAGATCTAACTAAAGCAATGGAATACTTGTCCATTAAAGATCAGAAGATTGAGAAACTGGTTGAAAAGTTGAATAATTTATAGGAATAGAAGATTAATGTCAATATTTTCTATCTGGTAGAGCTACAAAAATAATACAAGCTTGAAAAAAGGATAGAGTATTTAAAGAAATAGAATGTTATGGCAGATACCATAGTAGAATCCAAAACGAACATTTGGGTGGAAATAAATGAAGCCATTACAAAAATATGGCCATCTATCGAGATCATCTTTGAACAAGATGAATTGGTGTGGAAATAAAAAACTTTAATAGCATATGTGAAAAGGGAACTTGGAACCAAACCCAATGATTCTATTTCTTTAATTAAGATATTGAATTTAAAATCCAGAGAAGAGTTAGAAGAATTAAATGTAGATGACAGAACAAAACCATTTCAGAATTGAGAAAGATTCTCCCCAAGAAAAATCTGATGGTACAATTGCAAAACAAATGTGACAGTTTGAAAACTATAACACAGAGGTTTTGCAAGAAGTTTAATGTTTTGCATCAAAAAAGCCTCCCTAGACTACAAGGAATGGGAGATAAATTAATCAAACTTTGAGACTATTAGTAGAAATTATACAATAATGCCACACACAAGTCAAATTTTGCAAAGGTTAAAGGCACCATTACAAGGAAGGCATTCATGGAAGGTATCAGTTATGACTTCTTGATCAAACATGAAATAAATAATCTATTTCTTGCTATGCCTACCTTTGAAAAATACACTGAGGTAGAGGAGACCTATCGAAATTTTATCATATTTCCACTGCCACATGAACAAATATGGGAAACGTTGTGTGAATTACTAGAGTAAAAGTCATCAAGCATCCAAAATAAAGTCAGAAACAAAAAAACTATTTTTTGGGTCCAGTCATCAACAACCATCCTCGAGAATAGTGCCAATAGCTACAACAGTTTCATATATCCTATATTTTTGTTCTATAATTGTAGAATTGTTTTGGATATTTTGTAAAAATATCTTGAGGTTACTTTAGAATTTGAAGTATGTTGTGTTGGGTTTTGTATGAAGAAATAAACTTCTGATGTAAATTTTTTCCTTAAGATCAAGTGGAAAAATATTCAGTGATACATAAATCTTTTTCAGGATTAGTGTGTCAGACTTATTGGTGAAGTTATCTTCTCTTATTAATGTGTTATTATTTTTCAATTCATATGTTTCTCTTATATATTTTGTTCAAAGAAAAATAAGAATGTAAATTTGTTTAAGTACACCCAATTCTGGCTTCTGAACAAATTTGATGTTTTCTACTGAAACTAAACACTAGACTTCTTAATTTCTCCATGTTTAAGGGATCCTTAAACTTTCCATATTTACCATTTCACAAAGCTAATAAGATATAATAAGTCTTCCTACCTTGCCCTGTTAAACTTATCTGTCACTATTGCAATTGATCAACTTGAAACTTAATTGACTCCATTGTCCAATGGATTTCCCTGGTTGTTCCAACCAAACCATTTTAAAAAACAAACTCTGAATTTTTACATCTAGCCTAAAATCCTACAAAGAAAACAAAGCTAAATTTGATAGAGAGATCCCTCTCTAATTTTAGAAGGGTTAGCTTATAGAATTAAAAGAGGTTTTGTGGTTATCTTTAGGTTTCTTTCACAGCCTTAAGAAATTACGAAGTGATAACAGAAAGGTGGCACCCTAAAGAATTAATCTCCTCCTGAATGTGGGAGAGCTCTAAAATATATACAACCTTTTTTAATGATTCCCAAGTCCAGACCCGACGCTTGAGTTTAGATAGCTTCATAGATAGGTGCACCATAGGGGAAGACACAACATGTTCATCAATGGATCCCCGAGTCTCAGTGACCACCCAATGAAAGGATGCGTCTTGAACCCATGTCCACTTGAACATGAAAGGAACACCATTTTTTCCCAATTCCTTTCTCCACAATAGAAGTATTGTGAAATGATATGATATGAGAAATATTTCGATCCGAGACCAAAAATTTCCAAAAAATTCACACATATTCTCATGGACCAAGAACCTATCGAATATTTTCCAAATTTACCGATCCTCAATACGACCAATATGCCAAGTCGAGACTAGTGGAGAGGGTGCAATGTCAATTTGGGTATTTTCATCAAATAATTGCTGATTTTTGGATGAGATGGTATCCATCTGAAAATCCATGCCCCACATTTCTGCATGGTCCTAAATCATGTTAAAATCAGCTCCAATGATTAGGGAGCCAATCCCCAGTATACCTAAAGCCTGAATGCGGTCCCAGAAAGACATTCTATTCACATATGGGGCATATATGTTCCAGATATGTGCCCTAGAGTCCATATCCCAAAAACATCTAGAGAGTAGCATACCAGCAAAAAATCCATGAGCTCGAAAATTAGACCATGAAGGATCCCAAAGTGTTTCTAGGCCCCCCAAAAATCCCACTGAATCCATTGTAACAATAGACCAAGTGGGAAATATAGAGTGGATGTAGGATATGGCCCACACGACAAGTGTCATGTTTCTTGAATAAGATTAAAAAAGACTGAAAAGAGGAAATTAATCGACAGAGGGACAGTTTTTTTGGTAAGTCCCCAAACCCATGCAAATTCAAAGACAATTTTATCACTAGGATGGAGTAGTTAGGTTGTTTCAACCACCAACCTAGCACAACTATTTCAAACCACTTTGTACTGGAAGTTAGCCCTTCAAATAAGAGAGGGCTCTCTTAAAAAAACAAATGAATACTCAAGATAAGATCTCTATTATAGATGGATAAATATTTTTGTGTTTTATGTGATTTTACAAGTGGAAGAGTGTATGATGGATACCATTGGGCATGGATTCAGCTAAATAAATACAATTACTTGCAAATTCATTCATGGAAGCTGAGACAAATGACTTAAAACATAACTTTTACAACAAAACATAGTACATGAAAGAAATTGGAGCATAAATTTATGAATTCCAGGTAATCATAATACCATGAGGCCGATGACAATATATAAATTGAAGAGACAAAACATAAGCCAAGAAGAATCTCAGGTTTTGAAGGAAATTTCTATAAATCGTGTATTAGCTTGATTGAGAAAATTTACATAGTAGCTTTCATAACATTCATCAACCCTTTCAAACTCAAAAAATCCCCCATTTATAGAGTGAGGTATCTTTACAATCATCTGCCACCTGGGGTAGACTTCGATACCTTGACCTAGAGACCTAATTCAAATAGGATTATATTACATGGAGAATTAAAAGGGACATTTTCTCTTTTGATAGAGTTTGTATTAAAATAGGAATCTATAACTGTTAAATAACTCCAAAAAACATCTAACAAACTATGTTTTTCATGTTTATCGAACCAAAATGACTGTTGAGGTTTTGGTTGTTTAATGCACTGGAGTTAAGACTTCGTGAAATTGAGTTGAGATGGTGAGCTGTATTGTTGAGTTGGAATGCTTTGCTAACTTGATGAGTTGTCAGCCACATGGAGGTTGATTGCTGAGTTGTCCTCTTGAAAAAAATACATCATAATATTCATGTTCCTACCTCGTTATTTATTCACTTATTTACTACATTTATTGCCCCAAATTCGTCAAAAAATCCTAGCGCTAGAAAAACAGAGTATAGGAACTTCGGTAGCGAAATTCCATAGAAAATACCAAAATCAACCCTTTTGCATAATTTTTAACTTTTCTAGATATTCCAGGGTCTTCCTTAAGGTTAATAGGTTAAGCTCGTTCCTTTAACCTTCTATTTTTTTTAATTAGGGTTGATTTTTACCTCCATGAAAAACTACAACACTTCCGTAATTTTTTTTTTCCTTCAAGCCTGGGAGTTGCTACGGAAGTACCTAGTTTTATGAGATTTTGCACTTTCATCCTTCTATCACCTCAAAAACATTTGTATCACCTCCAAAACCTTTTTAGAAGCCTATATATGCCTTTATGATAGCATAATACACAGTATAGCCAAAAATATGTGTAATATTACCATGCTTATGGAGCAGTATCATCATCAATAGTAATGAGCTTTAGGCCCCTCTTCAAAATTTCATCTTGTATCATCTGCATTTGTGCTTCTAGGTCTTTGGAATGATCCTGCAACCTTCTCCTCTCTGCCTGAAGCCACCTATTTCTTTTGCATAGATGCTTCATCATCCTGTGTATAGGAAATGTCCTCTTTAACATCTTTCTTGATCGATGTGCCACTTCATTGTAATAATCCAATTGCTTAGATATGTCTTGCTTGAATTCATAAAAAAGTAATTTTGATTCTATTACCTCTTTCCTAACATCCTTTAACTATTCGTGCAGAAGCTCTACCTCAGTATTTTCTTGTACTTGTTCTTTACCTTTATTTCTCTTCATTGATTCTGCCTTTGTTGGAGGCTCCTCTAGTAGTTTTTATTTTTATGGAAACTTTATCCTTAGTGATTGTTCAGGAATCAAGAGTTTCTCAAAGATATTTTTCTTTGATTGTTGTGATCTTGTGAATGGTTTTCTAGGCTTCAAGATAAAACCTGAATCATCTTGAGCAAATTCTAATTTCTTGGCTCTTTTGTTTTTTTTCAGAGTCTCTGTCTCCTTGATTTCAACAGGCTATACAATGGGGCTTTCTTCAATTTCAATAGCCTCCAAGATATCTGCTAATTATCTTCTTCCTTAATTTTGAATTCTATTAACCCTCCTATGTGTCCTTGTGCATGTTTTCTTTGTTTTCTTGTGGAATTTTTCTCTGGCACCAAATTCTATTGCACTTTTTCAACTTCGAGCTCCATATGATCTATCATAGGCTACATCTCTACATCATGGTTAGCTACATGTTCTGCTTTAGATGTTTTTTCTTTCCTTGGAGTAGTGGACTTAGATCTTGGCATTTTCCTAGGGGTGACATCATCAACTTCATAGCCACTCATAAATAAAAATGTAGGCCAATCCCTGTTAAAAAATTTGAATTCTTCAACCACCAACAATTTGATTAGAGCATGGTGAAAAATTGAGGTATCACTAGTTTTAGGTTTGTCTTGAACTTTGTTAGCCATTTGGCCCAAGCTCCTAAACAAATAAAAAGGAAAATCTAAGGGTTTCTTACCTGTGAAGTGTAGCAAAAATTTGAAATGGTATTGATATACTATGGTGAATCTACCGTCACAGGTGAAATACTTTTGGATCACCATTAGAAATTTTGAAAAATAATATTTAAGGCATGTTCTAGGGATGCCTAAATCTATATTGATGGCTCTGTGTCTGTATTTCAAGAATTCATCATAATTCTGCAATTTAAACTTATGTACATTAAACTATAACTCTCCTAATTTGGGGATCTCAGTGGCTTATGCTATGGTGTCTGGGGGCACAACAAAACTTAACGTTCCCACTTTCTACTCTGTGCCTATAAAATTGATAGCAAAGTCCTTTGAAACTTGTCTATGGTGTCCCTGCATGTTTTGACAGAACCGAAGGAAACCCACTCTATCAAACGCTTGGGAGAAGGTGGGGTATTCTTCTATCTACTTCATGTTCATGGGCTCGTATCTAACAACACTGAGCTCCTCCTTTATATTTCTTCTTTTGTGATGCCATGGTTCCAAAGTGAATTGAACAGTCAACCCTTTCCTTGACACCTACAAAGAATTTTAGAGCCAGTACACAAAGCTTTTGACACTAATAGAATTAGCCCTGAGACAACTAGATAGAAATCCTATACCTTCAGACCGATACCGAGATAAACCAAGCAGCTCACAAGAATTATATAAAGTGTATTTGAGACAAGGAATCAGAATGAAAAAGTGAAAAGAAGATAGGATGACTAAGCAACATACATTTCAAAAAATGATGGAAAATGATAATGATTAGAAACTATGAGCCAATATGCTCTGACAATCTTTGACCAAACCCTTTTTGATACTCTTTATGATTTTTTTAGTGTTAGCAAAAAAAAAACAAATTCGGTAGCAAATCCTATGTTTTAGAGGTTATATTTTCTACGGAAGTGTTTGGAACTTCAGTAGCAAATCCTGGCCTTTTTACACTAAAGTTTTTGTGGAAGTATGGAAAAGTGTCAATTTACCATAATGACTAAATCAACTTATGCATAATAGAATTTTGGGTTTCTCTTTGACAATGAATCCCATAAACACTAATGATGACCTTTCAAAATCACTATAGGACCTTCATACGTGTGAAATTTTGAAAATTATAAACTTAAAAATCCTATTAAAATCTAAGACACTTACCCTAATTAACTCAAGACAAACCTAATGGTTATCATGGATAATAATGGCTCCAATGGGGATGATGCTCCCATGTGGTGCAACAAAGAACTAGCATCTCCACTGCCTTATTCAACACTAAAAATTGCAAATTTTATGATATCCTCTCCAAGTATTTATGGCCTTCTCCTCGAGCTCAAAATTGTTGAAAATATCACCTTCACTTACAAGCATGTTAAAGAAAAATATAATATATACAATGGTGCTTATTTCAACATATTTAGTTAAGAAGAATAATGTTGAGAAACCTTCCATTGATAAGTCCTCCTTGACATAACTATCCATCAATCTATTAAAGTAAGAAAGTGTTGTTTCCATGATATGTTGTGATCTTATAGGGCCCTTTCCAGATATTTTCAAACTTTCCATGTTTCCCTTTATATTATACCTTAGCCTCCCACCTTAAAACCACATCTTGATTATTGAAATTTTCCTCCTTTATCTATTTGTAAAATGTATTTTTGACTATGTTTTGGGATTATTGATAATTAGTGTACACTTCTTCTCTCTTTTCTTGCAAAGCAATGAGCTGATTACTCCTTCTTTAGACAAAATTTGTCTCTTCTTCTATTCCTTGCAATAATTTCATCATTGAAACTCCAAGTGAAGTAGTAAATATTTCTTCAATGCCATAAACTAGCTCATAAGGAGAAGTTCCTATAGATATTTTGGTACAAATCCTGTCATCCCATAGGGAATTTTTTAGCTTCAAGTGCCATGATCTTTTGTTTTCCTGCAAACATTTCTTGATAATTCAGACTATGCTCTTGTTTTATGAATCATCCAATCCATTACCTTGAGGATAAGAGGTTGTGGAGTGATCAAGGGTGATATTATACTGATTGTAGAAACTTATCAACTTCTTAGACTTTAAGGACTGAGCATTGTCATTGGTAATCTTCATGAGACAACCAAACCTTGATAAAATATTATTTTCCAGAAAATGTATGATCACTGAGTTTGTAGCTTGCCTTGTAAGGACTTTTTCAATTGAGTTTGTAAAATAATCAATGGTTGTTAAGATCCACCGATGTTGGCCTAAATATGCATGATGTATCTTGCTAATAAAATCCAATCCCCATTGCTAGAAAGGGGATTCTACAAATATGGGTTTCAAATGTAATGGGAGAAGCTTTCTTTTTCTATCAAATATTTGACATTCATGGCATGCAACAATATTTTTGTGAACATATTTGAACATTGAAGGCTAATGAAATCCTTCTCTAAGTATCTTGTTCGTTGTTTCTATCCAATAGTGATGACCTCCACAATCACCCTTATGAAATTTATCAATCACCTTCTCAACTTCATCTTCTAATAAGCCATTTAGGAGTATCCCACCAGTATCCTTCCAATACAAATTCTTATTCAAGATGCAATACCTTAGAGATTTCAGCTTCAGAAATATAGACTTGGACTTTTTCAATTCAAGAGGAGCCCTATTATGTTGTAAAACAAAATGACATCCTTATACCAATCAAATATAGTGAAAGTTTCTTCTACAAGGATCAATTCTTCTTCTTCAACCATATCTGAAATTTCTGCTATAAAATTCATATCTAGACAATCAAAATTTGATTGAGTCATCAATTTTTCTAATCCTTTTCCTTTCACCAATTTTTTAGGCCTAATCCCAAATCATATTCCAAAAAAGTTTCAATCCACATACTTCTCTTGCCATCCGGATCAGCTTGGGTCAATATGCCTTTTACCACAACATTAGGAACAAAAGCCACAATATGAGAATGAAAAACATAAACTATAAAATCCTTGAGTGACTTTACTAGAGAATAGGCTTTCTTATCCATAAGGTTGCGATTTAATTCATAATTTCCAAGTGTCCTATTGAAAAAAGAAATTGGTTTTTCATTACCTTGTTGCTTCCTCTGTAATAAAACTCCTGCAATGGTATGATCAGAAGCAAAAGTAAAAACAAGAATTTTTTTTGAAAACTCAGGATTTATGAGTACTAAAGCTTGATTAAAAGCCTTTTTGATCTCTTCAAAATAATGTTTCGCCTAATATGTCCATTTAATATCACAATATTTACTAAGCATCTTGGTGATATGCTTCACAATTTCTGCAAAATTAGAGATAAATATTCTAACAAAATTCACCTTTCCTAAAAAGGATTGGATTTCCTTTATATTTATAGGAAAATATATCTTTTGAATAGTAGCAACCCTACTTGGATCAATCTTAATTCCCTCTTTTGATATTATATGACCCAAAATCTTTCTCGTTGTCAAAGCAAAAAGAAGTTTGGTGGGATTTAGAGAAATGCGATTTTTTTTGCATTTTTGGAGAATCCTTTCCAAGTGCTTGAGATGCTCTTCTTGCTTCTTTGAGAACACAATTATGTCATCCAAATAAACAACCATGTATCTATCCCTTTCTTCTTTAAATGCAATGTCCATTACCCTATGAAAAGTTTCTCTTGCCTTCATGAGTCCAAAGGGCATATTGGCATACATAAATGTTCACCATGGTGTAGTGAAGGTTGTCTTCTCTTGGTATTCTAGATGTACTAATATATGGTTATAGCCTGAGAAGCCATATAAAATCGACATCCTTTGAGATCCAACAATGTTTTGAAGTATGTGGTCCATCTTGGGAAGAGGATAGTTATCCTTAAGATATGCCTTGTTCAAATTTCTGAAAGCAATGCATATCCTAATCTCCCCATTTTTCTTCCTTACAAGTACCAAGTTAGCCAACCACTTGGAAAATATCAATGAAACAATTATCTTAGCTTCAAAAAACTTCTTAATTTCCTTTTCAATCAATGGCATAAGCAATGGATTGATCATCCTCAATTTTTTTTGAAAGGATTTTCATTTTCTTTGATGGGTATTATATGTTGAATGATGTTAGGATCATATCTCTTCAAATATGCATAACTCCATGCAAAAACATCAATGCACCTATTCATAAAATTAATATAACTTTGTTTTACTTCTAAAGAAATGAGCTTGGAAAATTTGACCAACTTGGGATATTCTATAGTACGAAGATTACAATTTTCAACTTCCTCATCATCAGATTTCATCTTAGGATTCTTAGCCACGTCATTTTGATCAAAAAAAAATTGAAGAGGGATTAATCCTTTAGGAATACAATTTTTTTTCAGTTGTATGACCTCTAAATTAGCTTTAGTTTCAACAAACATGTTTTTCTGGTCAACTTGGATGTTTTCAAACTCCTCCTTTAATTCCAGAAAATTTCTGACTTGTTGATCAGAGTCAAACACTTGCAAATTTGTTATATTATTGGGAATGGATGGCCTATTTATAACTTCCACTTCATACTTCTTGCTAGGATGAATAGGAATGGTAAATAATCTAGCTGAGACATCCAAGGAATCTGCCACATAAATCTTATCTCTAGACTTGACGGTGAAATTATGTTTTTTTCAAAAACTTCAAGCATTTCAAGGATAAAATTTCTATATGCCCTCATTCTGACATCTTTAGTTTGATAAGTTCCTTTTACTTAGTTGATGACTAACTTAGAATCACCAAAAATTGAAATTCTCTTAGCATCTAAGTTTTTCAACACTTCTAGACCCAAAAACAGAGCCTCATATTCAGCCATGTTATTTGTACAATCGAAATTCGATTTGTAGGAGAAAAACTTACTCTAATCCCTTGGGCTGATAATCCACATACCTGCACCAGCTCCCTCTCTTCCAGCAATGCCATCAAAATCCATGTGCCACCAACCCTCTTTATCAATCTCTTCAACTTGCTGATTTTATGTTTGTTGGTTTTTTTTCTAATTGTTGATTTTCTGATTCATTAGTGATTTCATTGAAAAGGATGGAGGATCCCAACTCAGTTTCTACTGCATAGAATCAGAAGTTTTGAGGGTTTTCTTTGATAGTAATCATATATTCCATCTAGATAATAGCATACCAAATTTTGGAGGGATATCAACCACCACTATGTCCATTAATATTGTCTTAGCATGCACTTGATTCAAACCAACAACCACGTCCTTGATAAGACCAATACATTGAACTCTTTTGGAATCAAATGAATACAAGTCTTTGTATGGTCTAGTTATGTATAAATCCATTCTATCCATGATGACCTTAGGCATTAAATTATGATATGTCCTTGAATCTAACATAGCATTATGTAAAGTCATGTCATGAATGTTTATGCTCACATAGAAAGGTGGAACTTCCTCATTTTTCTCATCTTCTACTCTTGGCCCTCAGAAGATAGTAGGATGATCTTCTTGCAAATTCAAAATAGCATAGGGTATAGGTTATGTATTAAGAATATTGAAAATGTGGCTTCTGTATTCAGTGACTTTTAGGATCTCACCTGTTGGAGTCCCGTAATTTGGCAGATGAATTTGTTACAAGAAGCTAAATCAGTTTGCTAGAAAGAAACTCAAAGCTGCCCAAAGGAGGCGCCCGGCGAAAAAACATGGAAAATACCAATATAGGCTCAAAATTTTGGCCCAAGCTTCACTACAGGCTTCCAAAAAACCTTGAGGGAGCTAATCACCAAATTTGGGAGAATTTGGACACCTTTTTGTTTTTTGTGAATTTTCATGCCTAAGAGCGTAGCACCCTGGACGCTGCACTTTTTCTCAGAGAATCCTCAGCAGAAGAAGTTTATATTTTTGGATTCCTTGGCACTAGGGGAGTATGCTCATAAATTTTCAGATCATTTGGAGCTATTTTTGTCCCTCAAAAGGTCCAAAAATAGTCACTTTTTCACCTTTCTGCCACTATTTTTGAGCAGGTGCTGTGCTCCTGGGTTTTTGCACCTTTTTCACTTTTTTTTTACAAGATTATAAAGATCATATTGAAATAAATAAAGTATATTTGAAATTATACATCCATATATTTCCAAAGAGCCATCATGGGACCTTTTTCAACACCGGGAAGGCCTCCAAAACCTCGCTGCAGAAAGGCCTTTTTTAGTGTTGTGCGCTTGGAAATTCCACCAAAACAGAGATAGTTTTCTACATTCCTGTGTGATGACTGGGAAAAATGTGCGTTAGGAAATTTTATCATGTATTTCAGGGTCTAAATATCAATATTTTTTATATTTTGGTCTAAAAAGGATATTTTGAAGAGATATTTTGTGCCTTGGACCTTGTAAGGCCTCAAGGGCAGTTTTAGATATTTTGCTTTGGCCAATTGCCTTCTAGATACTCTAGTAAGTTTTTATCCTCTTGGCTTATATAAACCACGAGGATTCATTGTAAAAAACAAGAATAACTTGACATGTTAAGAGAAATACATAGTTTTATGAGCTTGAAGAAAATACTGGTTTTATGAAGTGGATGAATGTCTTACTTGGCTTGATGGTGGAGGAACATTGTGTGCAGGATTCCATAGCTTGGTGAATGGTGATGTTTCCCTGATTTCTTTATGTATTCTTTTTTCCATTAATGTTTCATACTTATTATTTGTTGTAGATCAGAAAAGTATATGTTGAGATATGCTCATGGAAGCACCTCAAACCTCCTGCATATTACAACTTTGATGTTTTCTTCTTCTTGATCATTTTTAAGGAATTCTTAACTTCTCCTTAGGTCCATCAAGAAATTGTTACTTGTTTCATTAATGGTCAGTATGTTAGATATCTAGTATGATTTAAGGTATGCCCTGCTTACTTATAGTTTCTCAAAACTCCATTTCTGAAACTTTTCTATGAAATATTGATTGTTTTAGTTAAGTCAAGGAGGTTTCGTTCGATCTTGCCCTTTGTCCATGCTTGAAAACTAGTTTTAGAGTTCCTGATAGCTTGATATATGTTTTTTAGGAGTTCCCTGTCCATATATTAAGTTGTTTGTTTATCTTATATGTTTTCTCAATAGCTAAAGGTGAATTTCTAGAGTTAGGAGTTCTTATGCTTCTATGTATCACCAGATTTTTTATCTTTCATGTTTATCAGTTTGAGTATTATTCATAGAGATTTATGGTTTGCCCTACCTCATGATTATTTTCTTTCAAACTATATATGTTTAATAATTCTTTGTTTTTCACAAACTTAATGTTCATTTCACCTCATACCTCACCCAAAGGATCCATTGACCTTGCTAAATCGGCCCTCTAGTACATCTCGTCCATCATTTAGACATCCTTGACTTTATCTGACCCCATAGCCCTGTTAATTTGATGAAATCTCTTTCTATTTGTCCTACTTGATTAGTTTTACCTCAAAACCAAAAAAAACCAAAAAATACTTAACAACTAGCCTAAAATCAAACATACAAAGCGAACAAGCTCACATCCTTCGCATCATAGAGAGAGCCCTCTCTGAGTCCAGGAAAGCTAGGTCCTAAGACTCCAAATATTGGTCTGATGTTACCCTGCCATTTTTTTTACCAATCTGCCAAATTACAGGACTCCAACATCACCAAAAGGGACAACAATTTTGATATTTGAAATTTCAATTTCTAAATTGAAAGGGGTATATTTCTTCTGTTCATCAGCCATTGGACCATCCTTATTAGGCTGATTTTTACTGGATACTATAGGAACATTTCTATTCCTAAGATTGTATTATTTTTTCATTTCAAAAATGGCATGTTAATATCTATTACACAACATTTTGTCACTGTCCCCGCAATCCCCATCTCAGCCATTGGAGGGTCATTTCCATGATCAATAAGTAGTGTCATGCCTTGCAAAGACCATCATTGTATCCCTTTACATGAGAGTAATATTCCTTCTATTGACAATTCCCCAGCAGAGTTGCCAATTTGTTAAGAAGGTAAATCCTCTCTGCGGACAGAGACAATCCCTCTAGCCCTAGAGTGGGTCTAGAAAAAAAGAGACATGTTAGAGTGTTGATTCATAATTACTGAATGAAAAGAGGACACGGTAGATCGACCTACCTGGATTCCAACACTATCGTCATGCTATAGTGGTGGTGGCCGCTCTCTCTTACCTTGGCAAGTCACAATCCTTCTGTAGTCATGCTCGGATACCTACACATAGAACAGAAAACAAGAACAACATACGACATAACAATTTCACTCGGAACTAGTACCAGTAAAATCGGGCTAAGAATATTGAATTAATCATCTAACATAATACAAAATCGGAACCAAACAATAGTCACGTATATGTATTGATAGAAGGAAGAGTTACAACCAATGATTTGATGTCGCAGTCTCCCCTAGCGGGGTTTAGCTGAAGTGCGTCTCAGATGCTCATCATGGAATTTGGACGGGATGAAGGCATGGAGGGTCACTGTCACTATCCCTGCAATCCCCATCTCGCCCATTGGAGGGTCATTTCCATGATCAATAAGCAGTGTCATGCCTTGCAAAGACCATCATTGTATCCCTTTACATGAGAGTAATATTCCTTCTGTTGACAATTCCCTGAGCAGAGACTCAAAAACCCTTATCTTTTCCTTGGCGTGAGTATTTAGTTATGCCCTCGCGCTGAAGAGGAAGATTAAAATTGGGCCACGCGCTAGCTGGCACTCTGTCTCAGCTAGCCACCCACGTCGTGCTATTTATGGAATGTTTTTTAAAAATAGAGGCGGAGATTCTGCTCCAACAACTTCGAGGATGAGTCATTGGGAGTGGCTGAACTGAATAAAGCACATACACCCTCTTCTAGTTTATGGTTTCCACCTCTTATGGGAACTCCCTAAAGGATAGGCCTCCCTTCCACCTTTGTAGGGATCCTAACCTCCTCCTTTTCCTCTATAAAAATAAGCTATCTCTCTTTGCATAAGCTAGCTGAGCTTGGAGAATTGAACATACTATAGCAGAACTACTGAAGAGTAGAATAAGAAGGAATTATGTTGAGAGAGCTTGAGTCCATGCCTTCTGAGAGAGCTTGAGTCCGAGACACGCTTCGGCTGAACCCCATTGGAGGAGACTACGACATCAAAGCATTGGTTGTAACTCTTCCTTCTATCAATACATATATGTGACTATTGTTTGGTTCCCATTTTGTATTATGTTAGATGTTTAATGCAATATGATTAGCCCTCTTTGACTGGCTAGTAGTTACGAGTGAAATTATTATGTCGTATGATGTTCTTGTTTTCTGTTCTATGTGAGAGTATCTGAGCATGACTGCAGAAGGATTGTGACTTGCCAAGGCAGGAGCAAGCGATCACCACCAATATAGCAACGACGGCAGTGTTGGACTCCAGGTAGGTCAATCTACCGTTTCCTATTTTCATTCAGTAATTAGGAATCAACACTCTAGCATGTCTCTTTGTTTCTAGACCCACTCTAGGGCTAGAGGGATAATCTTTGTCCGTAGAGAGGATTTTCCTGCTTAACAAATTGGTGACTCCACTGGGGATCAGTGTGAGTTTTTCGTTTCATATTTTTGGGTTAGTTTTGATCACTAATTTTATTATCTGTCTTTTTCAGTTTTTCTTGCTTAGTTTACATTCTTTGTTCAGCTCCAGAGTGTCAAGATTGACCTCTGCTCATTGAGTTTTGGTTTTTTCTTTTTTTTCCATAGTTATCTGGCTTAGTACGTGTTTCGTCTGAACAGTCGCAACGATTGGCGCAGGTTACTTTTGTTGCAGTCGCTTCAACCCCTGTTTGGCGCAGATTACAGCCCTACAGTCGCATTGACTCATGTAGGATTTGGTTTGACCTCCTTAATGAGTCTTTTGGTCAATTGTGCTTGCTTCTGGGTTATTTTTTATGTGTAATTATGCCTTTGGGACTATTTTGACTGTTGTTGACTTGCTTTTCTCAGTTGTTTGTCCATATTCTTTTCGGTATAAATTGAGGCCTTAGGGTTTCTAAGTGTCTTGGTACACTGAGCCTTCTGTTTGGAGATCAATTCATTTTGATTATTTCCAGTCTTATTCTTGGGTCGATTGCACTTAGTTTTCTTGATCTTTTTGAGTGATTTCTTTGATTACATGATCGTTTCGTTTCTTGATTGATTATTTTTATTATTGCTCCAAGCATAGATTACATTGCTTTTTTTCTGTCATTTTGAAAACTTTCTCTTAGTTTGGAAGATTGTAGCATTAGTTTGAGTGATTTCTTGTGTTTGTTTTTTGTTTTATTGAGTCATTCAATTTCAATTATTACACAATACTCAAGCTAGTGTTTGTTTTCATTTTTCATGTAGTTAGTGCATCATGTACTTCTTTTCATTGAAAAATAAAAAATAAAAACATATTTTGCATTCTTTCTTTGCATCGAAAGTGAAATATTCTTTTGCATAACTAGCATCTAATTATCTAGGAAAGAGTTTCATTTCGTTTGATTGTGTTAGATGCATTAGTGGATATCTTTGCATACTGTCATTATTTGATTTTGTTTGAAATATCTCTATCCTTCTCGTAACTAGCATTCATTGAATCAGAAATGATGTTCATTTTCATTGTCTACTCAACTTAGTGTTCCTAAATTGATGTCATAAATTGTCAACCAGGGCTAGTAAACTATTGAAGTGAAGTGCACCATATGTGCTTAGGTATCTTCTTCCTACTTCGTTGTGCTTAGTGTTTTTCTAGTGTTTTTGGTTTTGTGTTTTTATACTAAGGGGAAAGGAATTGAATTTCTAGCAAAGAGAATTCACTGATCACACTAAAATAGAATAAAATCTACTCTAAACTATGAATGGCACCTAAGAACAGAAAATGCTAATCCAAAGATTTTAAATCTGATAAGAAAAGTAACTCATCACATTAAACTCAGTCCAATTCATTTCATTAGAGGTATGTTGGAACAAACTGAGAAAAGGATTAGTTTGATGCAATGAGGTTCTCTTTAGTAAACAACAACTTAAAATATCACAGAGAAAATCTCATCCGTTGTTAGAAATTTGTTGGAACATTTTGAGAAAATATTATCTGCAACATAGTAAGGAACCCTATGCTAAAATAACTTATGACACTAGAATTAACTCATTTTTCAACTCAAAATGTTACTATTAAGCCTCGTTCAAAGGTTAGAGATCTCTTGGAACAACTTGGAAAAAAAGGCCATTTGTAAAATTATGAGAAATTGCAGAGCAGTCAAGAGCTCAAAATGATATAACTAATTCTTGTTCATATGATAATGATGTGTTAGAAGAAGTTAAGAACAAGAGCAGATTATAAAATAATGAGGGTATTTTAAGTCTAATTAACAGGACTGAAATGCAATTAACTAATAGAACTGAAATGAAATGAACATAACTGAACTAAAATGCAATTAACTCAAGAGTAATACAACGATATCTCATTCACGCATTAGTGATATATTGGAACAACTCATGAGAACAAGATTGAATATAATATTCGATGTAAGTAAATGACATAAGTATGATGTAAGAGGATAGACTCAGAGAACTGCCTAAGTTAAAAACAAAACAGAGTTAAAGGTCACTTATCTAGAAAATATGCACAAAGCCTTTTGGATAGTAGGGGCCCTCTACCATCAGATTGGCACACGAATCCTTAACTCCTTAAATTTTATTCAGATCATGCATCAAAGTTATACTTCTTTCATTAAAGTAAAAATGCTCAGAAACAGAGTATCACAGTCTTTGAGAACTAACAACAAAACATCAACTAACTGTTTCTCAGTTCACCGAGTTATTTTTATAAGCAAATACATAACTGTCATTGAGTAGAAATAGGCATAGGTGTATTTTGTAATCAAAATCGAACTAGAACTCCTGTTGAGGACTTGTATTTTTCTGAATACACCTGCAGAGTCCTTATCCTTGTAGAAGTCTGCTTCTTGGTTTTGGCTTTGTCCACGTGCATAACCACTTTCAGATTTTTGCTCAGCCTTCGTGGAGGACAAGGAATGATGTAGGAGAGTTCTGGAATTTAACTATATGCGTCTTTCCCTCAAATGACACCTGTAACTTGTGTAAACATAAAGATGGCTACGGAATATGCGACTAGCTACATAATGACTGCATTCTATAGCTAAGTTTGCTCAAAAATCACTATGACAACAAAACCACAAAAGTATAATAAGTCAGTCATTTCATGCATTCTTCAAAGTGATTTTAATCATTCCTATTGATCTTTTAAGCCTATAGCTAATAAAGGACAAATAGAATGAAGTGAAATTTGATGAAAGGAAAGGACATTTTTAGGGCTCAACATGCATATAGCTTGAATTTAGGAAATTTGAGATCCAAATTTGATAGGGCCTTGAAACTTAGACATAATTCAAGATAAACTTTAAAATTCATTCAATTAACCTAAGGAAGTATTGAAACCTAACGAAACATTTTTAGTGGTCTAGGCTAGAGATGTGTTGCTTAAAACCTAGTAATTTTCGCTCGCCATTTAGCTTTAGACAACGCTAGTACAGACTTGTGCTCCCTGTACCGTTGAGTATATAAATGGAGACCCCTCTAGGTTGCAATAATTTTATCCATAGGAAGCTGAGTCTGCCGCCTTGTAACAGTGATACACCGAACAGAACATTCAGGGAGACTACTTGCACATACGTCAAGTCCTTGGTCATTTCTCTTTCTTGTGATCACCAAGGTGTATATGGCAGTTCATGGAACTTGGTACACCCTCTTGCCTAGATTACCTAAAAAGTCATTTTGGTCTTTTCGTGACTCTATAAAATTGAAAATATCATCAAGCACTTGTACTTTCACGCTCATTCAAACTAAAAGCGACTAGAGTCACCTTTTGCCCTTTTCTTGACTCTTAAAATATGAAAAGGCAGAGTTTTGTTTCAGTGTCTTAAAAAATTAACTATCCACAAAGTATTCTTGGTTAAATTTATCTTCCTTAGTGTTTTGTTTTAGGGTTGTTTCCAAATGGCAACTTTTTCGGAGTTTATCAACCAAGGAATCCCCTCCGAAGGGAATCCTAGTCCTTTTCTTGCTTTTGGGAATGTTGGTGCTCCTTATATGGAAACATTGTCTGTGCCTAGGTTAACTATTGGTTTTCCTGTGTGGTTATTCTCCACCTCTGTTGTCTCAAGTATTTCGCCCTCTGTACAACCATCTCCTCCACCTGAGAAAAATCATGTGGATTCTAAGGTGGACCTCTCCCCTTCTTCACCTGTCTTTTCATCCTCCTCTTCTACTTCGCCTCATGAAAGTTTGGATTCTAGTAACTAGGCGGCTAAGAAGAAGAAGAAGAAGAATTCAGATAAGAGATAGGCCAACTTTGTGGCTATTGCGCCTAAGAAACCTTCCCTTGATAAACCATCCAACCTTCCTCAAAAATTCAAATTCCCTTGCATGTTGTGCAAAGGTGACCATATTCTTTAAGACTGCACTGGCATTCCCAAGGTACTTGAAGCATGATCCGATGGCCGTCTGCCATTGCCTTTGGCTTCTGGAAGTCATATTGGTGGCACATATTCGACTAGCAATAATAAGACACATAAGAAACAGGGTAAGATTACCAATCCCTATAAGTTGTGTGAAGGGCATCATCTCATTCACCTTTGTCCATACATGGATGAAGCTAAGAGAGTGTTGGAAAACGCCACTTCTTCTGCACCCTGCCTTCCAGATGGTTACCAAAAGCTTTCTTCGAGTCCTCTGCGAGTTTATTCAACGATCGGTCAAGAGTCATCCTTGGTCGATCCTGTTTCCTCAAAAATTAAAATTCATGAATCCATTCCCGACCAACCATTGGTCATGGAATCGATTGATCTGATCCCACCCATGGTTCATCAGGTATTTTTCGTCGAGAGTGGATCTCATCCCCCTCATGTTCTTCTTGTTTCTTCAAATTCCTCGAACTTGGAGAAATATTTTCCTGTCCCTGTGGTTCCAGAAGTTTCTCCTCCTGCTCCTACGATGGAGGTCCTGAAGGATGCTCCTCTTGCTCCGGTAACACCAGGGGATGACCATGTTAGTTCAAAGCTACCCCCTCCAAGTAGTTTGATCGCTTCCTTCGATTGGAGTCGATTTGCACGATACCACCTTCCTTCTTATGTGCCTTTTAAGATCACGGTACAAACCTTTGATGTGGTCGTACCTAGCACCATTATAGATGAAGGTGCATCTATTAGTATTCTTTCTTCCACTACTTGGAAAGCTTTTGGTTCTCCACCTCTTGTGCCTATTACGCAGAATCTGTTGCTTTTAACAAAGGAACCAGTCAACCGTTAGGGATCCTTCTGAAGTTGCTTATTACTTTGGGAGTAAAAATCATCTATATAGATGTGATAGTGGTCTAAGGTCCCTTGGATTTTAATTTACTCTTGGGATGCAGCTATGCTTATGCCATGGGCGCAGTTGTCTCTTCCCTCTTTCACGTGATTTTTTTTCCACACAAAGTTTGGATCGTGACCATTGATCAGCTTTCATTCTTGGGTCCTGATGTGACATATGGTCTATAGAAATTATATACATTAAGCATGCATATATCCAGACTCTCCTAATATCACAATATTTATCTTCTTGCAAAATATAGAATCCTTCCACTATAATTCTTGGGGAAATTTAATCAACAATTGCAAAACACATGAAGCAATAAAAGCACACATAACACAATTGTTTAATGGGAAAACCTGAAGCTAAAAAAAAAAATATCATATTATGTATCATGGATATCATGTAACAATCTCATACAAATCTTAGTACATCAAGCTCTCAGTACAATCAATCGTCACACACTAATCAGGAAAAATCTACAAATCCATGCACCGATCTTTGCCCTCCTACTAGCCTGTCTCCACTGCGCAATCCAAGCTGATTACAAAGACAAATTCGATGCAATCCAACTCTCCTTTACTACGTTATTATCATTGGCAACTCCAATGTATATATAGATGCAATTCATGCATCAGTATGGTCACAACAGATAGTCCATCTTTCCCTTTCACCTATCTCTGCACTGGGTCTCCATTGGATCTGACATGCACTGTAGTTAACCGTTGTATTGTTCAGTTGATTAATGAGTTATTATTTGTGAATTAATTAACTAATTAATTCACTTCACTCTCACTAGTGTATCATTCAGTTAGACTAGATACAACTAGCTCAACTGAGTCTAACTAAGTTAAACTGAATACAACTCCATGAAATACTCTTCCAACTCTGTCATAACTTTTCCACTTTAGTTCTAACTGAGTCTTCCATGCATGAACTCCAGTAAACCCTTAGGAATTGCGTAATTCCTTCAACCCACTGATTTTACAAATTTTTTCACTGAAATAAAGTGGTCCAAGAGAATAAGTTGTTGTTTAGTGTCTGATTATTATTAAGAGCTAATAATAATTGACATGCATCTATTTTTAGATCGACGATCTATAAATAGACTTCGCCCAATATTCTAAAAATAGAATTTCATCTATTTTTCACATTTGATCAACCATCTCTAAATGCCTCCTGCTACATATAGAATATGCTCACCATGTCTAAAAATAGACATACACCTAAAAATAGCCTGTGTGGGCCCCACCTATTTAAGGTGATTATTTTCCAACAAGGATCAAGGATGATGTGTCAGGATGCCTCCTTCACTGTTTCTTGTTGCAAACTTCAACACTCCCTCTCAACAAGAAAGGATTGTCTTTGCATGAGACATGTAACTCCATGCATTCACCCTACAACTCTTGCTGCAACACTTCCGAAACTAAAAGGCTCCAAACAACTCAATCAGTCTAATGCATCTATCATCAAAGTCTTTGACTTATACTTAGCTACTGCACATGTCTTCAGGAACCACTGTGCTGTTGAACTCTGCACCCATGCATTTTGAACTTGCTGTCAACTCTGAACCGCACTCCGGTATCCGACACTGTCACTTTGATCTTGTTACATCAATCCAACTGATCATGCTACTGTTGCTCTATGGGCACCTCGTAGCCAGGTCCAATTCATGAGATCCACACCATATCAATGAATCTTGCCCAAAAATCTCCTCTTGTGATTACTCATGCATGTAGCCCCACCTCTTACTTGGTGGTATAGCTGCATGCACTCCCTCTACCCATCTGGCATGAAATTTCTCTGCATGAGTGGTTGCTCCCACTCCATGATCCTCATCTTGTGGCTACTCCACATCCCAAGGTTCACTCTTACCTGCATGCAAATATTTCTCCCTCTCAAGCTTTAATTGCATGTCTTTCTTGTACTTCCCAACAGTAGGAAGCTCCGTAGAAATCCCATCTATATCAAATCTATAAATATTCTTCTGCATCTCTAGTTGTGGTTGCTCCACAACCTTCTAAGACTGCTTCTCGGGATGCATGTTGAGAGCCTCCCTCTCAATCACCAAGTCACTAACCTCTGCTTTTCTCCTCAAAGCTTTGCATGCATCTTGTACCTCAGTGCATGTAGATTCTTGGCTCGCGCACATTGTAATTGTCCCGCCGTCACAAAATTTTCTAACAAAAGAGTTGATTTTAAATCGATGATATCTCCCTCATCCGAGCTCTGATTCAACCAATTTTTTTTAATTTGGGTATTTTTTCGCAAGGAATCCAAATATGCTATTTTTTTTTAAATATTTCACCAAAAATTTCAGATATTCTCTGCAAACTTGCGCACCCAAAAATTCCTGCTCTCATTCCATGTAGAAAATCTATAACACAGATCTGATACCATGTAGAAATTATATACATTAAGCATGCATATATCCAGACTCTCCTGATCTCACAATATTTATCTTCTTGCAAAATACAGAATCCTTCCACTATAATTCTTGGGGAAAATTAATCAACAATTGCAAAACACATGAAGCAATAAAAACATGCATAACACAGTTGTTTAACGGGAAAGCCTGAAGCTAAAAACCCCAAATATCATATTATGTATCATGGAGATCATGTAACAATATCATACAAAGCTTAGTACATCAAGCTCTCAGTACAATCAATCATCACACACTAATCAGGAAAAATATGCAAATCCATGCAACGATCTTTGCCCTCCTACTAGCTTGTCTCCACTACACAATCCAAACTAATTACAAAGACAAATTTGACATAATCCCACTCTCCTTGACTGTGTTATTATCATTGAAAACTCCAATCTATATATAGATGCAATTCATGCATCACTATGGTCACAACAGATAGTCCATCTTGCCCTTTCACCTATCTCTGCACTGGGTCTCCACTGGATCTGACATGCACTGTAGTTAACTGCTGTATTGTTCAGTTGATTAATGAGTTATTATTTTTGAATTAATTAACTAATTAATTCACTCCACTCTCACTAGTGTATCATTCAATTAGACTAGATACAACTAGCTCAACTGAGTCTAACTGAGTTAAACTAAATACAACTCCATGAACTACTCTTCCAACTCTGTCATAACTTTGCCACTTCAGTTCTAACTGAGTCTTCCATGCATGAACTCCAGTAAACCCTTAGGAATCGCGTAATTCCTTCAACCCATTGATTTTACAAATCTGTTCACTGAAATAAAGTGCTCCAAGAGAATAAGTTGTTGTTTAGTGTCTGATTATAATTAAGAGCTAATAATAATTGATATGCATATATTTTTAGATTTACGATCTATAAATAGACTTCGCCCAATATTATAAAAATAGAATTTCATCTATTTTTCACATTTGACCAACCATCTACAAATTTCCTTCTAATACATATAGAATATGCTCACCATGTCTAAAAATAGACATACACCTAAAAATAGCCTATGTGGGCCCCACCTAGTTTAGGTGATTATTTTCCAACAAGGATCAAGGATGATGTTTCAGGATGCCTCCTCCACTGTTTCTTGTTGCAAACTTCAACATGGTCCACCATCGTCCATTCTAGGTCTTTATCTGCTAGTTGTATCTTCCCCGTCGTAGGTTAATTATGTGGCTACCTATTCCATGCCCACATTCAGTGATAGTGTCGTTGTGCATCGTGTGTTGGGGGCATTGGGTCCTGATTTCCAAGATGTTGTGAACCTCTTTGAATCCATGAATTCTTAGCTGTCATGATGAGTTTTCATGTAGAGAATAGTTCGTTTTCTTGTGTCAAGCTCCTTAAAAAATGAAACAAGCTCTACAGAGCAGAGTTCGTTTTCTTGTGTCAATATCCTTAAAAAATGAAACAAGGTGTCATGAGGATGGTTCGTCTTCTATGTCAACCTCATTAAAAAATGAATTAGGTCACAAGGATAGTTCTTTTAATGTGTCAACCTCGTTAAAGCAATAAAAACGTTCCCGTTCAATTCGAGTCTTTGCTAAGATCTCGTAAAATCCCGGTCGAGTCTTTCTCTTGATCTCGCAATTTGAACCTTCACTCCATCTGCCTTTCATATGGATTGAAGTTTGGGGGGGCATGTACCTCGAATTGAGTCACCATGCTAGGGGCATGCCCATTTTCAAGCATAGTTTATATTTGTTTCAAGCTTGTGTAAAAATGAAACCAATCCCAAGCATAGTTTATCTTTATTTCAAGCTTGTGTAAAAATGAAACCAATTTCAAGCTTGTGTAAAAATGAAACCACCTCCAAGCAGAGTTTCCCATGTTTTCGAGCTTGCATAAAAATGAAACCATTCTTATTTTACCTCTCATGATTTCCATTCTATTAGCCTGTTTTGCCAGATGAGCCTTGGTTTTCTCATTCCCTCGTCACCATCTACTTGGCCGATCATATGCCTTCACTTGATTGTTTTACCTATTCCTGAGGAACCACTGCAATGAGTGGTCTTGTTAGCCAGCCTCTTGACCTTTATTTGTTCTGAGTAGTTTTTCTATCACTGGAAGCAGTTTCTACCCATAAAACCACTCGTTCCTCCAGGTGGAGTCATATTTCACTCTTTTCTGACTCTCTAAAATTGAAAATATTTCCGAGATTCTTGTCATTTTGAACTCGTTAAATGGCTATGAAAGGATATCTACCCAGTATATGTTTACCCATTTTTCGGGCTGGGATGGATTATTTACGAAAAAGGAATACCTTAGCCTATCACGACTAAGAGGTTATTTCAAATATTATTTTCTACCTTTTTGGATCTGAGAGACTATTTATGAGAAGGGCCATCCTAGAGTTTTCTTTTCTGCCTTCTTTTCAAACTCTCTAAAAATGAAAAGATGTCGAGCTCCCCCTTTGTCAGACTTGTTAAACCTTGATGAAATTGGACATCATCACCATGACGTTAACCGATTTCCTCCTTCCTAGGGCTCGTAAAATGTATTAGGTTGGATTTTTCCGAAGGACAAACTTACAGCACAAGCATATGCTATCCCTTTCAAGCTTGTTTTAAAAAATAATAGGGGTACTTGCCAGAAATAGTGGGGAAAAATGGAACCAAGTTTTAGTTATGTTGGCAGTATGTTGCTCTTGAACATGGCACTTGTCTACATTCATGTCGGGTTAGGGACATCTCATTTCATCACTTTTGCCTCCATGGGTTTGGGTAATCTCTTTTAACCTCTTATCTGATCTTTGCCACATCATCATGACCTCAGATCCTTTGATGTCAAATAATTCCAAATCCACGATCATGCCACTGATATGTTCAAGAGAAGTTTGCCTCTACATTTTTCAACCTCCCTCTAATTCCCTGTTGGTCCTGATTCACTATTATCATGTTCCTCTGTCTCATGTCGATGATGTGGGAAAAATTATGGCCCACCTTCAATCGAGTCACTTCCTGTTGACTTTAGCTCATTATCCAGGAATTTTATCAAGAGACTCCCTTCTAGTACCTTGGAGCCTACATGCCTCAATGGCAGGTTCTTCGCATTCGATGCAAGGTCCACCTCAATGGCCTTTGATCAAGTGATTCGGCAGGTGTTCAACACCAGATCACTATTCACATTATGTGGATTGTACCAATTGTACCTTGAGAGACATTGTCATTATTGGTGGTTTCTCTCGTGCCTATTAACAAATTTCATCATTGGTTGGTAATTAGGTGATTTTCTTACATGTTCGACTTCAACTCATATATTCGCATGCTTGAATTTGTACTTGTTTGGGTCGAGATGGAGTACAATACCCTGGGTTTTTTTTTATAAAATCCAGGCTGCGGATTGTGGTGGATTATCATAACTTATTGCATGAATCTTTTAATTGGATGGATGTGACCATACCTAAGTCTATTTGTTGATCCTTACTGCTGGATGGCTGCGTCCATACCTCGGAGCTCAGTTTTTATACACTCTATTATGGATGGCTGCACCCATACCACATGTTCATGTATCAGGGATATCATTTGTATTTTTAATTGCAGGTTTTCTGACAACGGTGTTTGGTTTGAATGTGTTCTGATAAAGCATTTCGCCCCTCCCTCTCCCTCGGACCTCATGCTTTAGGGGGCATCTGTTACACAACATTTTTTCACTGTCCCTGCAATCCCCATCTCCCCATTGGAGGGTCATTTTCCTGATAAATAAGAAGTGTCATGCCTTGCAAAGACCATCATTGTATCCCTTTACATGAGAGTAATATTCCTTATGTTGACAATTCCCTAAGAAGAGACTCAAAAACCCTTGTTTTTACCTTGGTGCAAGTAGTCAGTTATGCCCTCGCACCGAAGAGGAATATTAAAACTGGGCCCTGGACCAGCTAGCGCTCTGTCTCAGTTAGCCACCCGTACCGAGTTGTTTATGGAATGTTTTTTAAAAATAGAGGTGGAGATTCCACTCTAACAACTTCGAGGATGAGTCATTGGGAGTGGTTGAATTGAATAAACCATAGGCTCCCTCCTTTAGTTTATGGTTTCCACCTCTTATGGGAACTCCCTTAAGGATAGGCCTCCCTCCCACCTTTGTAGGGATCCTAACCTCCTCCTTTTCCTCTATAAAAAGAAGTTATCTCTCTTTGCATAAGTTAGCTGAACTTGGAGAATTGAACATACTATAGCAGAACTACTAAAGAAATAGAATAAAAAGGAATTACGTTGAGAGAGCTTGAGTCCATGCCCTCATCCCATCTGAATTCCCTGACGAGAATCTGAGATGCGCTTTGGCTGAACCCTGCTGGAGGACACTGCGACGTCAAAGCATTGGTTGTAACTCTTCCTTTTGTAAATACATATATGTGATTATTGTTTGCTTCCCATTTTGTATTATGTTATATGTTTAATGAAATATGCTTGGCCCTATTTAAATGGCTAGTAGTTACGAGTGAAATTGTTATTTTTTATGTTGTTCTTGTTTTATGTTCTATGTGCAAGTATCCGAGCATGACTGCGGAAGGATTGTGACTTGCCAAGGCAGGAGCGAGCGACCACCACTACTATAGCAACGACGCCATCGTTGGAATCTAGGTAGGTCGATCTACCATGTCCTCTTTTCATTCAATAATTAGGAATCAACATTGTAGCATGTCTCTTTGTTTCTAGACCCACTCTAGGACTAGAAGGATTGTCTCTGTCCGCAGAGAGGATTTACCTGTTTAACAATATCCTTTTAAGTAATCAGGTTGTTTTTCAGTTTCATGATTTCCTATGTCATGGCTAGATTCATCATGTTCCTTTTTTCTTAAGAACATCCCTGCTTCATATCCATACAAATAATGAATGATATCCTCTTGAATTTTTGGCTTTATTTCTTCCTCATCCACTAATTTTTGCTGAAAAGGAGGGCTAACTTGTTAATCAGGCTGATTTATATTATCTCTTGGTCTCTACTGATTTTGAGGTATTCTATAGTGAAAATTTCAGATTTGTGTTTCTTGTTGTGCAATAGGAGGAGGGTTATTTCCAAGAGTAAGCCTATCCATAAGCCTCTCCATAGTTTTCATCATGGTGTCAAATTTCACATCCGAGGATGTAGATGATTGTTCTTCTTCTTTCATTCTTCCTTTTCCAATATTAGATCTTTTTGTTGCAGCCATATTAACCTCAACTTTCACAACACAATTTTTCATATCATCCAAAGTGGCAAATTCTCTCTCCCTCAGTAAAATGGAAAAATCATAATTAAAGGTTTCAACATAATGTAATTGGGAAAATCCTAGAGGAGGTTTGATATGAGCAGGAATAGAATTGTAAACCTTAATGAATCTCTTGGAAAAATATGTTAGAAAATTAAATATTACATAGCAATGAAACACATAAAATATGTAGAAAATACAAGCACAAAAAACACATAAACCCAGAGAGACACAAATATACGTGTTTCACCTAGTTTGGGCTACGTCCACCCCGAACAGCCAGTCCTTCCTTTCTATTATCCTACAAAAATGAAGAGACACAACCTACAGTAGATATACTGTAATATCCTCTATTCTCTCTCACAGTCTCTCTATATGTTTCTCACTCCGAGAATACACATACAATACAAAACTGAAATACAATACCCTCATACAAAGCGAGTGGTTGCCTTCTAGGGAAAAGAAACCCTAAACTAAACATAACTTCTACCGTCAGATCATCTGCCTAATGAACGACCCAAATTAACTAGAAATTACTATACTTTTACAAGGAAATTTTACATCTGTTTTTAGCTTTGGGGGCGCTGCCCATGAAACCCCCCTGCTAGGGGGGGGCTCCATAAAGTCACAGCCACCCCCCCTGGACCCCCCAAGCAGTGTTTAATTACGGGTGGCGTTGCCACCCCCATTAAGATACAGGGGTCCAACGGTGTGATACAAAATAAACAAGATAATCAAGCTCCATACCCAACAAAATATTGAACTGAATCATTACTATCTTTCTTCAATTTATTATATTCAATAATGGCTTGATCATGGTTTACTTTACTCCCCCATTTTATCAAGAAAATATCCTCCAATTGATCCCAGTTTTGCAAAATTCCTGGGGTTAAGGCTTTAAACCACTTTCTCACTTCACCTATAAAAATTTTCACAAACAACCTCATTTTAACTTCTTCGTCATCTACCTCTTATAAGTCTATGAAATAATTGAATTGGTCAACATGCTTCTCTGCAGTTATTCCCTCCTCACCTCCAAAATTATTTATCCAAGTGGAATATCATTTTGGGAGATCATTGATTAAGGTAGGAATAACAAGAGGGGCATACCTAGAAGGGCTTGTAGGAGGAAGGGGAGGAGGAACTCCAGCCATACTGGCAGTAGCAGTGCTAGTTGAAAATGTAGCAGAGAGAGTATTTATTAGAATAGAAAAAGTAGTATTGAAAGAGGATATGCTGTTAGGAAATAAGCTGGTAGGAATTTGTAGCTTAGAAACAAAATAGCTCCACTCAGGTAAAGGGACACTGGCCCTCTTTCTCAACAAGAAGTCAAAAGGATCAACTTCTTTAAATTTTTCTAATGACACTTGTTTTGATGATAATTTTGATGTGACAGTTTCCAAAAACCCCTCTTTATCTTCTTTTGACACAACAAATGTAGTATCAATTCCTAATCTTTGTAGATCTAATACAATTTTAGTTAATTCATTTTTTATTTATATCTAAAAAGAGTTTCTTCTATCTTTTCATCAAACTCTATGTCTTAAAAACTTCGAATGGACTCAAAAGGTAAAGATAAAGCTCTTGTAAGATATGGATTACCTTATTTTTATGAGCTTCCAATGCCTCTGAGAAATTTTCCTAGATCATCAACTATCTTTGGTGGATCGCAGTCTAAATTACTCCTCGTTTGAACCTTCTTAGAAGCCACCTTTAAGTTGAGGATCTTAGTGGAGTCACCAAGGTAGAGGTAAAACCTCGAATATTTCTGATCTCATGCTACCTTCAAGAGCTCAGTTACTTTGATTGAAATTAAATTCCCAGGATAATGCAACTTTGATCTCTCGATAGATGCACCAAAATGTTATCACTAGGCTGGAACTATTGGGCTGTGTCAACCATCAACCTAGCAAAAATATTTCAAACCACTTTGGACTGGAAGTTAGCCCTTTTAATTAGATAGGGCTCTCTCAAAGAAAACAAATGAATAATCAAGATAATATATCTATTGGATATGGCTAAATCATTTTTTTTTTCATGTGGAAAAGTGTATGATGGCTACCATTGGGAATGGAGTTAGCTAAAGGAATTAAATTACTAGCAAATGCATTCATGGAAGCTGAGGAAAATGAATTAAAACATAACTTTTACATAAAAACATAGTACATGAAGGAAATTGTAGCATAAAGTTATGAATGACAAGTAATCATAATACCATGAGGCTAATGAAAATATATAAACTAAAGAGACAAAACATAAGCCAAGAAGAATCTCAGGTTTTGAAGGAAACTACTGTAAAGTGTGTATTAGCTTGATAGAGAAAAATTACATAGTAGCTTGTTCATAACATTCATCAACCCTTTCAAACTCAAAAAATCCTCCATTTATAGACTGAGGTCTCTTTACAATGTCCTTCCACCTAGGCTAGACTTCGATACCTTGACCTACAGACCTAATTCAAATAGGATTACATCACATGGAGCATTAATAGGGATATTTTCTATTTTGATAGAGTTTGTATTCAAATAGGAATCTATGACCATTAAATAACTTCAACAAACATCTAAAAAAATATGCTTGTCATCTTTATCGAACCAACCTTACTGTTGAAGTGTTGGTTGTTTCATGCACTGGAGTTAAGACTTCATGAACTTTAGTTTAGATGGTGAGTTGTATCGATGAGTTGGCATGATTTGTTGACTTTATGAGCTGTTAGCCACATGGAGGTTGATTGTTGACTTCTCCTCTTGAAAAAAAGACATAATAATATTCATGTTACTACCTTGTGATTTATTCACTTCTTCACTACATTTACTACCTCAAAGTCATCAAAAACTCCTAACGCTTGAAAAAACAGAGTATAGGCTCTTTGGTAGTGAACTTCTTCTGCATAATTTGTAACCTTTCTAGCTATTCCAAGGTCTTCGTTGAGGTTAATAGGTTAAAATCATGCCTTGAACCTTCTATTTTTTGAAATTAGAGCTGACGTTTACTACCATGAAAAGCTACAACACTTCCGTAGCAAATTGTTTCCTTCAAGCCTCGAAGTTGCTATGGAAGTACCTAGTTTTATGAAAATTTTCACTTTCTTCCTTCTATCACCAAATATTTTTTTGTATCACCTCCAAAAAATTTGTAGAAGCCTATATATTCCTGTTTAATATCATAATACATAGTATAGACAATTAATTGTTTAAAATTACCATGCTTATGGAGTAGTATCATCATTAATAGTAATGATCTTTAGGCCCGTCTTCAAAAGCTTAACTTGTATCATCTACATTTGTGCTTCTAGGTATTTGGATTGATCCTACATCCTTATCCTCTATGCTTGCAACCACCTATTTATTTTGCATAGATGCTTCATCATCCTTTGTAGATGAATTGTCCTCTTTAACATATTTCCTGATCTATCTGCCACTTCATTGTAATAATCCAGTTGCTTAGATATGTTTTGCTTGAATTTCTCAAAAATAAATTTTGATTCTATTACCTCATTTCTAGCATCACTTAACTATTCTTGTAAAAGCTCTACCTCAATATCTTCTTTTACATGTTCTTTACCTTTACTTCTCTTCATTGATTCTGCGTTGTTGGAGGCTCCTCTAGCAGTTTATCTTTTGATGGCAACTTTCTCCTTAGTGACTATTCAGGCATCAATGGTTGCTCAGAATTTATTTTTCTTTGACTTCTGTTATGTTTTGATTGGTTTTCTAGGCTTCAAGATAAAACCTAAATAATATTGAGAAAAGTGTAATTTCTTGGCTCTCTTATTTTTCTTTTCAGTCTCTGTCTCCTTGATTTCAACAGGTTGTACAATGGGGTTTTCTTAAATTCAAATAGCCTCCAAGATATCTCCGAACTTGCCTCTTCCTTAAGTTCGACTTCTAATAATCATCTTATGTGCCCTTGTGTATGTTTTTTTTTTGTGGAAGTTTTCTCTAGAACCACAACCTTTTTCACTTGTTCAACTTCCAGCTCTATAGGCTCTATCATAGGCTGCATATTTGCATCATGGTCAGCTAAATGTTCTGCTTTAGATGGTTCTACATGTTTTGTTTAAGATGGTTTGTCTTTACCTAGAGTAGTGAACTTAGATCTTAGTATTTTCCTAGGGGTGACAACATCAACTTCATAGCCACTCATAAACAAAAATGTAGGACAATCTCTGTTCAATTTTTTTTAATTCATCAAACACTAGTAATTTTATTAGAGCATGGTGAAAAATTGAGGTATTATTGGTTTTAGGTTTGGCCTGAACTTTGTCTTCCATTTTTCCCAAGCTCCTAAAAAAATAAAAAGGCAAATCTAAGGGTTTCTTACCTGTGAAGTGTAGAAATTTTTTTAAATGGTATTGATATACTGTGGTGAATCTACCCTCACATGTGAAGTAATTATGGATCACCATTAGAAATTTTGAAAAATAATCTTTAAGGCATGTTCAAGGGATGCCCGAAGCCATATCGATTCCTCTATGTTCTTCTTTAAAGATTTCATCACAATTACGCAATTTAAATTTCTGTAATTTTAACCATGACTCTCCTAAACTTGGGATCTCAGTGGCTTACGCAATAGTGTATGGGGACACAAAAAAAATTAACATTCCCATTTTCAACCTTTTTCCTATAAAATTGATAGAAAAGTCCTTTGAAACTTGTACATGATGTCCCTACAATTTTTGACAGAACCAAAGGAAGCCCACTCTATCAAATGCTTGGGAGAAGGTGGGGGCTTCTTCTAGCTACTTCATGTCCATGGTCTCGTATCTAACAAAAAATCCTCCTTTATATTTCTTCTTTTGTGATGCCATGGTTCCAAAGTGAATTTAATAGTCATCCCTTTCCTTGACACCTGCAAAGACTTTAGAGACAACACACAAAGATTTTGAAACTAATATAATTAACTCTGAGATAGCTAGACAAACATCCTAGACCTCCAGAATGATACTGAGAAAAACCAAACAACTCACAATGATGATATCAAACATATTTGAGACAAGTAATCAGAATGAAAAATTGAAAAATGGATAGGATGATTGAGAAACATGCATTTCAAAAAATGATGGAAAATGACAATTATGAGCAATTATGAGCCAATATGCTCTGACAATCTATGAGAAAACATTTTTTGATACTTTGTACACCTTTTTTACGGTTAGAAAAAGAAATGAATTCGATAGAAAATATTTTGTTTTAGAGGGTATATTTTCCATGGAAGTGATAGGAACTTACATAGAGAATTCTGACCTTTTTACACTGAAGTTGCTATGGAAGTATGAAAAAGTTTCAAATTTTCCATAATGACTAAATAAACTTATGCACAACAGAATTTTGGGTTTCTCTTTGACAACGACTCCCATAAACACTAATGATGACCTTTCAACATCATTAAAGGACCTTCATACATGTGAAATTTTGAAAATTATAAACTTAAAAATCCTATTAAAACCTAAGGCACTTACCCTAATTAACTTAAGACAAACCTAATGGTTATCATGTATAACAAACAAAATGGTCATGAGGGTAGGATATGAAGGGGGAAATAATATATAAGGCACTAAGAAGATGAAGAGTTGAGGATAGTGATATCTTGTAGACTCAAAAATTCTTCACAAATGTTTTTTCCCGAGTGGTTAACCCGACAACGTGGATGGCCTCCCCCCCCGTTTAGTATTAATGTGTCAGGCTAAGTTTGGACTAAGAAAATCAGGATGTCCTGGGCCCTTATGAAAATTTAGGGATGAAAAGCCGAGAGTAATGTTCTAGAGTAGAAATTAAACGTCACTATCTACCAAATTGTGAAGGGAAGAAAGGTAGGTATGGGCCTCGGGCGGTGGATGAGGGGATGGATGAGGAACCAAAAATGGGAGTGTGGGAAGGGGAATGGATGTGGGGAGAGGGAATAGTATTGTGGGAAAATATGAGACCAAAGGCGAGGCATGAGGCACCGAGGGGGGAGGTGAGGAATGAAGGGGTATGGGAGTAGCCCATTATAGTGGGGGAAGAGGACTGGGGAACGATTATTCAATGGGGGAGATAGTTGCAGTGCCTGACCAACATGGGCAGGGGGATGTGAGCTACGGGGGGAGAAGGATGATGACTAGGATAGGGGGCATGGAATATTAAAAATGATTCCTCTAAATAATTCAAAGTACCTGAGCCGTGTGCTAAAGAAGGACCCACAACCGGATCACAGACCCTTCCTGTAGACCTCAGAATCTGAAAGTGACCTCCTCGACACTGCTCTAGTAGGTTCCCCATATGGTGACATAGAAGACACTAAAAGGATATGCCCCATTATTTTGTTGGGAATCCCATTCTATAATGATGTTTTCGGGGATCCCTCTAGAAAATTTCACATCGACCACTAGCCATGCCACCCGCTTATCACCAGCACTAAGGATGCAAGGATCCATATACACAAAATGACCCACCGAATTCTAAATCTCCATTAAGGGTTCCAACGTCTAGTATTCCAGTGAGAGACTAGGAATATTCAACTAAACGAGGTTTTTTCAAGGAGCTTCAAGGGTGGGATTGAAGCCAATATACCAGTTACAGAGTTGTAGGAACCCTCTTCCATGAACCCATGGTTGAACCTGAATTTTCTCAACATCCTTGTGATGAAGGAAATCAAAGGAATACCAATGGTTGAGGAGCTAGATAAATTTGGGATTATATCCCACCAGGGGCACCCATTATAAGTCAACGCAATTTTTGGCTTGAGGGGTCCTGACCTAGGTTTTGAGTTATCACGCAAGCAATAAAACCCTCCAAATTTTGGCCCTTTCGGTAGTGATCTATTTTTGTAGATAAAAGTCTCACCCGAAGAAGTATAGGGGGGTGTTGGAACCAAGTTTTCGCACTCTGAGGAAGCTTTTTATGTGGAGGCCCTAATCATACTTAGTGTAGATAATATAATAGATTTGTGCATGCACATTCAATAGATCTAACCCTTCCGTAAATTACCACAGAATACATTTTGCACATAGTATACTTCATTCAAATCTACTCATTTAATATCAACTAATGTGCCCACAGAAGCAATTAACTATTAACATAAATAAATATGCAATAATAGGACAGATCGACATCAATTAATAGATAATCAAGACAACAATTTACATGAGAATCCAGGTTCGCCAAAAATGTCTTCTTTATTAAGAGATATGCAATTCACTACATTCAATGCTTCTGCGCACACAACTAGTAGAGTCCCCACGCAGCTCGGGACTTAGGTCTCCGTTCACACAACCAGTAGGAGCCTTTCTAACCAAAAAACCCAGACTTAGATCAAAACATCGGCAACAACCATACATCATTGATTGATTATATCTTTACTCAAATAGATCCTTACATATTTATATTATCATAGATGTGCACATACCATGGTCTCAAACCATGGTTTGAGACTCATCAATTTTTCCTTCAAAACCATTACAATGATTAAGGGACTTTGACCCACCCCAAAGCCCCTTTTACTATTTGCGTGCAACATGTATAAAAAAACTTAGACAAAACTAACCCAAAAATTTACCCTAGGGAACCCCACTCCAACAAGCCCCTAACATAATCTCGCGACTTGTCCTAACTCACTGTTGGGTGGTTTCCTTCATCATCATCTTCAATGCTTCAATAGAGCACCAGAGTGGCAAGATGAATACAATGATTTGCGCAACCACACTCTGTGCTTTGTCGACCAATTTTGTTGTTGTTAGCCCCTCAACTGCCAAATTGATGCTACGATGTGTTTTCTAGAGCCTTTTGAGGGTGCTATCAAGATTTTGTGACAGTTTTAGGGCTTCCTCAACACAAGGTTACATCCTTGTTTCAAATAGCTGCTCTCGGAAGCACAGGTCTTCAATCTCTGTCTGAAGTGACTTGCCTTCATGAAGTCTAGAAAGCCTCTGCGTTGTTACTAATGTCGACACTGCCATCCTGATCTCAGTAAACTATTTTTCTTTGATGTGAAGCTCATTTCTCAATTGTTGGACCATCAGTTCGTTCTAAAAAAATGTCCAAATTCCCATGGCCTCATCCAAGAGAATTCCACATTCAGCCACTTCTTCTGCTACATTATTTGTGGTTGCCTTTACCTCTGCTTCTCGCTGTGGTCAGGCCTCTAGTGGTGTCTCAGGTTGAAGCTTCACCTACATCTTAGCATTCTGTTGCTAAAACTTGGCCCAGAAGGTCTATATCTCTGTGTGTGATGCCTTTAGCACAGCGGCCAAGCTTTCTAGATTTATTGTTGGCGTGGATGATGCAGGGATAGTGACCTCTGGTAGGTCACCGCACACTTGGTCAATCATTTATTCTAATTCAGTGTGATGATCCTCAGCTACAAGGCATGCCTCCTTTGCTTTCAGTTGCTTTGGTCGCAGCGTTGTTGATTTCCACTGAGACGCGTTGGAAACATGGAAGGCACAGGCCTCCCAGTACTGCAATTCATCCACGATCATGTTGTGGATATCATGGATATTTTCACCTAGTAGCACCTCCAGGTTGATGCTAATATCTCAAAATTCACGCAAGGTAGCGCACAAGGTAGGCAGCTCAACTATAATGGCTGGCGTGGGGATCTGAAGCATGCAATTTTCCAAGTGAGATGTCAGCATCGTGCTGATTGGATGCACACTTTTATATCTGAGACTGGAGGTAGTCACACTTTCCTGTTGTAGGCTCACTTGCTTCACACTCTTTCGTATCACACTCACTTACATTTTGAGCTCCTGGATGCTCGAATGTATCCCCTTGAGAACGGATTTGTACTACACTTCCAGTCGGTCCAGATCTCCTTTGTGGCTAACTTTATTATGCTCTCAATATCTATGAAGTCATCCTCAGTGAGAGTGAGGTCCTTTGTTCTTGCTAACTTGGGCCCCTTCCTCTTCTTGCACGGACCCACATTGGCCTGAGAACCACGCTTAGTGCCTTTAGCAATTTGTGTCTTAGGACCCTTAGTGCCTTCATCATATTTTTATGATTCCTTCTCCAAATATATTATTTCTCCCATCACCATAGCCTTAGGTTCTACTTCAGTATCCTTTACTTTCGGTTGTGTATCCTTGGTGGTTCGCGGCTTGGTCAAAGTTTTCAACACTGATGAAGAGGCACCCCCAGTGGTGAACAACTCTAACTATGTTGGCAACCATTCTGTTGTGATGTGCACTAGGTCATCCTATGTGACAAAGTATGGTAGGTCATACCAAACTCCTTCTACAGCTCCCTTTGGGCGGATGTGCATGTTATGGAATGTGGCTTTAAAAATTGAAATTAGCTTATACTTCTCGTAAAGGGTTGGTGATAACCTTGGCTTTGACTAAATGGCATGGAAGAGTGCAGAGTCAAACAACACCCAAAAAATATTGTTTTTCGTGACTCTGGCTAGGTGGTTGGGATCTTCGAGCTCCATAGGGTTACATTGCGTGCGGCTTCGCACATGTATGGATCTATATCAGGGAACTGTGTATCTTGAGGCATCTTCCATCCGATGAGTGAAATAAGGAGTAACAACCATGCATAATAGAAGTGATTTCCTTCCCCTTGAACTTCCTACACATTAGCCAAGAACTCAGCATAGAGGTATTGGGACCAATTGAACTGTATACCCTTCTCGCATAGCCCCGCTAATGCAATGACATTGGTTAACACGTCCTTTGACCTGCATTTTCTCATCATCTTGCACGCGAGGATGAGTGTTCCCATATGAACTGCGGGATCATTGTTTTCATGCACCAAGAAGCCGAGAAACCTTGTATTTTCCTTTAACATCCTCGACTACCTTGTGCTCTTGGCTCTTTCCACCAAAAGTCATCGCAGGATCCTCCCCCTGGTCAAGAAAGCCGATAATCTGATGGATCAGTGAAAAATCGATCAAATTTTTCCCTCCTAGCCTTAAACATTAGTCATGGATGAGGGCGAGCAACTGGCGCACACATATTTCATTAATTGGGCTACACCTAAAGTGTGGAATATGTAAGAGGTTCAATAACCCTGATTTTTGCAGACCCAATGCCTAGGACTTCGGCTCAATTCTTATGATGCCACCGTCATAGGGGATCTTCTCCAAGTACATGGTGGGCGTGATCTCTAGGAATTTCTACTGGTCTGCTACGTCCCAGTCCTCCATATTTAGCAATGGGATTTTTGCGAACATATCACCTTCAAAAGGCATGTTTTTCAGGAGCAACGACATATTGATGTATGACCGCACATTATGTAAATATTTAGGGACCTTAACTGAGGATTTGCGTAGTGTTACATATGCATGCAGTCATGAGATGGGGTTAAATAATTCTATGATGTCCTCCTCCATAACGATTTCAGAAAAGTCTGCTATAGGCTTCTTCTAGCACTCTGCAGCAGTTGAGCGCGGATTTGCGGTCTTTCGACGGGGAAACTTCCAGGACCCCGAGGACTGTCCCTTATTATTTTGGATTGATGTAGGGGTCTTAGTAGCCTGCGTAGGGGTATCTTCAGCTGGCATCACAAAAGGGGTGGGCTTACTAGCATTCATGCTTAGCAGAATTAGGTGACCTAAACCTTGATGATGCAGCTCCTCCTCAAATATCGGATCAAGGCCAGACATAATATTTAGACAATCATTAGAGAACAGAGAGAAAAACTCATAGAAATAGCATAGAAAGTAAAGGGAACTAATGCAACCCATTTTGTCATATTTATAACATAGACGTGTCTTAAACGGTCTTCTGTTCATTAATGTAGCCCCATAAATGCTAAAACGGGTCCAAATATAGCATAATATCCTCACTAAAAGAAATTTAACCTCTCCTCCAAATGGTAAGAATGATGTATTGTCCAGATTTAATGTTCCAACGGCTATATTCTGGCACTTCTGTGACCCAGTCATCCTTCTGGAGCAGCTTCTGTGTGCATGTCGCATCTGTTTGTGCATTGGTCATCCTTGTTGCGCAGATCCATAATTCTAGCCATATAGTCATTTGGTGCATGGAGGGGGAGGGTTTTACCTATATAGCTTCAATCAGCTTCCATTGACATACCGAGGGAGGTTTTCTCTGCTTAATGTGGCCAGGCATACCGCATTTCTATCTGTGATTTCCTTTACAACATACGGTCTAAGCCAATGCATTTTGAACTTCCCTAGGTGGTGCGAAAACTTTATATCCTACAACAAAACAAAATAATCCTCCTTAAATACATTCTATCTAATGTGCTTGTCATACCAAGCCTTTTTGCACGCCTTTTGCAACTGATAATGGAAGCCTGCAATGAATCAATCCTCTTCCAATGCAACCAACTGTGACAATTGTTCCTCCATAATATCCTACTCTGCCATATTAGTGAACGCTACAATGCGCAAGCTTGGGACAATATAATCCATTGGCATAACAACTTCCTACCCATACACCATCCTGAATGGTGTATTTCTTGTCAACTTCTTACATGTGGTTCTATATGCAGAAAGAACTATAGGAATGTGCACATCCTAATCATTTCAATTGGAATTGTAGATCTTAGTGAGCATGGTCTCCAATATATTTTCCACCACACCATTCGCCTGTGGATGATACAGAGTACTCTTCTGATGATGAATTTGGAATTATTTCATCAGACTTTCAATAGTTTCATTCACAAGGTTTGTACCCCGGTCGCTTGTCAAAATATTAAGGCACCCAAACAAGGTTGAGATGTTCTCAAGAATGAAGTGCATAGCTGTGTCTGCACTACAATCCTTCACAAGCTTAGCATTAGCCCATCTGGTCACATATTTTGTCCCAGTGATTATGTAGCATGCACCTATCTTCATTCCTAGAGGGTCAATAGGTCAACATGGGCGCAGTGACCATCTTCTCCTTAATCAATTTAAAACTCTTTTAGCAGTCTTCGTCCCAACAAAATGAGGCATCCTTCTTCAACAATTTCTCCATGGGCATAGTGATCAACACGTAACCTTGAATGAACTTTCGGTAATAGCCTATATGTCCCAAAATTGAGCGCAGTTGTTTGACATTGGCAAGAACTTCTAGGTTAACAATAACATTGATATTTGTTGGATCCACCATCAATCCTTGCTGACAAACAATATGACCTAGAAAGATCCCGAATAGCACACAAAAGATGCAATATTTTAGATTGAGCGAGATCTGATACTTCTGAAAAGTATTCAACATTAGGCGTAGACTCAACACATGCTTCTTCAAAAATCCAAAGATAGCCCAGTCATCAAAGTATACTTCTAAGAACATATTGTTATCCATGATAACAATTATGTTAGTCTACATTGGTCTTAAGTTAATTAGTTTGAGTCAATTAGGTTTGAATAAGGTCTTTGGAATTAAAATTTAAAAAAAAAATGGACATATGTGAGGGGTCTTAAAGGTCATTTTTCATGTAATAGGGGTAATGTCAAAGAAAAAACAAAAAAAAATATCATGCATGACTAAAAATGGTCATTTTTGTACACTTGGAAATTCCACAAAAATTCACAGTGGAATCAGTTTAAAACAGTCAAGTTTTGCTACGAAAGTTCATGACACTTTCATAGTGATTTCAACTTCTCGAAGACAATATGCACTACAAAACTTATCTTATTTTCTAATGGTGGGAAAAAGGTTGTGTTTTTTTCATAAAGGTCAAATTAGTTAGTTGTCAGATAATTTTAGCCCATCATTGCTCCATTCCATTATGTTTCATCATATTTCATACGCATGCTTGGTCATCATTTCCATTTCATCATGTATTTTTTCCACCCATTCATCCCACTGTTCATTCTAATTTTCAATTTAAACACTTTACCCTCATCCTTGTAAGTTGCTTCAAATGTTTTTCCAACAGTCTAGAGGTCTAGGTTCTCACCAGCAGTTGTAATAAGTTTAGTTTCACCTGTGTTGTGTCAAAGGATTTGTGTGTTGTCTCAAAGGTTTTTGCAGGTGTGAAGGAAGGATTTGATCATCAAATTTTTTATTATATGACATCACATAAGAAATCGAATAAATGTGTAACTATTATTATGTAATACCCCAAAATAGGGAATTTCTACAATGTTAGGAATATCTTATAGTATTCCTAAATTGGAGATCTAGCAATACATAAACATAAATTGGAGTAGTAGTGACAAATCAACTCATAGAATGTAATAAGAGCACATAACCATCATATTAAATTATAGCAACAGAATGTATACAAGATCTTGAGGAAAGAGCTACTCAAGATAGGAAAATTTAGCCTCAAGAAACATGTACATAAAATATGACAAAAACACTGCTATATAAGAATGCCCAAGGCTATGACTGCGTAGTTTTATAAAGAGAAACTGCTGCTAGCATATGTCAATACATGGATATACAAATTTATGGCTTATACATCATTGGGAGAGAAGATCTAAGCTCCTAATCACAATTTCAAGACAATCCTGGAAGGATTGGCTGAAATATGCAAAACTGCAAAATGACAGAGTTGCAGGGTAGCAGCTGCAACTGAATGACTAAATCTGGATGGAGATGGCTAAATATGCTGCATCAGATGAATATACCTCCTCCAATAGATCTTCCAAGTGAAAGGTTGATCCTAACACTGAATATCTCACCCTTCGACAATCACTGTAACCCCTCACTGCAAATACTCACTGAAAATAACGTAGTCATTGAGGGATACTACGCTGTAGGTGAAAGAAAATGTGTTGGAAAATTGCCAAGATCTGCAATATGCTCCAAGGGCTTCCCAACTGATCATCCAAAGGAAAGAAAACTTCCTCCTCTAACAAATAATCTTAGGAAGTGGCGTTGAGGATCCTCCACTGCAACACCCTGCAACACAACTTAGCTCTAAACATAAACTTCACTGTAGCTGAAGGAGGATGCTTGGCCTAAAGCCTGAATGTGGAGAAATGAAGAACAAGCTCCTTCAAGAGGCCTCTCTTGAAAGGATAAGGAATTCCTAAACATGAAATCCTTGTGCTAAGCAGCACTGCAACTCTGCTAAACAACAGGAGGATGCACAAAGTCTAAACAGACAATCAAATCAATAATACATAACATGAATCACAATGGTTTCCTTGCCCTCCTTTTCAACAAGTGAAAGCCCTTTCACCATGGGTCCCACTCATTAGGGTTTCGTCCACCAAGGAATATTCCTCCCATTCATACTGCGTTGTCTCTCCAAGTGTTCTCGACCTCCTATCCTAGCGTTGTTGACTTGGTCAAACTTGACCTTGTCCTCATGCAAATGTCCTCTTTCACACTTGTGGGTGTGAAATCCAGCTCTTATGAATTTCCCTTTTCATACTATGAGGGATTTTATTCATTTTTCTGCAATGTATGGGCCTCCTTACCCATTTATTTACCTACTATGTGTAAACAACAAAATTTAGCATTCCATTTAGCTGTGTGATAAAGTGGGAATATTACAGTCTTCCCCTCCCAAATGTTGCTTGTCCTCAAGCAACTGCAAATATAAAACTGAGGGGCCTTCTTGAGGCATGAGGTCTGATATGAATTGGGATCTAACATCCCCATATGAAGCTCCCATCCCAATCAATCATCCATACAAAATGAGTTACCTCCCAACATGGCAACTCCTGAAAATTCTCCTGCACCTTGAGCTCATGCAATGTAGGTGGGCTGAAAATTTGACCATGGTAGACAAAATAGCCTACCCCACGTTGTCCTACTCTCCACTTAAGATAAGTGTAGAGTGTTTGCTGATCTTGGGCTGCAATAATGTTTCCCTCAAGTGGAAATAAGAAAGCTATATCCTCAAGGACCTTCCTTCCAACGTTATGAATCATGCTAGCCCAAACCATATCATATGTGATGAGTTGGAAATCACCATCATATGTCATCCAATAAATTCTATGGCACACCTCATGAAAGAACAAATGTTTGGATATGGTGGCCATATCACCTCTCATGCTCCCATTAGAACATGCAATGCAAACAATGTGGAAAATCTCTCCCCCAAGGGACACATCCAACCAATGTGCCACTCCCCCAATCATGCTCCCAATAAAAATAAGAACAACAACAACATAAGGGACTACAATGAGAATCATGCTAGCTACCATATGAAGCAAGGGAGAAGTAAAATGGTCCCTCAAATGTAGACAATGCAGTTTGACACTCAACTGCAATAGAAAATGAAATGATGGGTGGCCTCCCCACCATTTTCTTGTTTCCCCAATCTCCTCAGAAGTTTGGAGAAAGTGTATGGTGTATGGTGCAAAGCGAGCATGCTTTGTAAAATATAGAGCATCCCCAAGTCCTCCTAGGGAGTGACCATCAAAAATACTGCTTATGGCCTCAAGTAGACCATGAGATCTAGAAGGAAGAATGCTCCTCCTTTGAGCAAGTATTTCACATATATGGTTAAGGGATGCATATATACATTATACAAGTCATCATGCAAACAAACAATACATCATGAAAACAAACAATACCTGTTTGGTCAATTTAGTGTGTCCTAAATTGCTGCATTTAATTGTCAATCCGGGAATCGTAAGCTGATGAAGTGTGGCGCACTATATGTGCAAGATAACCTCTTTCTTAACTTTTTTTCGTTTTTGGTCTTTCTAAGGTGAAATGGAAATTCTAAAGTGAAAAACAAGCTTGGTTATATTTGTTCAAGGAAGTGATATCCCCTATAATGATTTACCAATCTTGAAACTTTAAAAGCAAATTGAAATTACAATGACAAAACTTAAAAGAAAGTAAAAGTGTACTGCTGAAATGAAAAGGTGTTGCTAATCTAATGAATCAAAACAGGAAACTAGTGAACATGAAAACTAAACTATTCTTGCTGCCAACTGAACACAAAAGAAACTACACTTATGGAAATTCAAAATTGCAATGAAATAAATCTAAATCAGATTACATCAATTCATTTTCTGACCCTTCATCATTAGACCAGCTATGACTTGCGGAAGTAATCATAAACAACTTGTGTAACTGATATTTAATTCGCAAAAAGTAAACTAATACTAAACCATACACACATGATTCAATCCCTCGCCATCAGTCCAGCTGTGGCTTTCGGAGGCAACTGAAGATGTCATACATGATTTAATATATCTAAGTTTGTAGAAAAAGAAACTAATACTAAACTACACATTTCATAATGCAGCCCCTCACCATCAGTCCAGCTGTGGCTTTCGGAGGTAACTGAAGACGCTATGAGCAGCTTAATATATCTAATTTTGCAGAAAAAAAACTAATACTAAACTACACATTTCATAATGCAGCCCCTCACCATCAGTCCAGCTGTGGCTTTCGGAGGTAACTGAAGACGCTATGAGCAGCTTAATATATCTAATTTTGCAGAAAAGAAACTAATACTAAACTACACATTTCATCATGCAGCCCCTCACCATCAGTCCAGCTGTGGCTTTCGGAGGTAACCGAAGACACTATGAGCAGCTTAATATATTTAAATTTAACTACTGAATCAGATAAACAAAACTGAAATGTACAAAGCAAGACTGAAGTTAAACAAATGCTATGAAAAGGAAACTAGTAGCAGAATAATGTTAGTCTCATATCATTAGCCAAAATACTATGAAAATGCGCGGGCTGTCTACCTAAAACCTGCACAAGAAAACTGATCAGTGATTTAACAATCATAAAAACATGAAAGACAAGAATGCAATGGAAATTATAGAAATGTATGAACAGAAATGAAACAACTATGAAATATGAACATGTAATGGATTATGATACAATGACTTTTTAAAGAAATGAAATGAAATATATATATACATTAATACACAGAACCTCGGCTGAGCAGGGGCCCTCTACACAGCTTTGGTACGATCCTCAAACACGAATTAAGTTGAAAACAGAGTCTTTTCACATTAAAAAGCAGTTCATTACAGACTGATAGTATTACGGCTCAAGGCAGCGTAATCACTACAAAGCTAACATAACAGAGTACGCACATCAACTATCAACTAACAACTCAACAACTCAACAACTAACTCTACGTGCGTATGCAAACGCTCTATATAAAGCAATAAACTGTAACTGTCTCCTGAAGTTTATGATAGCAGCCAGCACGTAGACCACGAAGGCCACGGATATAGGAGTATGGCCATGTTGGAAAACGGATCTATGGAAGGTGGGTGCTTGAATTCAACTCCAGAACTTTGCACAGATGTCAATTAATCTCCGCAAGCTTAGAAACGGCCGTATGGATGTTTATATGCCACGAAACAGAGTCCAGCCGACATAGAACTCCATAGTTGACTTCCACGTGGATGGCTTTGACCGCGGCTTTCTTTGACGAATTTAATTGAACCAATAGGACACGAACCATGTCCTTGTCATTCCTAGCCTGCCCATGTGGCTCGTTTCCTTCGTTGACACCTGTAACATTGATTTCCACAAAATAGCTGCGGAAAGTTGCAGCGGCTGCGGAAAGTGACAAGTTTCCGCAGCTGTATGAACAAAATCTAAATCAAATAGAAAACACACAAACATAATTAAAACCATGTTAGATACCCTTTTGCACATGATATTGACAATTTTGGAGGTTTAGATGAGTGAAAGAGATATGGAAAAGTGTATGGAAAAGAGACAAATTCGGGACTCAACATACCCCCACTGTGAAGGTGTTGCATGTCCTCATGCAACCAAAATTTTGACACTCTCTGTTCAATTCATGTGCCTTGATACTTCAGCCAACACATCTAACCCCCTTCTCTTCTTCTTTGGTACCGCCATCATTCTGGGTTTCTTCATGAGGCACCTGAATTTGATATTCACAAGTGCTCTGCTCAATTTTTGGCATTTCCTTTTTAGCTTCTTATTCTTCTTTTGCCAAATACCCAAATGTAACATAGCATTGTCATGGATAATCTTGTCCAGTTTGCCTTGCTCTTTGAGTGTTTCATTTTCATTTTTGATATGCCGATTCAAAAGCTCAAGCTCAAAAATCTCCTGTTTTAATGACTGAACCAAATCATCCTGCAATGTATGAGGCTGAATAGAAGAGGTACTTGGGCCCGTGGTTGCCTTCTCCAGGGATTCTATATAGTCATAGACCTTCTGCTGTTTGGGGTCTACTTCTGGTGTCTTTTTCATTGGGCTGTCCCCAAAGTGTTGCAAGGGAGAATTATGTTCAAAATCTGGCCGAGGAGAACTTACATCAATATTTTGCTGAGAATAAGATGGAGTACGCTCATCGTCTGATTGGGAGTGAAAGGAGTCAGGTTCACTAACTGACTGAAATGGACTATGGTCAGTTGGAGACTGTTCAGATGTCTCCTCACCCAAATCAATGAAATGAGGACCTTTAATTTGTGTTTTTCTCAGTTTTCCCTTAAGCCTGCTGCTTCTCCTCACATGCTATGGTACACTACCCTTTTGTTCTTGTTTTCCTGTTTTTGCCTTCTTGGATAGAGATGACTGTCTTTGAAGAAAAATTAATCTTTCAGATAGAATTTGGTGATCTTCTTCTTCAGAAGAAGAAGTTTTATGGACAGCCTCAATAATTTCTTTCCCTTTTGGTATTGTTGGCTTCTTAGCTTTAATTTCCTTCTTCTTCCTTTTTACCAATATCTCTTCCCTATCAGTTTTCTTCATAGTAGTAGTAGAAGTATCTTGGATTTCATCTACTGCTCTTTTCCTTCTACTTCTTTTTGCTGTGCTAGCTGCGGGAATTTCCTGTGTAGGAGCAACTTGGGTTTCAACATTCATTTTCTTTCTTCTACTCCTTCTAATTGGACTACCTTCAGGAATTTCCTGAGGTTCTTCAAAGAAGTTTCTAACTAGGAATTGGTCCCATGTATCTTTTCTTTCTTTTAGCTCCTTTTCAATCAGAATTTTTATAAGCCCATGGTGATATAAATGAGGCTCTACATCTCCTAGGTGTTTTTGCACAGTCACAGCCATTTTCTTCAAGCTATTGAATAGGAAATAAGGAAGATTGAGAGTTTGGTTTTCAAGAAAAATCATCAATAGCCTAGTATGATACATGTACATAGAGCCAAAACGGCCTTCACACGTAATAAATTTCTGAACAATGAGTAGTAAAGTGGCCCATTCATCTTTTATTGCATGCACAGGGATTCCTCTTTTGAAAACAGTGATATCCATACCTTGATTTCGGAGGATTGTTCTCCATGCCTCATCATTGATACTTTTGTTTTTGAACCAACGTTCTCCTTCCTGAAGAAGCTCTGTGGCTGCTGCTATTGATGCTTCATTGACTAAAAACTTGAGGTCTCCCACTTCTGCTTCCAAGCCATCAAATGATCTTGCAAACGCTTTGGTAACTTCTCTGTGGTAACCCATGAATTTCTGAATAAAACGCAGCCATTTAGCTTTCCTCAACATCTCTTTTGCTTGTGGAAATCCCTCTATAAATTTCGGTCCTTCCGGCTCTGCCCTTAATAATTTTCCCATTTTACTTCTCCGTGCTTCACAGGCTTGCCTCTGTGAGGGTTTAAGTGGAAATGGAACGATGGAATACACAGAGTCTAGCACAATACTGTGGGGATGTTATCACAAAACGGAAATGAGCACCATAAACAGAATGGAATAAGACTATGGGTGGATATACGGGAATGAGAGTGAGCAAAAGGAACGGAATGGAGTGAAACAGGGAGTGAGAATGAGTAGCGTGGGGTTTTGTAAACACGACAGAGACACGACAAAGAGGTTAACAAAGTATAATGCATTCGGCCGCATTTTGAATTTTGGTGGTTGTGTAATAAATATAAACACGTTTCAATCAATGATTATGAAGTTATGCGGCTTGTAAGAGTCCTTTGTCAACTCAAATACGTATCATTATCTACGGTGGGTTATTTGAACATGAGTGAGAGTCGGAATTTCAATGATGAAACCGTTTGTGAATAAATGCAAGAGGATAACATAGAGATCGTGGAAGGTTACGGGACTGTCAATATAATCATTGCGCGTTATGGGTAGAGCTCATAGTTTAAAATTACATAAAAATGTGTTTTTCGATACTATTTGAAATAAACTTTATTCATACCTTTGGAATCCTTGCTTTTGCCCTTGGTCTTCAACTGATTGATCTTCATTAGTGTCTTGAATGTCCCATTGATCCTCTCCTGCACTTTATTTCATAATTTTATGAAAATAACAACTAACTGTACATTCTTTTTGAAAACAGAGTAGTAGCTGCGGAATCTGCTTCTGGCTGCGGAAACTGGAGTCAGCTGCGGAAACAGATGTCAGCTGCGGAAACTGACACAGCTATTACTTGGCTGAAATAGAAATGAACAAGTGACAAATGACCAGGTGGAAATGGTCATAAAAAGATTTTTATTGATGGAATGGATGAAATGAAGTGAAATGAAGTGAAATGAAATGAAATGAAATGGAATGAAGTGGAATGAAATGGAGTGAGTGGTGAGATGAAATGAAATGAAAGACAGATTTTTTTGGAAAATATAGAGTGTCAGGTGTCCCTGATTTTCACCCCATATTTTTTGTATAAGACTGCCAATCAGTGATTGGTTTTCAGGCTTATACCATTTTTTTTATTTTTTTTTTATTTTTATTTTTAACTTGAAAAACAAAAGCTAGGCTGGTGGAGAAGAAGAATTCTTCTGTACCAGCCTGATTGCAGAACTTTCTTGAAACAACTTGACAAAATCCTCTTTAGAGAGTGTCTTATGATAAACTTTCAATCTATGGCCATTCACTATAAGAGGAGTTTGAAACTCATCAATGGTCTTGATTCTTACAGCTCCATTGTTAAAGATCTTGTCAATCTCATATGGCCCAAGCCAATGAGTCTGAAATTTCCCTTGAAAATCTTTAAACTTGGAGTCAAATAACAATGCCCAATCTCCTTCTTGAAACTTCTTCTCTTCGATATATTTGTCATGCCATTTAGTTCTTTGATATTGAACTAGATCAGTTCTTAGAATTGCTTCTTGTCTGATCTCATCTAGCTCATTCAACTGATCCATTCTATGCTTTTGGGCTTCTGATAAGTCCATTCCCAACTGAACTGCTATCTTGAAGGTCTTGACTTGGAACTCAATGGGGAACAAGACTTCTTTCCCATAAACAAGTTCATAGGGAGAATGTCCCGTTGTATTCCTCCATGTAGTTCTGTAGGCCCACAAGGCTTCTGGAAGCCTTTCTGCCCAATCTCTTCTATGTAGATGAACAGTTTTGGTGATGATACTTTCAAGAACTTTGTTTGTGGACTCCACTTGACCATTTGCTTGTGGATGGTAAGGAGTAGATCTTCCGTGCTTGATTTTGTATTCTTCCATCAACTTCTCCACCAAATTTGATGTGAATTGGCTCCCCTGATCTGTTACAATTTCTCTTGGAACACCAAAGCGAGTAAAAATATCCTCATAAAGAAAATGAACAACTCAATTTTCAGTAGCAGATACTAATGCTTTAGCTTCTACCCATTTAGTAACATAATCAGTGCAAACCAATATATACTTCTTTTGCTTCGATGGTGGATTAATTGGTCCAATGAAATCTAATGCCCATTTTTCAAAGGGTTTAATGAGTACCTGTGTTTGCAGTGGCATTTCATTTGAAAGGGTAGGTTTCCCTACTCTTTGGCAGCTATCACACCTTTTGACATATTGTTTTGCATCTTTGAAGAGAGAAGGCCAATAATATCCCAAGGAAAGGATTTTATAGGCCGTCCATTTGTCCGCAAAGTGTCCGCCGCATGGTTCATCATGACATGCCTTAAGAATATCAGGCATTTCATCTTCCCTGACACATCTTCTGATCACAAGATCTGGCCCTGTTTTAAACAATTCGTTAGAAATCCATGAATATCTTGAACTCTCCCGAATAATTTTTCGTTTTTCTCTTGGAAATAAATGTGAAGGTAGTTTCCCTGTAACCAAATAGTTAGCAATATCTGCATACCAAGGGGTCTTAATAGTTACTGCAAACAAATATTCATCAGGAAACTTATCTTCTACAGGAGAATCTTCTTTAGTATTCTCAATCCTAGACAAGAAATCAGCTACTGTATTCTGTTTTCCTGGTCTATCCAACACAGTAATATTGAATTCTTGCAAAAGTAAAAGCCATCTTGTCACTCTGCCATTAGTAACAGGTTTGTTCATTAAATATCTAATTGCAGAATGGTCAGTATTAATAAAAGTTTCATAGCCTGTTATGTAATGTCTAAACTTATTAATTGCATGAACAACAGCTAAAAACTCTTTTTCAGTCACAGTATAGTTCAACTCTGTGGGAGTCAAATTTTTACCGGTGTAATAAATGGCATAAGGAACTAAATCTTTTTGACCCAACACAGCTCCAAGAGTTGTATCTGAAGCATCCGTATAAATATGGAAAGGAAGTTTCCAATTTGGTCCTCTTAAGATAGGTGCTTAAGATATTCTTGTTTTCAAAGTTTCAAAAGTTGATTGACAATCAGGATCCCATTTAAATTCACAGTCTTTTGTAAGCAATTTGAAGAGTGGAGATGCTATTTTAGTGATTTTTTCTATAAATCTTCTATAGTAACCAGTAAATCCTAGAAAAATTCTAACATCTCTTTGACAATTTGGAATAGGCAACTTGGAGATGACTTCAACTTTTGATCTATCAACCTTAATCCCATCTCCCGAAATATGATGTCCTAAAAAAATCCCTTCAGTAAACATCATAAAGCATTTTTCATGGCTTAATGAAAGGTTTGTTTCTTTACATCTTATGAGAACTTTTTCCAAATTTTCTAATGCCTCTTCAAATGAATTACCATAAACTGTGAAATCATCCATATAAACCTCTACACAATCATGGATTAGATCAGAAAAAATTCCTAGTACTGCTCTTTGGAATGTTGCGGGTGCATTACATAACCCAAAAGGAAGCACTCGGTAGGCAAAAGTTTCCCATGGACAAGTAAATGTGGTCTTATCTTGATCTTCAGGTGCTACCTGAATTTGATTATAGCCACTAAAACCATCCAAAAATGAAAAGTACTTTTTACCTGCTAATGTATCTAATACCCGATCAATAAAAGGCAAAGGAAAGTGATCCTTCAAAGTTGCTTTGTTCAACTCCCTGTAATCAATGCATACCCTCCATTTACCATTCTTTTTAGGTACTATAACCAAAGGAGAAACCCATCGGCTATCTGAAATTGGATAAATGAAGTTTACATTGAGTAGTTTTTGGAGTTCTTCTTTCACTATCTCCCTAAGATTTGGATTCATCATTCTTTGAGGTTGTCTGATTGGTCTACTGTTTTCCTCAATATAGATATGATGGATGCAAGTCTTAGGATCAATACCCTTCATGTCAGTATACTCCCATGCAAATGCAGTAGAATGTTTTTGCAAGATTCTGGTTAATTCTTCTTGTTGTGACTTCTCCAGATGTTTATTAATATTCAATGTCTTTTCTGGAAAAATCTCAAAAGCAGAATTACCAAACTCTTCCATAGAGTATAGAGACATTTGTCTTGATGATAAATATTCTATGTCAGATTCCAACTGAAATTGTGTGGGGTCATATTCTGAAGTTATCTCAAAATTTTCTAATGTGTTCAAAATTTGACTATCCTCACTGATTTCAGAAATGGTAAAGACAGGTTGTATAGTGTTCTCATCATCGACCCATTCATTGTCTCCTATTTCTGTAATTGCTCTTGCAGGAGGATACAAATTTAATTTCTTTGTCGAATTACCATTAGAAATGTACATGTCTCCAGATCTACAACTAATAAAAGCATCAGCTGTGGCCAGCCAAGGTCTTCCTAAGATAATTGGATGTCCTCCTAGATTGCTTTTGGGAGTCAAAATCATAAAGTCTATTGGATATTCCCAAGAATCTAAGGAGACTGAAATATCTTCTAATACACCATCTAGTTTAATAACCGATCGATCTGCAAGTTGCAATAAAGTAGGTGTAAAAAGAAGGTTAGGAAGTTTTAACTGTTCCATAGTCTGTCTACTCATAATGTTGATAGCAGCTCCTAAGTCAATCAATGTGTTTGGAATTTCTATCCCATTTATATGTGTCTTGACAATTGGACTTCCTGGATCTACATACTTCTGCATGGTAATTTTTCCCATCATAATATCTGCAATCTTTCCTACCAGGTGGATTCTTCTTGTGTCCTTTAGCTTCCTTCCTGGTCTTTTCAAACTCAACTCCTTTATGGTTTTTGCTAGAATAGGAATTTCTCGAATGGCTTGTAGCAATGGAATCTTGATACAAACATTCTTCAATTCATCTAGAAAGTCATAGTTAGGCAACAAGATTTGTTTTTCCAACCCCTTATCAATTTGTAGTCTTTCCGGAAAAGGAGGTGTAGATGAAGATACAGGTTGCTCAACTATAGGAGTTGTGGATGTTAGCTTTTCTTTTTCTTTTTGAATTTTTGAATTTTGAAGAGATTCTTCCTCAGAACCTTTATTGACTTGAAGAGAGTCCTCCTCAGAGGTATCTTGCTCTTGAATGTCTATAGAAGGTTTTTCTAAAACTCTACTAGATCTGAGTTGTACATCGTTGAGAGGAACAATCATATAGGTAGGAAATTGTTGTCCTTCTACCATATAAGTAGTTTGAGGATTCTTATTGTTAGGATTTGGCAATGGCTGAGCTGGAAGTTGATTTGTCTTCTGTTGGTATGGAAGCATGAGTTGAGGATTTGTATTTTGTTGAGAAGGTTGTTGTGGAAATGGCAATGAAAGTTGTGGATTTGGGCCTGGAAGTTGTGGAGCTTGTTGATTTTGAAAAGATGGAGGATATTGATAAAATTGAGCAAATCTCCCATAAGGATTTTGCATCCCTTGTACCCATGGCTGATATGAATTTTGATGTTGGGGCCAAGTTTGTTGCCAAGGAGTCCAATTTGGTGGGGTTTGAAGATTCATGGGGTTATTAAACCCTTGAGATTGTTGTCCCTGCCAAGGTCTCCTTGCGACAAAACAAAGAGATTCTATTGAATTTGGATCTTCTTGAAAAACAGCTTTGAGTCCAGGGATTGAAGGACAATCCTTGATCTCATGATTTTCTGAGCAAATCATACATGTGTCTACAACTTTTGCATCCAAGGGACATTCCCTTAAAGCATGTTTCTTTCTACATTTCGGACAAAAGATGGCTAAAGCATCTGTTTCTGCTTTCTGCTTGTCTTGGATTTTAAGGGTGTCTAGTTGTTCACTAAGACTCCCTAAGATATCAGTTTTAAACTCATCAAGCATATTACCAATCTCTGCCCTACTTACTGATCCAGTTGCAGATTTGTTAGCCCTAATAAGAGAAGAATCCCTAGGCCCTTTTCCAGTTTTTGATTTTCCCCTTGAGAGATGGATACATAAATCTGTTATATCATGAAATGGAAGTTGAGAGATGTCTCCTTTTCCCATCATGTTTAAAATGTCTATCCATTCATCTCTAATGGCTTTTAATAGGAGGGCTTTCAAGGTTTCATTATCTAAGTTGCTCATCTTTGCTCTTTTCAAGTTGTATTGAAATCTTTCAATTAAGTCTTCCAAATTTTCATCTTCCTTTTGCATCATTTTGAATACCTCATCCTTGTGATTGGTGGGCATACAATAGTCCAAGTATCTATCCAAAAATGTTTGTTTCATATCATTCCAAGTCCCGATAGATTGAGTGGCTAATCCCATGAACCATTTCAAAGCAGATCCCTTCAATGTTGAAGGAAACAGTTTGAGTTTTTGAGAATCTTCCATATAGTCATAAGTTCGGCACACTACTTCAAACTCAAACAGAAATGTTTCAGGATATTCACTTCGCAATCCATAAAAGTTAGGGAGAACAGATGGTGAGATATTTTTCATTGTTACATGAGTTTCCTCATCAACTATAGGGAATCCAAGCAAATTGTCCCTATTTCTACCATCATTTCCTTCACCATTGTTATCTCCATTATCTCCTCCTCTTCTACCTCCACCTCTATTTATTACTTCCTCTGCCATGATATTTTCTTTAGAGTCCTTATAGTCCTCTAGTTCTTCTACCAAGGAAGGATGAGAGAAAGTCTCTTTGTTTTCTAAGTGGGTTTTAGTAGGTGGTATAGGAGAATCCTCTAATTCAGCTGTTTTTTGACTTCCAAAAATCTTAAGGCTAGGGGTAGATGGTGGTGAATCTGGTCTATGCCTTGAAGAAGATGGAGTTGTGAAAATCGAACTCTTGGCTTTAGCTATAAACCTTCCCCTAGAATCTCTCGCTCTATGCATGTCATTTTTTTATTTTTTAAAAAGTTGGGCTAATAATTCTCTTTCTGATCTTCCAGATCACACTAGGTGCAAGAAGAGAGCATACTTAAGAAATTACTAAACCAATAACTCTCTTTTCCGATCCTCCAGATCACACTAGGTGCAAGAGGAGAGCATACTTCAAGAAGTTATCAAGTTTTCCCTTCTTTTATGATTTTATGTTTTTTTTTAAGAAATTGGCTACCTAGTTACACTTCCCCGGCAACGGCGCCAAAATGTTTGGTCAATTTAGTGTGTCCTAAATTGCTTCATTTAATTGTCAATCCGGGAATCGTAAGCTGATGAAGTGCGGCGCACTATATGTGCAAGATAACCTCTTTCTTAACTTTTTGTCGTTTATGGTCTTTCTAAGGTGAAATGGAAATTCTAAAGTGAAAAACAAGCTTGGTTATATTTGTTCAAGGAAGTGATATCCCCTATAATGATTTACCAATCTTGAAACTTTAAAAGCAAATTGAAATTACAATGACAAAACTTAAAAGAAAGTAAAAATGTACTGCTGAAATGAAAAGGTGCTGCTAATCTAATGAATCAAAATAGGAAACTAGTGAACATGAAAACTAAACTATTCTTGCTGCCAACTGAACACAAAAGAAACTACGCTTATGGAAATTCAAAATTGCAATGAAATAAATCTAAATCAGATTACATCAATTCATTTTTCGACCCTTCATCATTAGACCAGCTATGACTTGCGGAAGTAATCATAAACAACTTGTGTAACTGATATTTAATTCGCAAAAAGTAAACTAATACTAAACCATACACACATGATTCAATCCCTCGCCATCAGTCCAGCTGTGGCTTTCGGAGGCAACTGAAGATGTCATACATGATTTAATATATCTAAGTTTGCAGAAAAGAAACTAATACTAAATTACACATTTCATAATGCATCCCCTCACCATCAGTCCAGCTGTGGCTTTCGGAGGTAACTGAAGACGCTATGAGCAGCTTAATATATCTAATTTTGCAGAAAAGAAACTAATACTAAACTACTTATTTCATCATGCAGTCCCTCACCATCAGTCCAGCTGTGGCTTTCGGAGGCAACTGAAGACGCTATGAGCAGCTTAATATATCTAATTTTGCAGAAAAGAAACTAATACTAAACTATACATTTCATCATGCAGTCCCTCACCATCAGTCCAGCTGTGGCTTTCGGAGGCAACTGAAGACACTATGAGCAGCTTAATATATTTAAATTTAACTACTGAATCAGATAAACAAAACTGAAATGTACAAAGCAAGACTGAAGTTAAACAAATGCTATGAAAGGGAAACTAGCAGCAGAATAATGTCAGTCTCATATCATTAGCTAAAATACTATGAAAATGCCCCGGGCTGTCTACCTAAAACCTGCACAAGAAAACTGATCAGTGATTTAACAATCATAAAAACATGAAAGACAAGAATGCAATGGACATTATAGAAATGTATGAACAGAAATGAAACAACTATGAAATATGAACATGTAATGGATTATGATACAATGACTTTTTAAAGAAATGAAATGAAATATATATACATTAATACACAGAACCTCTGCTGAGCAGGGGCCCTCTACACAGCTTTGGTACAATCCTCAAACACGAATTAAGTTGAAAACAGAGTCTTTTCACATTAAAAAGCAGTTCATTACAGACTGGTAGTATTACGGCTCAAGGCAGCGTAATCACTACAAAGCTAACATAACAGAGTACGCACATCAACTATCAACTAACAACTCAACAACTCAACAACTCAACAACTCAACTCTACGTGCGTATGCAAACGCTCTATATAAAGCAATAAACTGTAACTGTCTCCTGAAGTTTATGATAGCAGCCAGCACGTAGACCACTAAGGCCACGAATATAGGAGTATGGCCATGTTGGAAAACGGATCTATGGAAGGTGGGTGCTTGAATTCAACTCCAGAACTTTGCACAGATGTCAATTAACCTCCGCAAGCTTAGAAACGGCCGTATGGATGTTTATATGCCACGAAACAGAGTCCAGCCGACATAGAACTCCATAGGTGACTTCCACGTGGATGGCTTTGACCGCGGCTTTCTTTGACGAATTTACTTGAACCAATAGGACACGAACCATGTCCTCGTCATTCCTAGCCTGCCCATGTGGCTCATTTCCTTCGTAGACACCTGTAGCATAGATTTCCACAAAATAGCTGCGGAAAGTTGCAGCAGCTGCGGAAAGTGGCAAGTTTCCGCAGCTGTATGAACAATATCTAAATCAAATAGAAAACACAAAAACATAATTAAAAACCATGTTAGATACCCTTTTGCACATGATATTGACAATTTTGGAGGTTTAGGTGAGTGAAAAAGATATGGAAAAGTGTATGGAAAAGAGGCAAATTCGGGACTCAACAATACCCTTACCATATGTATGGATCATACAAATGGAGTGGCTCACAGATGAGTATCCTTTCATCCTCAAAGAGAAAAGAGGTGGTTGTGCTAACTCCTTCAAATATTTATGCATCTCCTCCATCTCCACATGATCCATGCATCTCCTCATATGTTGATATATCTCCTCCTCAAAGCCTCTCCAAAAATACCCCTCCATGATGGTGTGGTATGATTTCATAGAAAAAGTATGGCTGAAAAGGAAATCCTCATGAGATGCTTGTAGTAACTTCTCCTTGAGCTTGGAAGCTCTAGATAAGAATATCATATCATGATAGTAGATGACCCCATCTCTAACTGAATATCCCTCCTCATGCAACTGGTCATCCAATATGATGCAAGTGAAAATATCCTTTAAATACTCCACCAATAGCTGGGAGTTCCAATATGGATCTATCCTCCATAGTGATAGCGTTGATGATCTCTCATGAAGAGCAGCTTTCATATGGTCATATTCCTCTTTGACATCTCCCATGCCAAATATGCAAGTTGGAAGGCTGCTATCCTTCCCCTGCTTCTTCTGCCACAACGCAAAATCTGAAAAGAGAGTGGGTAAAGATGATGTTGATAGAATGCTTCTCTCCTCCTTGAGTCTACCCAAGACTTTCAGCGTTGTACAATGACCTCCCAAGGTCTCCACTCCTCTGAAATCAATGAATGGTGCCTAAAAAGGTGAAGCATCTCTCTTCATCTACTGATCTGGTGGTCTCCTTGATGAAATGTATCCATGTAATGAGACATCATCATCAAGAGTAGACTGCATATATGAATGGACAGACTTGTCCTTGCTCTCACTGCCCAATCCAGTCTCCCTCTTAGGTGCATCAACCTCACGAAATAGACAGGGGTGTGTGCTCCTCATCACATGATGCTGGTCATCCTCCCTATATCCTCCTTGTATCTCCATAGGTTCACACCCTATCATCAATGGCACATGTGAATCATGAGTTGTGCCTTGATCTCCACATGTGAGATCCTAGGGAATTTATTGCAATGATACAAGAATCCCTCTAGTTGGAGCAATATATCCCTCTTCCTCTACATGAGGTGCTAGATAAACTCTAGACATGAAAGCGTTGTTGCCCTCCTCCTCATTAACATGTATGGGCAACCTCCCAAGAATTGGATCCTCTTTTGAAAAGGAGATCCCCATGTATTTTTTTTTAGGAACATGATATAAATGTCTTGCCTCTAACAAGGTATGATGCAAGATGTCAGCCCCCTTATTGGTTTTTTGAAGTGGAATGATGTTTATAGTTCCATGCATCACATGCAAGGTTTGGGCTTGCTTGAGTTTGTTTTCATTCACCACATGTGTTTCAGGATTATTTCTATCAAATCTTCTCACCAATGTTTTAATGAACCTTGCATAAGAATAAGTATTTTCATTATTTAAAGAAAAAGACTCAAATATCCACCATTCATAGGCCTTACCTCCAAGATGTAGCGCTACAACTCTGATGGCTTCATCTTCAGAAATTTGGTGGTGCTGCAAAAAGGTGTCTAGTTCTTCCACCCAAGCTCTGGCTGAACATGTAGGTGAACCATCAAAAGTAGATAGAAGGAATCTACTCCTATCATGTTGCTTTCTTCTCTTCACGTCGATCTTGCAAAACTCAGGAAAAGTAATATGATCTCTAAAATTATGAGTTTGAGATTCATACTCTTGCAAAAAGTCACTAAGAGTTTCCCTCTTAGCCATTCCTTCTTCTTCCATCTCTCTCATGGAAATTCTAGGCATGTGACTTCGTTGTGCATAATTTTGTATGGCTACATGCTCACACTCATGATGTGAAATTCTAGAGTTTGATTTAGATTCAAACCCTCTTGGAGATACACACATCTCCCTTCTAATATTTTTGAGATCTCCTTGAATGCTCTATACATATTTAGGAAGAAGCTTTGAGAGCCTCTCCTCCTTCTTTCCTCCAAATAATGGAGTCTTCATATTCTCTTTTCTTGATAGAATATTGGTTGAGTTCCATAGGACGAGCCAAGATTATGCTTTGATACCACTGTAATATCCCAAAATAGGGAATTTATACAATGTTAGGAAGATCTTATAGTATTTCTAAATTGGAGATCCAACAATACATAAACATAAAATGGAGTAGCAGTGACAAATCAAATCATAGAATTTAAGAAGAGCACATAGCCATAATATTAAATTACAGTAGCAGAATGTATACAAGATCTTGAGGAAAGAGCTACTCAAGATAGGCAAATTCAGCCTCAAGAAACATGTACATAAAATATGACAAAAACACTGCTATACAAGAAGGCCCAAGGCTATGACTGCGCATTTTTATAAAGAGAAACTACTGCTACATATTTCAATACATGGATATACAAATGTATGGCTCATACATCATTGGGAGAGAAGATATAAGCTCCCAATCACAATTTCAAGACAATCCTGGAAGGATTGGCTGAAATATGCAAAACTACAAAATGTCAGAGTTGCAGGGTAGTAGCTACAACTTAAGGACTAAATATGGATGGAGATGGTTGAATATGCTGCATCAGTTGAATAGACCTCCTCTATTGGATCTTCCAAGTGAAAGGCTGATCCTAACACTGAAGATCTCACCCTCCGACAATCACTGCAACCCCTCACTGCAAATACTCACTGAAAATAATGTAGCCACTGAGGGATACTGCACTGTAGGTGCAATAAAATGTGTTGGCCAAGTGCCAAGATCTGAAATATGCTCCAAGGGCTTCCCAACTGATCCTCCAAAGGAAAGAATACTTCCTCCTCTAAAAAATAAGCTTAGGAAGTGGTGTTGAGGATCCTCCACTGCAACACCCTGCAACACAACTCAACTCTAAATAGAAACTAAACTGTAGCTGAAGGAGGATGCTTTGCCTAATGCCTAAATGTGGAGAAATGAAGAACAAGCTCCTTCAATAGGTCTCTCTTGAAAGGAGAAGGAATTCCTAAATAGGAAATCCTTGTGCTAAGCAGCACTGCAACTCTACTAAACAACAGGAGGATGCACAAAGTCTAAACAGACAATCAAATCAATAATACATAACATGAATCACAATGGATGCCTTTCCCTCCTTTTAAACAAATGAAATCACTTTCACCATGGGTCCCACTCAGTAGGGTTTCCTCCACCAAGGAATCTTCCTCCCATTCATATTGCGCTGTCTCTCCAAGTGTTCTCCACCTCCTATCCCAGTGCTGTTGACTTGGTCAAACTTGACCTTGTCCTCATGCAAATGTCCTCTTTCACACTTGGGGGTGTGAAATCCAGCTCTTATGAATATCCCTTTTCATACTATGAGGGATTTTATTCATTTTTCTGCAATGTATGGGCCTCCTTACCCATTTATTTACCTCCTATGTGTAAACAACAAAATTTCATATTCCATTTAGTTGTGTGCTAAAGTTGGAATATTACATGTTAGATATGAGCTTATGGATATGAGGTTGCTTGAGGAAGACCTCAACTTCTCACAGGAATTTTCTGATGTAGGCTTCCTTCGATTCTTCCAAAAGCTACAAGGATACCATGCCCAAGTTTCAAAGGATTTTGTTGTTAATTTCATTGGTACAAGGTCAAAAGTAATTTTAAAATTTGTTGTGTCTCTTGACACAATTGCACAGGCTACTGAAATCCCAAGATCAGGAGAGGCATGGTTTAAGGTGATGAAATTTAAGTTGTAGAACTGTGATGAATTTTTGAAGGAGGAGCACAGAGGCATGGATATGAGTTCAGGCATTCCTAGAAACTGCCTTAAGGATAATTATTCCAAATTATTAATGGTGATTCAACAGTATTTCACCTGTGAAGGTAGATTCCATATGATCTATCAGTATCATTTCAAACTATTGCTACGCTTCAAAGGTAAACAACCACTAGAAATACCTTATTATCTGTTTAGGAGTTCGGGCAAAATTGAATATAAGGTTTAGGAAAAACCTAAAACTAGTGACACCTCTTTTTTCCATCATGCTTTGATCAAATTGATGGGAGTGGAATAATTTAATAAACTAAGAAGGGATTGGTCTACATTCATGTTTTTTAATGGATATGAAGTTGATTTCCTCACTCCAAAGAAGACACCAAAATCCAAGAAAAATGCACCAAGGAAAAATAAGGAGTCCAGAGCTGAACCTTCAGTTGGTCACAAGATTGAAATGTAGTCTATAGTAGAACCTATGGAGCTAGAGATTGAGAAAGTGCATGAAACTGTGTCACCAAAACAAACCTCTACCAGCAGTCAGGTAAAAACATACATAAGGACTCACAATACGCTTACTAGAAGTTAGACTCAGGGAAGAGGTAAGTTGGTAGACATCATGGAGGCAATTAAGATTGAAGAATCTCTTGTTGTAAAGCCTATGGAAAATAAGGGAGCAGAGACCAAAAAGAAGGGCCTCAATGCCAATAAATTAGGCTTTTCAAAAGAATATTCAAGGTTTATCTTCAAACCTAGGAAGCCATTCACTTGGTCACAACTTTATAAGGGAAAAATGTCAGAGGATATGCATAGAAAACAAGAGAATAAGAAGCTTCCATTAGGGGTATAAATAGAAGAATTATCTCCAGTAGAGGAAGAGTTGATCAAGATAAGAAAAGGTAAAGAGCAGGTCCGAGAAAAGACTGAATTAGAGCTCTTAGAAGAGCAGCTAAGGGAAGATAGAGAAGAGGTCTTGGAAGCCAAGTTTGAGTTGGAAAATTTCAAACAAGAAAGGATGGAGACAGAAAATTTCAAAAGGGAAGTGAGCAAACAACTAAATTTCTTCAATGAGATGGAAAATAAGTAAGGGAAGATGTTGAATAGGACACTGCACTTCATAGGATGATGTAGCATATTTCTAAGAGAAATATGTGGCTACAATCAGAAAGAAGGAAGCTGCAAGTTCAAGTCAAAAGCTTGGAATTAGAGATGGAGATGGTCCAAGAAGAGTTGAAGAAAAAGGGTCTTAAGATGATTGTGCAAGATGATGATATTAATCCATGAAAAATGGTAAGCCACAAATTTTTGAATTACATTTTTTCTTATTCTATCGTAACGAGGAATATACAAGCTCTAGAAGTGTTTTTAGGTAAAATATGAAGAAAAGAGAAAAATATAGTGAACTAGGTACTTTCGTAGCATACTCCAGACTTGAAGGTAGGTTTTTGCTACGGAAGTGTTGTAGGTTTCTATAAGGAAAAAATTCTTGAAAAGTCTCAGAACAAGGGTGACCTGGAGCATGTATCTACCTCATCAGTCCCAAGGAATATCCTCTAGTAGTCAAAAAATTCAAAAAAGGTGTGTAAGATGGATTTTTGAAGTTGCTATGAAAGTTCATAATACTTTGTTTTTTCCAGTGTTATGCATTTTTTTGACCTTTTTGGATAGTCAACGCAGTAAATAAGTGGTTGAGTCATCTAATGGGATTAGGGTTATCATTGGGACATCTGTTTAAGGGGTCAATTCAGCAATCCACTCCAAATGGATAACATGGCTAAACATCTTATCATGATGCCATCTCACAAAAATGGGCAGCTCATCATCAAATCAATTTTATGAATACCTTCAATTCAGTGTACTATTTTTCCACCTCAACATGCCATTTTGATTTAACAGTGATGAAAAACATGGGCTGTTAGACATTTTTTTAACTAATCAATGGTCATAATGTCTTTTTTTATTACCAACTCTACTAAAACAAAAAATACACTATTATTCATCAAAATGATATTATCCTAGTTGAATTAGATCTCTAGGTCAAGTATCGAAGTCTAGCCTAGGTGGCAGACCTTTGTAACATAGATCTCACTCTATAAATGAGATTTTTATTGAATTTGAGGGGGTTGGTTGATGAATGTAGATGAGAGGACTACTATGTAATTTTGTTTCACCAAGCTAATGTAAAGTTGCAGAAATTGTCTTTCATACCTGATATTTCTTTTAAGCTTATGTGTTTGTGTTTTTTCCATTTCTCATATTATCTTCAGCTTCATATTCTCATTATTACTTGGAATTCATAGTATTATGCTCCAATTTACTTCATTTTCTATGTGTATGTTTTAAAAATTTATCGTTTAAGCTTAATTTTCTCAGCTTCTAGGAAATACAGTTGCTTGTGATTGAAGTCCCATAGCTGACTCCATGCCCAATGGTAGCCTTTCATATATCTTCCAACTTAAAATAAAAAAATATTTAGCCATCTGCAATATAAGTTTCATCTTGAGTATTCATTGGTTTTCTTTGAGAGAGCCCTCTCTGACTAGAAGGGATAACTTTCAGTCCAAAGTGGTTTGAAATAGTTGCATTAGGTTGACGATTGAACAACCCAATTGGTGCTAGCTTAGTGATAACATTTTTGTGTGTCTGTCGGGAGTTTGAAGTTGCATTACCTGGGAAATTGATTCAAATCAAAGTAACTGAGCTCTTGAAGGTAGCAGGAGATGAGAAATATTCGAGGTTGTACTTCTGCCTTGGTGACTCCATTGAGATCCTCAACATAAAGGTGGATTCTAAGAAGATTCACACGAGGAGTAATCTAGATCGTGATCCACCATAGATAGTTGATGATCTAGAAAACATTCTCAGAGGTATTGGTAGCTCATCAAAATAAAGTAATCCACATCTCACATGAGTTTCATCTTTACTTCCTGAGGTTGTTCGAAGTTTTGAAGACATAAAGTTTTATGAAAAGATAAAAGAAATCCTTTTTAGATATAAATCAAAGAATGAATTGACTGAAATTATATTATACCTACAAAGGTTAGGAATTGATACTACATCTCTTGTGTCAAAAAGAGGCGTGATGGAAAAAATTCACATATGAATTATTTTTAGAGAAAGAGTCTTTTGAAAAATTGAAATAACTTGATCCTTTTTACTTCTTGTTAAGAAGGGGGGCTAGTGTCCCTTTAACTGAGTGGAGTTATTTTGTCTCTAAGTTTAAAATTCCTGCTAGTCAATCTTCTAATTTCACATCCTATTTCACTATTTCTTTCCCTAGTCAAACAACTACTCCTTCTGCTGCATTTTCAACCAGAATTCTCGCTACCAGTATGGCTGGAGTTCTTCCTCCTTCTCCTCCTCCTGGAGGCCCTGCTAGGTATACTCCTCTTTTTCTGCATGCCCTACTCCATGAACCCCCACAAGGATACTCCACTAGAATAAAGAATTTTGGAGGCGAAGAGGGAATCACTGCGGAGGAGCCTGTTGATCAATTTAATGATTTCATAGACTTAGAAGAGGTAGATGACAAAGATCTCAAAATGAGGTTGTTTGTGCCAAGTTTTATTGGTGAAGTGAGAAAGTGGGTTAAATCTTGAACCCCAGGAAGTCTGGGAAATTGGGATGGGTTGGAGGATAGTTTTTTGAGAAAATGGGAAAGTAAAGTAAGCCTTGTTCAAGCATTGACTGAATATAATAACTTGAAGAAAGCTAATAATGAGTTAGTGCAAGATTTTTCCAAGAGATTCAATAAGCTTTAAAATTCTATTCCTACTCATATCAAATCACCTCCAGTGGCTTCCCAATTACATTATTTTGAGGCCTTTGATTATGATTTTTCCATTCTACTAAGGGAGAGAGAGTTTGTTACTTTGGTTGATATGAAAAATGATGTTGTGAAAGTTGAGGTTAATGTGGCTGCAACAAAGAGGTCCAAAATGGGAAAAGCAAGACTGAAAGAAGAAGAACAACCCTCTACATCCTATAATGTGAAATTTTATACCATGATGAAAAATATGGAGATGATTATGGATAGGATTGCTATTGGAAACAATTCCCCCCCCCCCCCTTACTGCACAAGAAACAAAAATTATAAATCCTCATTTTAGAAGACCTCAAAATCAGCAAAGACCAAGATATACTATAAATCAACCTGGCCAACAAGTTCGACCTCCTTTCCAACAAAACTTAGTGGATGAAGAAGAAACACAGGCTGAATTTCAAGGTGATATCATTCGTTTTTTGGATGAAGATGTAGCAGGGATGTTTTTGAAAAAGGAAGAGCATGATGAATCTATCCATGAAATAGGAAATTAGGAAGATGAAAATAATCTGATTATTTGAAAGGCTATCAACATACCATTTTTGAAATGAAAAAACTATATAACCTTAGTAATAGAAATGTTCCTATAGTGGTCAATAAAAATCAGCCTAATAAATATGCTTTGAATGTTGTTGAACAAAAGAAAGATATCTCTAATGGAGAAGAAATTGAAAAAACACTATCTGCCTTCAATTTAGAAAATGAAAATTTCAAGATCAAAATTGTTGTCCCTTTTGGTGAGATCATCGAAGTTACTGTATACAAAAGCCAACTTGTCAAAATGATTAATACTCAGCTTGGACCCTCTGATATTCTTAATTTGTAGGAAGATCTTCCTACTGTCTTCTTAGGGCCAAGAGTGGAAGATGAGCAGAATGAAGAAGTTCCACCTTTCTATGTGAGCGTAAACATTCATGAGATGATTTTACATAATGTTATGCTAGATTCAGGGGCATATCATAACTTAATTCCTAAGATCATCATGAAGATAATGGGCTTAGACATAACCAGACCCTACAAATACTTATTTTCCTTTGACTCTAAAAGAGTTCAATGTATACGTCTCATCAAAGATGTGGTTATTAGTTTGACTCAAGTGCTTGCTAAGATAGTATTGATGGAAATAGTTTTGGCTGATATCCCTCCAAATTTTGGCATGTTATTATCTAGATCTTGGGCTGCCAAAATCAAGGAAACTATGTAAATGGACATGACTTATGCCACTATCCCTATTTTTGGCAAGCAAAGAAGGTTGTATAGAGAGTATAGGATGGCATACACGGTGAGTAGTAAAGATAAACCCCAAAAATTTCTAGTCTATGAAGTGGAAAATGAGTTGGGATCTTCCATACTCTTCAATGAAATTATTAATGAGGCAAAAAACTAGTAATTGGAAAAAAATCAGGAAGCAAAAATTCATAATTTTAAAGAGGTTGACAAGGAAGGTTGGTGGCATATGGATATTGATGGTGCTTCTGGAAGAGAGGGAGCTGGTGCAAGTATGTGGATTATCAATCCAAGGGATGAGAGTAATGTTTTCTCTTATAAATTTAATTTTGATTTCACAAATAATATGGTGGAGTATGAGGCACCGTATTTGGGACTAGAAGTTTTGAAAAATTTAGGTGCCAAGAAGATTTTAGTTTGTGGCGATTCTGAATTGGCCATAAAGCAGGTAAAAGTCACTTACCAAATTAAATATGTCAGAATTAGATCATATATAAACATGATTCTCAAAATTCTTGAAAATTTTGAAGAGCATAATTCCACCATCAAATCTAGATATCAGAATTCGGTGGCTAATTCCTTGGTTGTCTCGGCTAGTTTGTTTACTATTCCTATCCATCCTTGCAAGAAGTATGAAGTTGAAGTTGAATTTATACATATTCCAATTATTCATGACAATATAATCAATTGGAAAGTGTTTGACAGTGATCATCAAGTCATAACTTTTCTTGAATTGAAAGAGGAATTTGAAAACATCCAAGTTGACCAAAAAAACATGTTTTCTCAAACCAAAGCTAATTTTGAGCCCATACAACTGAATAATAATTGTATTCCTAAAGTTTTGATAACTCTTGAAAAAAATTTTGATCAGAATAATGTGGTTAAGAGTCCTAAGATGAAATATGATGATGTGGAAGTTGAAATTTGTAACCTTGGTACAGTAAAAAATCCCAAGTTGATCAAATTTTCCAAGCTTCTTTCTTCAGAAGTAAAACAAAAGTATGTTCACTTGATGAAAAGAAACATTGATGTTTTTTCATGGATTTATGCATATTTGAAGAGGTATGACCCTAGCATCATTAAACATACAATTCCCATAAAAGAAAATGAAAATCCATTTAAACAAAAATCGAGGAGGATTAATCCACTGCTTATGCCCTTGATTGAAAAACAGCTTAAGAAGTTTTTTGAATAAAAATCATTATTCCATTGATATTTTCTAAGTGTATTTCTAACTTGGTGCCTGTGAGGAAGAAAACCAGGGAGATTATAATATGCATTGATTTCAGAAATCTCAACAAGGCATCTCTTAAAGAAAATTATCCTCTTCCCAAGATGGACCACATACTGCAAAATATTGTTGGATCCCAAAGGATTTCGATGTTAGAAGGCTTCTTAGGCTATAACCATATACTAGTACATCCAGATGAAAAAGAGAATACAACCTTCACTACACCATGGGGAACATTTATGTATGCCAAGATGCCCTTTGGACTCATGAATGTAGGAGTGAATTTTCAAAGGGCGATGGAAATTGAATTTGAAGAAGAGAAGGATAGATCCGTGGTTTTTTATTTAGATGACATCACTATATTTTCAAAGGAGGAAGAAGAATATCTCAAGCACTTGGAAATAATTCTCCAAAAATGTAGAAAATTTGGTATCTCTCTCAATCCTACCAAAAGTGTTTTTTCTTTGACAACTAGAAAACTATTGGGTCATATAATATCAAAATAGGGAATAAATATTGAAACAAGTATAGTCAATGCCATTCAAAAGATAGAATTTCCTAGAAATAGAAAATAGACTCAATCCTTTTTAGGCAAGGTGAATTTTGTTAGAATATTTATTCCAAATTTTGCAGAAATTGTTAAGAATGTCACCAAGATGCCTAGAAATGATTCTGAATTAAATGGATAGTAGAGGCGAAGAATTATTTTGATGAGATCAAGAAGGCCCTTACCTAAGCACCAATGCTCATAAATCCTGATTTTTCTAAGGAGTTTCTGGTTTTTACCATTTCCTCTAAGCATATAATTGCAGGAGTTTTATTGTAGAGGAAGCATCAAGGTAATGAACAAGAAATTTATTTCTTCAATAGGACACTTAAAATTCTGAACTAAAGTATAGCATTATGGAAAAGAAAGCATGTGCTCTATTGAAGACATTCAAGGATTTTAGGGTCTACATTTTTCATTCTCACATTGTGGCTTTTGTTCCTAGTGTTGTGATTAAAGACATATTGACTTAATTTGATCCGAATGGAAAGAGGGGTAAATGGATTTCCACTTTGTTGGAGTATGATTTGGAGATTAGGCCTACAAAGTTGGTGAAAGGACAAGGGCTAGAAAAGTTGATGAAAAAATCAAATTTTGATTGTCTAGACATGACTTTTGTTGCAAAAATTTTAGAGGTTGTTGGGGAAGAAGAATTGATCCATGTAGAAGAAAGATTCATTATGTCTGACTGGTATAAATATGTAATTTTTGTTTTGCATCATCACAAGGACCCTCCTGAATTGAATAATTCTAAATCCAGGTTTTTCAAGCTGAAATCTCTAAGGCACTGCATTTTGAATAAGAATTTTTATTGGATGGATACCTATGGAAAATCCTTAATTGCTTGCTCGAAGATGAACCTGAAAAGGTAATTAATGAATTTCATAAGGGTGACTGTGGAGGTAATCATTATTGAAAGGAAATAATAAACAAGATACTTAGATTATGCTTCTATTGGCCTTCCATGTTTAAGGGTGTCTACAAAAAGATTGTTGCCTACCATGAGTGTCAATTTTTTTATGGAAAAAATAAGTTGCTTCCATTACATCTAAAACCCATATTTGTAGAAGCCCCTTTCCCGCAATGGGAATTGGAATTTATTGGTGAGATACATCCTGAATCTTTAGCCCAACATCGGTGGATCTTAATAGCCACTGATTATTTCAAAAAGTGAATTAGGGTGATCCCTACAAGACAAGATACAAACTCAGTTATCATTCATTTTATGGAAAATAATATCTTATCAAGGTTTGGATATCCCATGAAAATTATCATTGAAAATCCTCAAGATTTCAAGTCTAAAACACTGATTAGTTTCTGCAACCAATACCATATTACTCTTGGTCACTCCACAACCTATTATCCTCAAGGTAATGGCTTGGATGAGTCATAAAATAAGAGAATATTCCTAATTATCAAGAAGGTTTTGTAGGAAAGAAAAATTTCATGGAATTTGAAGTTGAAATTTTCCTTATGGGCTGATATAATTTTCACCAAGAGATCTATACAAACCTCTCCTTATGAACTAGTCTATGGAACTTAAGAAATATTTCCTAGTTCTCTGGGAGTTTCAGATGATATTATTGCAAGGATTGGAGGAAGAGCCAAATGCAATCCAAAGAAGGATAAATCAACTCATTTCTTTGCAAGAAAAGAGAGAAGAGGTGTACACTAATTATCAACAATCACAAAGAAGATGGAAAAAGACATTTGAAAGGAAAACAAAGGAGGAAAATTTCAAAGTTCTAGATGTGATTTTGAAGTGGGAGGCCAAGATAGAAGATAAATGGAAACATGGAAAATTTGAAAACATCTAGAAAGGACCTTATAAGATTGCAACATATCATGGAAACAACACCTTCTTACTCCAAGAAATGGATAGAAAACTGTGTCAAGGAGGACTTGTCAATGGCAAGTTTCTGAAACACTATTCATCTTAACTTAGAATGTTGAAAAACACACCATTGTATATATTCCATTTTCCTTCATCATGTTTGCAAATAAAAATGATATTTTCATCAAGTTTGAGCTTGAGGAGAAGGCCATAAAGACTTGGTAAAGACACCATCAAAGTTAAAAATTTTAGTTTTCATTAAGGCAATGGAGCTACTGGTTCTTTGTTGCACCACAAGGGTGCAACATCCCCATCGGAGCCATTTTTATCCATGATAACGATTAGGTTAGTCTAGGGTTGCCTTAAGTTAATTAGGTTGATTCAATTAGGTTTGAATAAGGTCTTTGGAAATCAAATTTTTGAAAAAAATGCACATATTTGAGGGGTATTGAATGCCATTTCTCATGTAATAGGGGTCATGTCAAAGAAAATTCTAAGAGAAATATCATGCATGAGTAAAACTGGTCATTTTTGTACACTTGACACTTCCACCAAAATCTGCAATGGAATCAGTGTAAAACAATCAGGGTTTGCTACAGAAGTTTCTGATAGTTTCATAGCGAATTCAACCTCCCGAACACTCCATGCACTATGAAACTTGTCTTATTTTCTAATGGTGGGAAAAAGGTTGTGTTTTTGTCATAAATTTTGAATCAATTAGTTGTCAAAGAATTTTAGCCTATCATTGCTCCATTCCGTTATGTGTCATCATATTTCATACGCATGCTTGGCCATCATTTCCCTTTCATCATGTCTTTTGTCCACCCATTCATCCCACCTATTCATTCTGATTTGAAATTTAAACACTTTACACTCATCCTTATAAGTTGCTTCAAATGTTTTACTAACATTCTAGAGGTCTAGGTTCTCACTAGCAGATATCATAAGTTTAGTTTCACCTGTGTCAAAGGATTCATGTACTATCTCAAAGGTTCTTGTAGGTGTCAAGAAAGGAGTTGATCAGAAATTATTTGAAGATATGGGATCATAGAAGAAATTGAATAAAGGTGGAACCATTGTTAGATATGAGCCTATGTATATGAGGATGCTTGAGGAAGACCCCAACTTCTCATATGAATTTTATGATGTAGGCTGCCTTTGATTCTACCAAAAGATAAAATAGTACCATGCTTAGGTTTTGAAGGATTTTACTGTTAATTTCATTGGTACATGGTTGAAAGTAGTAATTTTAAACTTTGTTGTGTCTCCTGGAATAATTACATAGCCTACTAAAATCCCAAGATCAGGAGAGGCATGGTTTAAGGTGATGAAATTTAAGTTGCATAACTGTGATCAATTTTTTAAGGAGGAGCACAGAGGCACGGATATGAGTTTAGGAATTCCCAGAACCTGCCTCAAGGAGAATTATTCCAAATTATTAATGGTGATTCAGAAGTATTTCACTTATGAAGATGGATTTCATATGATCTATCATTATCATTTCAAATTGATTCTACACTTCACAGGTAAACAACCACTGGAATTACCTTATTATATATTTAGGAGTTTGGCAAAAATGGTAGATAAGGTTCATGCAAAATCTGAAACCAATGACAGCTTTGTTTTCCATCATTCTTTGATAAAATTGTTGGCAGTAGAAGATTTGAATAAAATAAGAAGGGATTGGTATACATTCCTTTTTTTGAGTGGATATGAAGTTGATGTCCTCACTCCAAATAAGACACAAAAATCCAAGAAAAATATAGCAAGAAAAAATAAGGAGTTAGGAGATGAACCTTTAGTTGGTCATGAGATTTAAATGCAGCATAAAAAATAACCTATGGATCTAGAGACTTTGGCACCAAAAAAACCTATACCAACAGTCAAGCAAAAACATACAAAAGGACCCACAGGAGGCTTATTAGAAGTCAAAATGAGGGAAGAGGGAAGTTGGTAGACATCCTGGAGGCAATTAAGATTGAAGAATCTCCTATTGTAAAGCCTATGGAAACTAAGGGATAAGAGACCGAAGACAAGGGCCTTAAGGATAATAAATTAGACTTTTCAAAAGAAGATTCAGGGTTTATATTTAAAAATAGGAACCCATTCACTAGGTCACAGTTGTCTAAGGGGAAAATTTCATACGATATTCCTAGCAAACCAGAGAAGAAGAAGATTCCATCAGGGGTAGAAATAGTAGAATTATCTCTAGAAAAGGAAGAGTTAATCAAGATAAGAAAAGGTAAAGAGAAGGTCCAGGAAAATACTGAATTAGTGCTCTTACAAGAGTAGCTGAGAGAAGCTAGAGAAGAGGTCATAGAAGCCAAGTTGATGTTGGCATATTTCAAACAAGAAAGGTTGGAGATGGAAAATTTCAAAAGTGAAGTGAGAAAACAACTAGATTTATTCAATGAGATGGCAGATAAGTCAGGGAATATGTTGAATAGGAAACTTCCCCTACATAGGATGATGAAGCATATATCTAAGAGAAATAGGTGTCTACAAACAAAAATATGGAAACTTCAAGGTCAAGTCAAAAGCTTGAAATCAGAGATGGAGATGGTGCAAGAAGAGTTGAAGAAAAAGCATCTTAAGATGATTGTGCAAGATGATGATGTTAATCCATGAAACATGGTAAGCCACACATTTTTGAATTATATTTTGTCTTATGCTATCATAACCAAGAATATATAGACTTTAGAAGTGTTTTCGAGGTAAAATAAGAAGAAAAGAGAAAAATACATTGAACTAGGTACTTTCTTAGCATACTCTGGGCTTGAAGGCGAGTTTTCGCTATGAAAGTGATGTAGGTTTCTCTAAAGAACAACTTCTTGAAAATTATCAGAACAATGATGACTTGGAGCATGATTTACCTCATCAGTCCCAAGGAATATCCTCTTGAAGTTAGAAAAGTAGAAAAAAGGTGTGGAAGATGGATTTTTGAAGTTGCTATGAAAGTACGCTATGGAAGTTTCTAATACTCTGTTATTTCGAGTGTTATGCATTTTTTTGACTTTTTTGGGCAGTCAATGCTATAAATAAGTGGTTGAGTCATCTAATGGGATCAGGGATATCATCAGGCCATCTGTTTAAGGGGGAAGCTCAACAATACAAATCAAATGGCTGACATGGCTAAACAGCTCATCATGATGCCACCTCAAAAAAATGGACCGCTCATCATCAAATCAATTTTATGAAGACCTTAAATTAAGTGTATCAGTTGGCCACCTCAACATGGAAGTTTGATTTGATAGGGATGAAAAAAACTCTTTGTTAGACATTTTGTTTAAGTAATTAATGGTCATGGAGTCCTTTTTTATTACCAACTCTACTAAAACAAAAAATATCCCCATTATTCCTAAAAATGATGTAATCCTAGTTGAATTAGATATCTAGGTCATGTATCGAATTCTAGCCGAGGTGGAAGACCTTTGTAACAGAGATATCACTCTATAAATGAGAGGTTTATTGAATTTGAGGGGGTTGGTTGATGAATGTAGATGAGAAGATTGTTATGTAATTTTGTTTCACCAAGCTAATATACAGTTGCAGAAATTGTCTTTCAGACCTGAGATTTCTTTTAAGCTTATGTGTTTGTGTTTTTTCCATTTCTCATATTATCATCAGCTTCATATTCTCATGATTTCCTGGAATTGATAGTATTATGCTCCAATTTCCTTCATGTGTTATGTGTATTCTGTAAAAAAATATCTTTTAAGATTAATTTCCTCAGCTTCCATGAAATAGATTTGCTTGTGATTGAAGTCCCATAGCTGAATCCATGCCCAATGGTAGCCTTTCATACATCTTCCACCTGCACAATCACTTAAAATACAAAAATATTTAGCCATATGAAATATAATTTTCATCTTGAGTATTCATTAGTTTTCTTTGAGAGAGCCCACTGTAACTGGAAGGGCTAACTTTTAGTCCAAAGTGGTTTGAAATAGTTGCATTACGTTGACCATTGAACAACCCAATTGGTGCCAGCTTAGTGATAACATTATGAATGTATTCATTGAACGCAGCTACTACCACATGCAAGAAGATATATGGTGCATTCTTTAGAGCGAATGGCATGATTTTATACTGAAAGGATCCCCATTCTATCACAAATGTTGTATTTCTTCTATCTTCCGGTGTGATTCTGATCTGGTGGTACCTTGAGAAACCATATGTTAATGAATAGACCTCATGTCCTCCTACATTGTCCAGGATCTCATCATAAAATGGGGTCGGGAATGGGTCATGTATGCAGGCATCATTCAATTTTCATAGATCCACAAAAATCCTTATTTCTCCTTTTTTTTTCTTGTAATGCACCACCATAGGGCTCACCCACTTAGATTCTTCCACTGGTTTTCTAATTCCTGCAGCAACCATTTTCTCCAATTCCTCTTTAAATTTATTCTTATATTTGGGATTAAACCTATATGGGTGTTGCTTCACAGGTGATCCAAGTTGATATTGGTGGCCACCCACCTATTCCAATTAGGGCCCCACCATTTTCTCTTTCATTTTTTTAGTTTCCTTAATTATAGCACAGTTTACTATTTTTAGCAATTTTTTGGGTCCTGAACTTTCAAAGCCGTTTTAACGCCCTAAACAATATTTTTTGGAAATACCGGGAGAAAAATAAATCCATGGACCAATTTTGATCATTAAAATGTTGTAGTCCTCGGATAGATATTTCTAAGGTATGGTGCTCATCAAACGAAGATCGTATTCCAAAGTTACATCACTGGGAAGTTGATGTACCAATTTACCCAAATGGGGCCCATAGTTTTGGTGCTTCATCTTCTAGGTTTATGTTTTTGGATGTTTAGGGTTTTCCATTGTTTCTCAATAATAAATAGGCCCTCAAGCCTTATTGTAACATAGTTCAGAGGCATGTAGCTACCACATCTCTTCTCAGAGATAAGCTACCAACGACCTAGCTAGTTTATTTCCATTCTGTCAGAAAGCAAATTTCAGTTCTTTGGTATTAATGAAATGAAGTGTTATTTCTGTTGCATCTTTGTATTTATGGTTATATGTGTCTTCTGTTGCATTCCTGCATAAATCCGAATTAGTGGTATGAGAGTGGACTTCTTTTTCTCAATCGTTCTTTTGCATGTCCCAAACAAGGTCGGGGTATAAGGAGTTAGGGCTCGATCTGGTTGAACCTTTTCAAGATCAACCTCACAAACCTTGATGACCGCCCATGGGGGATGAAAATAAAAATGAGGGAGCAAGAGATCCTATCAAAATATTTCTCGAGGAGGCCATAAAAAAAAAGGAATGCGATGATGGATAAATTTGACGAGATACTTCAACGACTGCCCATCGGTGACGCATCTACATCCAACAGCCACTCTGGAGGCGCGACTCCCTTTAAGGTACAAGTAAAATTTGACATCCCCATATTTGAGGGCCAAATAGATGTATATTTCATAGATATATGGTTGAATCTATTAGATTTATATTTCTCTGTCCATGACTTTTCCGACTGGGAGAAGATTATTTTTGCACTCCTCAAAGCTACCCCCCATGTCAAGGACTGGTGGGAAACCTACCATGAGAAAAAGGATGAGACAGAACCCTATTTATTCTCAAGAATACCCATTTGAAATTATTTTCGAGATGCCATCAAGGAACAATACTATCCCGTGGGGAGCTACGAGGACAAGTACATACAATGGACCACATTGCAGCAACAAAGGGATCAATATGTGCATGAGTTGATGAATCTATTCCAAAACATACACACAAAGTTTGGTATCAAAGATTCGAAGAAAAATTTGGTGCCAAGGTATCGCAGTTATCTACACAGATACATTTAGGAGGAAATGGAGTTCCTCGACATCTCCTCGCTTGGTACGACATACCGGAATTCTTACAATATTGAGCATAAATTCAAACAGAAGAAGCGAGACTTTGGTCTACGAATCAAAAGTAAGGGAAAGGTGCCCCCAAACCACAAAGCAAAGGAAAAATCCAAGGCATGGAGGCCCAAGACAACCTAGTAAATCCATAATAAAATAACAACACTGCGGAGCCAAATAAGGACACGGGAAAGTGGTGCGAGTTCCATAAAAGCTCTACTCACAACACAAGTGAGTGTTAGGCCAAGCAGTCGCTAGTGGCCGAGATGAGGGCTTCTGAATAAAATGCATGCTCTGACTCTGAATAAGAACCAGACAAGGGGAATGAAAAAGGGAAGCATATTATTGATGCAGATCCCAATGCCACCATTGCCACTGTCAATATCCAAAATGAGGAATCGAAAGATCCAGAGGAGGAGAAGCGTCTCTTCCACTCCTGGATGTGGGTAAAGGGTTCCCCTCTATAGTTCATTGTTGACATTGGGATACAAAAGAACCTTATTTCAGAATAGGTCATGAAGCGGTTGGGATTGCCAACCACAACACACCCATAACCATACACCATCAGGTGGCTTCACCAAATACGAGATCTCTGCGTTAACCAGTAGTGTCACCTTCCCTACAAAATCAAGCCCTTCACGAATGAGGTATTATGTGACATTGCTCCTCTTGATGTTTGTGATGTATTATTAGCCCAACCATACTTGTGGAAGAGACATGTTGTGTACGATTCTCCGCCTCGTGTTGTTATTGTTACTTTGGGCAATAAGTTGTACAAGATACCAAAGGTACCACCTCCTGTCGCTATCTCTTTGGTTACTTCAAATCATTGTAGTAAGCTAATTTCCAAATCCAGGAATTTTTTTTCCTGATCATCCACCCCCAGGGCAAGAATAATATTGTGGCCACGACCTCTAGTCAGGGCTTCTCTGCACAACGACAACAAATGGACAAGGTTGTGGAGGAGTATAGGGACATCTTCACCTCACCCACAGGGGTACCTCTACACTATCAGGTCAAGCACCCCATTGATATGAACCCAAGTGCACTGCTACCCAATGGACTAATCTATCGACGCTCTATTATGGAGAACAATGAAATCAAGAGGCAGATTTAGGTGTTGTTGCAGAAAGGTCAAATCCGGCTGAGTTCATCATCTTGTGGGAGCTCGATCGTGTTGGTACAAAATAAGGATGACCTTTTGGACCAAATCAAAGGGGTGAAATATTTCAGCATGATCGACTTGAAGTCTTGGTATCACCAGGCACCAATCGAACCCTCCAATGTGTGGAAGACTGCCTTAAAAGCCAAGGAGGGCCTTTTCAAATGGCTGGTCATGCCTTTCGGGTTGATGAATCCTCCCGCAACCTTCATGAGGTTTATGGATGACATATTGAAGCCATTCACAAACTCATTTGTAGTGGTGTACTTGGATGACATTCTGATATTTAGCCAGACTTGGGAAGAGCACCTCCACCACATCCGACAGGTCCTCCATGTTAGCCACCTATGAAATTTTTTTCAAGCAAACAGGTGGCTAAATTGTTTCATGAGCCTTCAAGAGATACATTTCCTATGAAAATCTCTCATTATTGAAGCCTTTGTGTGCCCTTTACCTTTGAAAAGATACTCACTGTCTGTAGAAAATTTTATGCTCAGAAAGGCCTTGATTTGGCCCTTGTATCTCTGCAAAATTTCCCATTTTAACCCTCATTTCCCATTTTCAAAGTTCCCCTTCAAAACCCAAAAATCCATCCTAAGTCTTCCAAACCTTCTAATTCTTCCTTTAAACCAAGTGGAATTCCTTCAGCTGGTTTTAAAACCCCTTTATTCCCCTACTGAAACCTCTGTTCAGCCTTAAAAACTCTGTTTTTGGCTAAAAAACCCTTATTTTACTATATGACAGGCTTAGCCCCCTTCGGCCCAGCCCCCTAACCACTTCCCCTTCATAAGCCCAACCTCTAAGACCAAGCGCTAGTCCATAAGGCGCTAATCGCATCGGAGAATCAGAGCGGGACATGCTTTTCCATTGTTAAACCAAAGTTCTGATGCGATGGTGTTATAGTCTGTCGACTTTTGAATTGATTTCTTCCATTGATTGGAATAGATCCAACGGTCATCGCAAGTCCCATCGTGCCTGCATCTCCCCTTTTTCACCCCTTCGATTGCATGCCCACCATCGATTCACTTTAAATTCGACGGCCCTCGCACCCTCGCTCCGATCGCAATCCCAAATTTTAAACTGTGCCATCTTCCGTCCCTCCCGATTGTGACCCTCCGACGCGATCTTGGACGTTGAATCCACCAGAACCAACGGCCAGGATCCACCCTCATCCCTCCATATGTCCCCTGATTAGGTTCCTTTGATCCAATTGCAGCCATCAGTCTCTCAGAGATCTGATGGTCCAAAGCCAATCGCTCAATCGCCCATTGGGTTTAGGTCCCTCCCATCGCTCCCCTCCGACTAGATCATAGTCGTCCATCCTGAATGATCTAATGGCTTAGATTTTGTCCGCCCACTACCCAAAATCCTCCACCGGTATTTCTCTCTCCAGATCTCGACCGTCCATTGTCTCGATCAGACAGTCCACAACTAAACCACCGCCATTAGCCCTCACTTTACTATATGCGCATGCTCTCCGTATCATGCTCCTACACCGTCGTCGGATCTCGCAGGCCCAGATCCAACGGTCCACAGCAATATCACATTTTTTTTGGCTCTGAGCTTTAATAGTTATAACTTACACGATATGGGCGGTTTTCCTGAGCCACGTGTCAACTAAAGACTGATATCACATTGAAAAGTGAAATCCACCTTCCATCCTTCTCACCGCACGAAAACAACTATTTTTGTATCCCAAAACCACTTCCCCTCTTTATCACCTGAAGGTCTATTAGAAAATCCCGACCATTGATCTGTTTTGATCAAACGACCCTCATTGCATCTCGCGTTCCACTCATTATTTCTCCTCGCGCAACTGCAGCATTACATTGGACCATCTCGATTGTTGATCTCATCCTGAGATCCGGCAGTCCTAATTGAATCACCCTCTGCCCATGACTGGGTCCCACCATATCCGCCCATTTCATATGTTTTCCACGCATTTTCCATGTATTTCGTTCAAAGGTCCAAACTTTGTATTTTTCATTAAATTGTATCATCCTGCCAAGCATTAAAATTTTAATGTTTTACATTAAAGTTTTTTCATTTCACCCAACTTTCATCAGATCAATTTTCACTGTTTCACTACATGTTTCCACCACTTTCCATTGCATCCACAACATTCACTTCTATTGCGCTGCCATCTCCATGGCATTCCACCATATCCATCCTCCCACTGCATGGATTTCTTAACAGATTTGTGTGTTTTTGCAGGTTACAAGCGGTGAAAACCGCCATTGCTCATGGTCACTGTTATAGTGGTGCAGAGTGCAGATGAAGGCTTTTTAGAGCCTGTGATCACAGAGACATTCCTGGGAGGGCGCTAAAACTTAATTTTTCATCAAAGAACAGAGTTAAACTCTGTAAAACCTCTCCAGCGCTAGTAAAGCTCAAATTTTACAGACGGAGTCAGTAATGAAGCGACAAAGAGTATCAGTGGATAATCAAAGAGTTTAACACCTATAATCGAAGAACTTAAGCTCTGATTCATTGTTCAAAAGGCATTTTTAACACATTGAAGACCTCACAATTAATGCAGAAGGCCTAAAGAGGCGTATAGCACAAAAAAAATATTGATAGTGTTTCACATCAGCAAAAGTTTCCTCCCAAGAAAGGACACAGTACCCATACTGTTTTATTCCACATTGTGTCCCCAAGAAGATTTCTACCCTGACAATAGTCCTAATGCCACCATAGCATTTGTTACACAGTATGGAGGACCTCATAGTCATTTATCTACCTTTCTGTTTATTCACCAGAGTACTGCAGAGTGTTTTAGCCAAAGTACATCAAGAACATACCTGGAGTAAATTTCAGCCTATCGAAGACCACTCTTTCATCCAAAGAGTACTAGAAATCAATGCATAGATATTAAAAGAGAATGGGCCTAGACCCTCTTCTTCTACTCTATTTTAATGTTACATTTATTGTTTTTCCTACCTCCTCTGCCTCTCTTTCAGCGATAAAACTCATGAAGAAACTCATTGTAAAGGTTGTTGATCGGATATCTGGGAATTGCAAGCGGTTTCTCTTAAGATATAGTTCTCTGTGTAAAGTTGTAAGATAGGCTAAGGAGGAGAAATTTGGACTGTAATCAGCCATTGAGCTCAGTGTATGTGATTGGTTTTACATAAATTAATAAAGAAAATTTCACAGGATCCTGGTCTATTACTACGGGTGATGTTTTTCTCATTATATTGTTTTGTTACATTTTTCATGATGATCATCGGTCTTCTGGTACGCATCAGAAATATAACATAGGATTTGCCCTCGTATGTTACCCTATGTTTCTACTCTCCCTACCTTTTATATTTTCTATTGATAGTAAATATAAGGGCAGTTTCATGCAATTTAACCAGTGTAGTAGCTGCTTTCCACTACTAACTGATGTGTGAATTCCAGGTTTGCTGCTTAGCTGTTCTTGCTGAGGTTCAAGCTAGAGGATTTGGGATACCGAGGATTTAGTGTAATTCCTGTCCACTGGGGTCCTTTTTCAACAGATTGGCCTTTCCAAGATCTCGTGAGCTGGTGTCAAAGCATTGAAGGTTAAAAGCCCTTCTATGATCTTAGGCCTAGTTCTATGTTTAAATATTATGTGTTTCCCTTTAAGAGTATGTTGAAGTAGATCTGGAGTTAGATGACCTCTGGTTTGATCTCAAGCTGCCCTTTGTGTTTCACCTTTCTCCCCTTAGTGTTCCACCCCATCATCTATCTCAAAGATCCTTTAGTATAGATGACTTGTCCTATGAATGCCTTGGCAAGCTGTTTTTAAGTAATACCCTTTCATGACCTCATAGCCCAATGGATGGCACATTCCTAACCTATATTATTTTACCGAAACATCTTGTTGATTTTCTCCTCTCCTCCCATTTCCTTCTCAGTCTTATGATCTCATGAACCAACCCAACAACCAACCAAAATCATTTTAAACCCCCCTTCGTGCTTCATACCTAGCCTAATACTTCATTTTGAGCTTCAAGGATATATCATTCTTTGATTTAATGGAGAGATCCCTTTCCAGGTCCAGGAGGGCTAGATCATAGGGCCCCAAAGTGGTTCTGATGTTGTCTCATCTTTTGGTCTTGCCAATATGGCCAAAACATGGGAACCCGAACATAATGGCGACTCCACTGGGGAATTTGAGTGGAATACACCTTTAAACACTTTCAAGACTACAAGGAGACCTTAGTAGCCTTATTTTGGTGTTTAATCACTGTGGTGGACAATACACCTCCTTGAAACATTTTAAACCTTCCACCTAGCGACTCCATAGTTCCTTAATGATCAAAAGACTCCACTGGTGATCAGTAGGCCTGCTGATTATCTTGGTTTACAAAAGACTCCACTGGGAGATCAGCCTTCATAACAACATCAGCCATAATAGAAGTAACAGTTAGGCTTAAGCTGCTCCATTCGAAGACAACATTCTGGCTTCAAGAACCATTCACACACGAGCCTATCTTAACCCAAACCCACCTGAAATAGTTGACAACCCTGAGAGAATTCTTAGGAAATATCCTACACCTAAGAAGCTAACCATTTCCAGACAAATCCATAGAGCTAACTCTGCACCAAAAGACTTTACAGCTCTATCAGACCCTCTGTTTGGCTTAGATCTACTAAACAGTTTACCTAGAACTAGGTCATTTAGTGTTCTTGAGCAGGAAGACCTTGAGCTTCCTAATTCACCATCTCACAGTGGTCAACACAGTAGGGATAGATAGACTCATCCATTTACACCTCCCGATATTCATTTCATTCAAAACTTGGGGCTCTGTCACCCTAAATCTGCTCAACAGACTTCTATTGGTCCTAGTATCCTTGTCATCCACCTACCAGCTGCTCAAGCTAATTCTGTAGCTCCTCATAACATCATCATGGCAGCCTGGTATGCACCTCTAGTGTTACCACAACCCTTAGTGCCTCTACCGAATTATTACCAATAAAAAATCCCACACTTCACCGCAAAATATTCTACCACGGCTCAACACCATGTAGATAGGATAGAATATTCTTTTGACTATATGGAAATAGATGATGAGACAGTCAAAATGAGAATCTTTGCCCAGAGTTTAGGAGTTGAAGTGAAGAAATGGTTTAAAGGCATGCCTCCTCGTAGTATTAATGATCTTCCCTCTTTATATCATACCTTCATAAAAAAATGGGAAGTTAAGGCCAACCCTCTCCAAATCTTAGCAGAATACAAGAACCTTAAAAGAAATGTAGGAGAGAGTGTCCATGACTATTATACAAGGTTAAATCGTGTTTACAATGGTCTTCCTCAACATATGAAACCTTCCCAAGGTATGGCTTTAGTCAAGTACCCTAAAGGCTTTGATGCTGACATGGCCTACGAGCTTAGGGAGAGAGATTACAACACAGTGGAAGATATGCAAAAGGTAGCAGTGAGTGTAGAGGCTAACCTAATTGAGAAGAAAGCCATAATTAGGGCTGAGAAGAGGGTAACATATAGGGATGACATTGTAGCTTCCACATATGACCCCAAGTATGACCATCTAGCCAAAAACATGAAAAAGCTACAGCAAATGATGGAAAGAATGGTTGTCTTAGTCAGTAATCAAAACAGAAACCAAAATCATAACAAAAACCAAAACTTTAGGAGAAACAATACCACTCCCAATAGACAAAGATAATCAAATCAACAAGTCATACCCCCATTTCAGGAGAATTTCCTCGATGAAGATGAGGGGATAATCAAAGAGTCTGAGGGAAACACAATAAATATGTTTGGAATAGAAAACCCAATTCGCAATTGTTCCACAGAAGAAGATCAGCCCTCACCCTCATATTGGGATGAGGAAAGATTAGAATTTGAGGATTACAGGCTCAGATTTGAAAATGATATCATGCAGGTCAGAGAATAGTATGAACTTAGAAGCAAAAAGAGCTTAGACTCTTCCAAACCCAAAGCTTCTGATATTACCATCAAGAAAAGACCTGAGAAAACCTCTAAAGTGACTACTGAAAGTAATAAATCAGCAGCTGAGAGTTCTGAGAAGAAAAAAGGGAAGGACAGCCAAAATACTGAAAAAAAAAGTCAACCAACTAGCAGAACTAGCACTACAATTAGTGCTCCTGATAAAACAATTCCTAACATTGTACATAGTGAGAATCTGCACACTGATTTAGCCACTAAGATAGTGGCTAATAAAATAGAGCTAAGCATTACAAAGAGTCAAACTCTCTTCAATTTGGAGAGTGAGATTGCAAAAATTAAAATCTCTGCCCCACTCTCTGAGCTGGCCACTTAGGATTTATATAAAGGCCCAATTTTGAAAGCTCTAAATCTAGGTGAAAATAGTGACACTGTCAATCTGAGTGATGATCAACCGACCCTCCTGTTTGGTCCAAATATAGAAGGGAAATTTTAGGAAGGAGTAGTACCTCGTTTTTATATCAGTCTCAATATCCATGACAAGATCCTTCACAACGCAATGCATGACTCGGGGGCGTCACACAACCTGATGCCTAAGGTAGTTATGGAGAGTTTAGGCCTAGAGATAACACGCCCTTGTAAAGATTTATATTCTTTCGACTCTAGCCGAGTAAAATGTCTTGGCCTGATCAAAGACCTATGTGTGAACTTGAACCAAATTCCAGCAAAATGTATGGTTATGGATGTTGTAGTGGCAGATGTGCCACCTAAGTATGGGATGTTACTATCAAGTTCATGGGGATCCAAGCTACAAGGTACAATGCAGATGGATGGGGAATATGCCACAATCCCTATCTTTAGCCAACTTATGAGACTGTACAGAGAGGCACAAATGAAATTCTTAGTCAGCAGCCCTGAAAAGCCCAAAAATTCACCTTTGTACTCTATACACACAGATCTGGACTCATTTATCCTCTGCAATGATGAATCTATAGAAGAGCCAGAGCTAGAAAACAAAGATACAAACAATGAAACAGAGCCCATAGATTTTGACATAATGGCCACTCTGGACTGAGAAAAAAATGAAGAAGAATCCTATGGACAGTGCACTGAGGCTCAAACTCAAAATGAACAAGAAACAAAATGAAAATGGTTGTCTAGCCATCTCTCTGAAACCCACACACAGCATGAAGAATGAAACCCTCCACACCACGATGCAGACCCCTAATTACAGCATAACAATGAAATCAACGCTAGGGAGGAAACCGATGATAAACCTGAGAGTGAACCCCTATGGGAAATGAATTTTGATGGGTCTTGCACTAGAAGGATTGCAGGAGCGGGGGTGTGGTTGCATAACATAGAGAGTGAATACGCAGAGAGCCATTCCTTCAATATGAACTTCAAATTTACAAACAATATCTTAGAGTATGAGGTTCTCATCCTTGGCCTGAACCTATTGAAAAAACTAGGAGCTCGTAGGATAACTGTACAAGGAGACTCTGAGTTAATCATTAAACAAGTGAATGGTGAATACATAGCAAAACACCCTAGGTTGAGAGCATATAGGAATGATGCTATGGATTTATTGAATACCTTTATAGAGTATAAACTGGTGTTTGTTCCTAGGAGCCAGAACATAATTGCGAATGGATTAGCTTGCATAGCTAGTTCATATCATAAGCCTCCCAGCGACAAAAAAATCATCATTCAGAAAAAATACAGGCCTGCGGTGCCTGATAATGAGAAATATTGGCAATTATTTGAGGGTGACAAGCAGATTGAGGATTTCTTAATTGGCAGGAATGAGTTTGAATTCCCAGATTCAGACTCTAAATTTGATGATAGCTGCCTGAGTGAAAAGCCCTCTGATGAGGAAAAACCACCCCATAACATTGAAATAAATTCTTTAAATGAACAGATTGGAAATATGACCGAAGAATATAAAAATGTAGATAAAGAGAAAATAGAGGTGCTACAGGCAAAACATAAGAACATACCCCGAGGTCTGGCACCTTTAGAGGATCTTTTTGATTTTGATGATGTAACGAAAAAACCCACCATAGAGCACTCAGACTCTAACGTCTAGGAATGCAACATAGGCACTGAAGACAAGCCTAAGATGATAAAATTGGCTAAGTCCTTACCCATAGACATGAAAAAGAAATACATTGACTTGTTAAAAGAATTCATTGATGTGTTTTCTTGGAGCTACGAGGACTTAAGGGCCTACGACACGAACATTATACAACACAAAATACCTTTGAAAGAAAACCAAAAACCCTTCAGACAGAAACTTCGTAAGATTAACCCGAAACAATTGACTACAGTTGAAAAGGAGATAAAGAAAATGTACAAGGCAGGAATAATAGTTCATGTGAGGTTCTCTGATTGGGTCTCAAACCTTGTAGCTGTGAGAAAGAAAACGGGTGAGATAAGACTATGCATTGACTTCCGAAACCTTAACAGAGCTTCCCTTAAAGATAATTATCCCTTACCAAATATGGAACACATTCTATAGAGGGTAGTGGGCTAAAAAAGGATCTCCTTGTTGGATGGTTTTTCAGGCTATAACCAAGTTTTAGTACTCCCATAAGACCAACTCAAGACCAATTTCACCACTCCATGGGGCACTTTTATGTACGTAAAAATGCCTTTTGGACTGATGAACGCTGGTGTGACCTTCCAACGAGCAATGGACATAGCCTTTTCAGAGGAAATAGGGCTCTTCATTATCATCTATCTGGACGACATAATTGTCTATTCCAAGACTGATGAGGAGCATCTAAAACATCTGATAAGGGTTTTTGAAAAATGTAGAAGGTTTGGTCTATCATTAAATCCCAAAAAGACTGTATTCGGGCTGCAGGAAGGGAAGCTTCTCAGCCATATTATATCAGAGAAGGGAATTAAGAGAGACCCACAGATAGTTGAGGGAATACTACAGATCACACACCCGAGAAACATTAAAGAGTTACAGTCCTTTATTGGGAAAATTAACTTCTTAAGGAGGTTTATTCCCAACTTAGCTGAAAACCTCAGGAATATGACTAACATGCTGAAAAAAGGTGTAGGAGTTAAGTGGACTGTAGAGGCCAAAAAATATTTTGAATCAGTTAAACTCGCACTCACCCAAGCTCCTGTGTTAATCAACCTAGATCTCTCAAAAGACTTCCTGATATTTTCATTTGCCTCCGAGCATATAGTAGCCGCAGTTCTGCTACAGAAAAATCCAGAGGGGATGGAATAGCCTATTTCTTTCTTCAGCAAGGCCCTGAGGGATGCACCCTTGAAATATAACATAATGGAAAAATAGGCCTATGCATTGGTAAAGGCCTTGAAGGACTTCAGGGTGTATATACTGCATTCTCACACCATAGCTTGTGTGCCTAACATAGTGGTTAAAGACATTTTGTCCCAAGATCCTGACGAAAAGAGGGGAAAATGGATTGCTGTTATTTTAGAATATGACCTGGAAATAAAACCCACAAAACTGATCAAAGGTTAGGGCTTAGCTCAATTAATGATTGAATAAAATTTAGAAGCCCTTGACATTAACATAGTAGATGCCTTGGATGAACAAGAAGGATTGGCTGATCCTACTGTTGAAGAACAATTTCAAAATTATGCTTGGTATTCTGATATCCTGTATTTTCTCATGAACCTCAATGCCCCTCCTGAACTATCAAAAACTAAGGCCCGATTCCTAAAGCTAAAAGCTAGAAACTATTGCATACTAAATGAATGTTTATACTGGAAAAATGAAAATGGTCTATTGCTTAAATGTTTGCCTGAAACTGAAGCAGAGAGAATTAAATAGGAGTTCCATGCAGGAGAGTGTGGAGGACACTTAAATTGGAAAGCCACTGCTAACAAAATACTCAGAGCTGGCTATTATTGGCCTACGCTTTTTAATGACATCCACAAAATGTCAATTTCTGGCCACAAATGCCAGATTTTTGAAGGCAAAAGAAAGCTCCTCCCTTTACCATTACAACCTATTACTGTTGAGGGTCCCTTTTTGCAATGGGGTCTAGATTTTTTTGGAGAAATACACCCTGCTTCTTCTGCCCAACACAAGTGGATCCTTACAGCCACAGACTACTTCACGAAATGGATTGAGGCCATACCTTCTAGGAATGCCACAGATTCTGTCATCATTAAGTTCCTAGAAGACCACATCCTTTCTAAGTTTGGCTGCCCAAGAAAAATAATCACTGATAATGCTGTTGCTCTTGGATCCAAGAAAATGATTGATTTTTGGCACAGGTACCAAATAACACTCGGTCATTCAACTTATTATTACCCACAAGGTAATGGGTTAGCTGAATCATCAAATAAGAGCTTGGTGACCATCATCAAAAAGTTGCTTGAAGAGAACAAAAAGTCATGGCATAACAAGTTAGTGCATTCTTTGTGGGCTAACAGGATTACAACAAAGAATTCCATTGGCATGTCACCATATCAGCTTGTGTATGGAACGGAGGCAGTATTTCCAACTAGCCTTGGGGTACCAGTGATTAAACTAGTCCAAGAGATATAGAAAAAATAAGACAGTATGGTAAGGAGAATAAACCAAACAATTCATCTCCAACAAAAAAGAGAAGAGGTCTATAACAGAGTTTTAAAGGTTTAGGAAAATTTAAAGAAGTTATTTGACAAGAGAACAAAAGATTCTGATTTCAAAATTGGAGATAAAGTGTTAAAATGGGACTCTAGGAGAGAGGACAAAGGAAAGCACGGCAAATTCGACAGTTTGTGGTAGGGTCCATACATCATACAGGCCACTGTGGGTCCAAATGCCTTTTTTCTGCAAGAACTTGACGGTACAGAGTTTTTTGGGGGTCCTGTCAATGGTAGGATGCTCAAGCACTACTACTGCTGATATCCAATCTTCAGTTTCCATCTCCATTGTAAATACCATTGCCGAGTTTCGTTTTCAAGAAAAAGAGAAAATGTTTCAAAAACAGAGAAAGAGAGGTTCAGACATGCTCAAAACATGAACCTTGGAAGTGCAAAATATTGGCTCTAACATGATCAAAACCTGTGCCATAGAAAGTAAAGGAAGCTGGTTCTAACATGCCCAAAATTTGAACCAGCAAAGGAGAAAAAGGGACCAGCTCCAACAAGCCCAAAACCGAAGCTGAAACGAAGAAGGAAAGTGACTATAACAAACTCAAAACTTGAGTCACAAAGAAGAAAAGGAGGCTTCAAAGTTTCAAATTTCAATGCTTCGAAATTTTGTCTCCAATTTTTTGCATTTTCAGTCCATGTGCAACTGTCTTTATGCCTTGGGTACACAACAAACTAGACTGTCTAATCCTAGTTTGACTGTTTTTAAATTTCTGTTGTAGAATGTAGAGAAGAAATCTAATGGATAGTTTAATCCCAGCAGATATTAGATTTAGGTAGAGAAATGTATGAGGCCAACAGTTTAATCTGGTCTCATGGAGTGATAAGGGTAGAATTAGATTAGTAGGTTTTTTGTTTTCAATAAAGAAAAAATGATGAAGAAAGGTCTGGGGAATGTTTCTGTTAATTAATTCCATTATGTTGTACTGCTGAATCAAAGAGGGGAGATGGTTCAAGGATCAGGCATCTTGCCTACTCTAAAGACCTATTTTTTTGAATTCTTGACTCCTTCAAGAAGAAGCCATCCCCATGTGGAGCCACTGTTAGCCACCTATGAAATTTTTGTCAAGAAAATAGGTGGATAAATTGTTTCATGAGACTTCAAGAGATACATTTCCTATGAAAATCTCTCATCCTTGAAGCCTCTATGTGCCCTTTACCTTTGAAAAGATCCTCACTGTCTATAAAAATTTTTATGCCCAGAAAGGCCTTGATTTTCCCCTTTTATCTCTGCAAAATTTCCCATTTTAACCCTCATTTCCCATTTTCAAAGTTCCCCTTCAAACCGCCAAAATCCCTCCTAAGTCTTCCAAACTGTCTAATTCCTCCTTTAAACCAAGTGAAATTCCTTTAGCTGGTTTTAAAACCCCTTTATTCCCCTACCGAAACCTCTGTTCAGCCTTAAAAACTCTTTTTTTGGCTAAAAAATCCATATTTTACTATATAACAGGCTTAGCCCCCTTTGGCCTAGCCCCCTAACCACTTCCCCTACATAAGCTTGAGCGCTAAGACCAAGCACTAGTACATAAGGCGCTAATCGCATTGGAGAATCAGAGGGGGACATGCTTTTCCATTGTTAAACCAAAGTTCCAATGCGATGGTGTTATAGTCTGTCGGATTTTGAATTGATTTCTGCCGTTGATTAGAATAGATCCAACGGTCATCACAAGTCCCATCGCGCCCGCATCTCCCCTTTGTCACCCCTCCAATTGCATGCCCACCGTTGATTCACTTTAAATTCGACGGCCCTCGCATCCTCGCTCCAATCGCAATCGCAAATTTTAAACTGTGCCATCTTCTGTCCCTCCCGATTGCGACCCTCCGACATGATCCTAGCCATTGAATACACAAGAACCAATGACTAGGATCCGCCCTCATCCCACCATATGTCCCCAGATTGGGTTCCTCTGATCCAATCATAGTCATCGGTCTCTTAGAGATCCGACAGTCCAAAGCCAATCGCTCAATCGCCCATCGGGTCTAGGTCCCTCCCATCGCTCCCCTCCGATTAGATCATAGCCGTCCATCCTAAATGATCTAACGGCTCAGATTTTGTCTTCCCATTAACAAAAATCCTCTGCCGGTTTTTCTCTCTCCAGATCTCGACCGTCCATTGTCCCGATCAGACAGTCCACAACTAAACCGTCGTCCGTTAGCCCCCACTTTACTGTCCGCACACGTTCTCCGTATCAAGCCCCTACACCGTCGTTCAGATCTCGTGGGCCCAGATCCAACGGTCCACAGCAATTTCATGTTTTTTTTGGCTCTGAGCTTTAACAGTTAGAACTTACGCGATATGGGTGGTTTTCCAGAGGCACGTGTCAGCTAAAGACCCATATCGCGTTAAAGAGTGAAATTCGCCTTCTAGCCTTCTAGTCGCGCGAAAACAACTGTTTTTGTATCCCAAAACCACTTCCCCTCTTTATTGCCCAAAGTTCTATTAGCATATCCCAACCATTGATCTATTTTGATCAAACGACCCTCATTGCATCTCGCGTTCCACTCATTATTTCTCCTTGCACAACTGCAGCATTGCATCGAACCATCTCGACCGTCGATCTCCTCCTCAGATCTGACGGTCCTAATTGAATCGCCCTCCTCCCATGACTAGGTCCCACCATATCTGCCCATTTCATATGTTTTCCACGCATTTTCAGTGTATTTCATTCAAAGGTCCAAACCTTGTATTTTTCATTAAATTGTATCATCCTGCCAAGCATTAAAATTTTAATGTTTTACATTAAAGTTTTTTCATTTCGCCCAACTTTCATCAGAACAATTTTCATTGTTTCACTGCATGTTTCCACCACTTTCCATTGCATCCACAAAATTCACTTCTATTGCGCTGCCATCGCCACAGCATTACACCGCATCCATCCTCCCACTACATGGATTTCTTAACAAATTTGTGTGTTTTTGCAGGTTACAGGCGGTGAAAACCACCATTTCTCATGGTCACTGTTATAGTGGCGCAAAGCGCAGATGAAGGATTTTTAGAGCCTGTGATCACAGATAAATGCTTGGGAGGGTGATAAAACTTAATTTTTCATCAAAGAACAGAGTTAAACTCTGTAAAACCTCTCCAGTGCCAGTAAAGCTCAAATTTCACAGACAAAGGCAGTAATGAAGTGGCAAAGAGTATGAGTGGATAATCAGAGAGTTTAATGCCTATAATCGAAGAACTTAAGCTCTGATTCATTGTTCAAAGGGCAGTTGTACCAGATTGAAGACCTCACGATTAATGCAGAAGGCCTAAAGAGGCCTATAGCATAGAAAACATTATTGATAGTGTTTCACATCAGCATAATTTTCCTCTCAAGAAAGAACACAGTACCCATACTGTTTTATTCCACATTGTGTCCCCGAGAAGATTTCTACCCTGACAACAATCCTAATGCCACCAGACCATTTTTTACACAGTATGGTGGACCTCATAGTCATTTATCTGCCTTTTTGTTTATTCACCAGAGTACTTCAGAGTGTTACAGCCAAAGTACATCAAGAACATACCTGGAGTAAATTTCAACCTATCGAAGACCACTCTTTCATCCAAAGAGTACCAGAAATCAATGCATAGATATTAAAACAGAATGGGCCTCAACCCTCTTCTTCTACTTTGTTTTAATGTTACATTTATTGTTTCGCCTACCTCCTCTGCCTCTCTTTTAGCTATAAAACTCATGAAGAAACTCATTGTAAATTTTGTTGATCGGATATCTGGGAATTGCAAGCGGTTTCTCTTGAGATATAGTTATCTGTGTAAAGTTGTAAGATAGGCTGAGGAGGAGAAATTTGGATTGTAATCAGCCATTGAGCTCAGTGTATGTGACTGGTTTTGCATCAATTAATCAAGCAAATTTCATAGGATCCTGGTCTATTACTACGAGTGATGTTTTTCTCATTATATTGTTTTGTTACATTTTTCATGTTGTTCATCGGTCTTCTAGTACACATCAAAAATATAACATAGGATTTTCCCTCACATGGTACCCTATGTTTCTGCTCTCCCTACCTTTGATGTTTTCTGCTGATAGTGAATCTAAGGGCATATTCGTGAAATTTAACCAGTGTAGTAGCTGCTTTCCACTACTAGCTGATGTGTGAATTCTGGGTTTGCTGCTTAGTTGTTCTTGCTAAGGTTCAAGCTAGAGGATTTGGGATACCGGGGATTTAGTGTAAGCCCTGTCCACTAGGGTCCTTGTTCAATAGATTGGCCTTTCCAAGATCTCGTGAGCTGGTGTCAAAGCATTGAAGGTTAAAAGCCCTTATATGATCTCAGGCCTAGTTCTATGTTTAAATCTTATGTGTTTCCCTTTAAGAGTATGCTAAAGCAGATCTGGAGTTAGATGACCTCTGGTTTGATCTCAAGCTACCCTTTGTGTCCACCTTTCTCCCCTTAGTGTTCCACCCCATCATCTATCTCAAAGATCCATTAGTATAGATGAATTACCCTATGAATGCCTTAGCTAGCTATTTTTAAGTAATCCCCTTTCATGACTCCATAGCCCAATGGATGGCACATTCCTAACCTATCCTCTTTTACCGAAACATCTTGCTGCTTTTCTCCTCTCCTCCCATTTTCTTCTCAATCTTATGATCTCATGAACCAACCCAAAAACCAACCAAAATCATTTTAAACCCCCCTTCGTGCTTCATACCTAGCCTAATACTTCATTTTGAGCTTCAAGTATATATCATTCTTTGCTTTAGTGGAGAGATCCCTCTCCGGGTCCAGGAGGGCTAGATCCTAGGGCCCCAAAGTGGTTCTGATGTTGTCTCATCTTTTGGTCTTGCCAATCTGGCCAAAACATGAGAACCCAAACAGTCCAAATATTGCGACAACACAAGTTGTGTGCCGGTTTGGAGAAGTGCACTTTTGGCATGAACCAGGTTCAGTATCTCATTTACATTATTGATGAAAGGGAGGTGCTTGTGGATCCAACTTGTAATAGTCCTAATTAGTCATGAGCTAGTTGGAATATTAAATTTTTTTTTGCTGTCTTGTTTTATGAATAAGAGGACAATAGAGGTCCATATTTCTCCTTAATAATGAATAAATCAATGCTAATGAAAAAGGAAAACATCTTGGCAGCTTAATTAAGCACCCTTAGGTGTGAAAAGGGGTTGGAACATCTTAACTGGGTCAACTTTGACCAAATTAATAGCGTTGTCATGGAGGAGTGGCAATCAATGAGGGACAACACATTTTTAGTTGGAGACACTTTGCATGGAAGTAGGGTCATAAATGAATGGGGTTTAGGGTTTGGAAGCTCATATCTTATAAAATAAAGAGGATGGCAACCATATTGATTATGTTGATGTATATGAAATTTATGAATATATGGTATGTTTAGACATATAGCTTTCTTTGGATTTTTAGCTAACATTGCAAGTGTTTTTTAGCACTGGGTGTTCCTAATCGGTAATCCCACCTCTTTCATTGAGAAGCTCTTGGAAGAGTCTTGTACTTCACTTCCACTATCAGGCATTTGGCCAAGGCTTCATCTTACATCTACAACACAGATCCTATTGAGGGTTAAGTTGTTTTGCAAGTTGCAGCAGTGGAGACCATCTTTGGGTCACTTCAGTGCTTATTTTCAGTGTAGAAGGGTTCCTTTCCATTGGGAGGATAGTAAGGAAGGCCCTTGAGCATATTTTCAGATCTTGGCATCATGCCACATATTTATTTTCCCCTACAACACAGTTTCATTCCAGATCTGCGTTATTTTGAGGGAGGAGTTACAGGGTGGTTTTGGCACACCATTTGGGGAGGACGTTTTCTAGTGAAGGGATCATCCTTTCATCTAGGATATCCGTGGTAGGAGGCTACATTATTTCCTATATTAGATCAGCCACACTTTCCAGATCTATATGTTGCAGTGAATCTTCAACCCTAGGGCTTTGATTCAGATCTTGTATATTGTTGTTTTGCTGAAAAATCTTTGGGGGTTCTTTTTTGAAGGTTGTATAGAGCCTTTATCTGTATTAGATCTATCTTTTGAGGCATATATGAGCCCTTTATATTTTGTGTACTCATTTTTTGTAGTAGTGCTTTTAAAACTGCACTATAGCAGTGTTCCGATATTTTGATTTATAGTAGCAGCACCTATTTTGAGGGTTTTGTCCATCAGAGGCTTGTTCTATCTTGTTGTACATCTTATGGCCCATTTATTATACATATTTTGTTGTTGTTATTATGATTAGAAGCTCTCCATATTGGCCTCTTGATTTTATATGATGTTTAGCATTACTATTCAACATTTTGCACTATATTCATGCTTTTCCCATTTGGGAATATTACAGTGGTATCAGAGAATAATCTTGGCATAGCCTGTGCATCTTGAAGAAGGAGATACTCTTACTGATAGAGAGAAGAGGTATCAAAGAAGAAGACAACAGAAGTTTGACTATACAAATGACAAAGAAGACAAGGGAAAAATCCCTTTATCCGAAGGAGAAGATGAGGAGAAGGAGTTTCCTAAGTTTCTTCTCAAAGCTATGCAAGACATTTCTAGAGAAATAAAGGAGATGAGAAAGGATAGATACAAGGAATCCCCTAAAGGATTTTAACATGGTAAAGGCTCTGGCATTTCTCATCATTGGAATGATCAACCAGTGCAGCAAAAACAAGTTTCCCAATGCTCTATAATGCCTACATTCTTAGTAGTGGGAAATGAAGGGTTTCAAGAACAAGAATCCCTTTAAGACTATTTCATGGAGTATGAGTCTCAATCTGAGAGATTCAAGGACCACATGATTTTTCAAGAATTTTTTCAAATCAAGGACAATAGGAGACCCAGATATCACAATCGAGGTGGAAGATTCATTCAAAATCATGATCTACACCGCACTATGGGCAGATTTTTCTTACCCAAATTTGATGGGTCATCTAAATGCACTGCAAAATCATGGGTAGAGAAGCTTGTGTTGTCAAGGTAAATACCCTCTGCAAATAGAGGCAATCCTACTAGCCCTAGAGTGGGTATAGCCACAAAAAAAACACGCTATGACATCAATTCCTAGTTAAGAATGGACAGATACTTGGTAGATCACTTACCATAGGTCCCGCGCTATTGTGTCATCCGAGAGAATGGCCGCCTCTCGCTCCTGATTCGACAGATCATGATCCACTCGTTCTCACGCTTGGATAACTGGGCATACAAAAGAAATGAATATGATACACAACATACTATTTCGCATTCCTAACTATCAGTCAGTCGAAGAAGACTAAATCAAATGCATCAAATAAACATAACACAGAGATGGAATCAATACGATAGTCGAGTATATTGATTTAAATAAGGAAGAGTACAACCAGGCTTTAACGTTGTGATCTCCTCCAGCAGGGTTCCAACAGAGCACGTCTCACAAAGCTCGTCAGGAATTCAGACAAGGCTCTCTCTACAGGATCCTCCTTGGTTCAACCTTCTCTATAGCATTACTCATCTATAATATATCTTCTCCAAGTTTAGCTTCTTGGCTATATGTTTAGCTCTAGCTTTTGTAAAGGGAGAAGGCTGGTTTATATAGAGGGAGAAGGAGAGGTTAGGATTCCTATAATCATGGGGGGAGTCCTATCCTCCAAGAATGTTCCATCAACCATTTCCTAAACGAAGTGATCCATGGCTTATCGAGTCATGAGTCATTCCTAAGGTGGTTAAAGGAAAATTCCGCCTCCAATTTGTTAAAAAACATTCCCAAAAAGGCTGGCGTGGGTAAAACAAAGAGACAAAGCACTAGCTGGCATGGGCTTTAGTGCTAATCTTTCCCATTGGAGCGAGGGGTGAACTGGCTACTCGCGCCAATGCCAAAACATAGGTTTTTGGGTGCTTTCTGAGGAGATGTTCAATAGGATAAATCATGTCCTTATGTAGAAGGATGCAATGAAGGTATTTGCAGAGTATGACACTGCTCACAGGTCACGGGAGTCACCATTTTTTTGTTCAGGTAAATCCCCTCTGCGAACAGAGGTGATCCCTCTAGCCCTAGGGTGGGTCTAGCAACTACGGGAACATAATAACATCTACCTTCCTAGATTGTAAATGAAATTTAGAGCAAGGAGGCTGTCCTACCTCATTCTGATGCTATGTTGTCATCTTTCGTCGAAGCTTCTTGATCCGCCGCTCTTCTCAAGCTCGATACACGCTGCTACCAATGTTCGATTACCTGTACAGACAGTTAATATAACACGACAAGTGTAAAACTATGAAAAACATAAAAAAATTACAACCTATCTAACTGATCAAGGAATGCTAGAAATATCATTATAAATGTAAACAAGAGTGGAAGATAAACATCAAATTCATTTTATTATGATAAAGACAAGGGGAGTTTACAACCAAGCCTTGATGTTGAGGCTCTCCTTCGGTAGGTCCGTATCCAAGCACGCTTGCAACACTCTCACACACAAAGGTCTAGGATCTCACTATTTTCCCAATCACACAAAAAAAATCACACTCTGCACTATTCTCCCGAAGCTATGACTGCTTCTTCTCTATGCTAACTTTTACAACTATCTGTTCAACTAGCACATCAATGGAAGATGGCTATATTTATAGAGGAGAGGAGGAGGTTTGGATCCCTACAATAGTGGAAGGGAGGCATTATCCCTTGGGAGGTTTCCCCATAAGGTGGAAACAAGAGGCCAAAGGAGGAAGGCCATGGTTATTCAGTTGAACCACTCCCTATGATACATCCACGAAGTTGTTGTGATTGAAACTTCGCCTCTTTTTTTTTTTTTTTTCCATAAACAGATTAGCACGGGTGCTTAACTGGGACAGAGCGCCAGCTGGCGCGGGCTTAGTGTTAATTTTCCAGGTCGGCACGAGAGTGTAACTGGCTACTCGCGCTAAGGCAAAAACAGGTGTTTTCAGTGGTCTTCTCAGGAAATGGTCAACAGAGGGAATGTTTTCCTCATGGCAATGGATGCAATGATGGTTTTTGCAAGGCATGAAACTTCTAATTAGTCAAAAAATTACCCTCCAATGTGTGATATGGGGATTGCAGGGATAGTGACAAAATACTGTGTAACAGATGCCCCCTAAAGTATGAAGTCCGAACATGAGTGAGGGGTGAAATTATTTACAAGTACGTGCAAGGAACCAGACGCTGATGTTGGGAGACATGCAAATCAAGCATGGATACATATACATAACTAAAATCTCTATTGAAAATACATGAATCCATGGTATAGGCACAACTATCCATCAAGAAAAGGATCATGTGAATGGATCCTCAACATGGACGTAGCCATCCGAATAAAGGGATCTGTTATCACTCAGATTTTCCTTGAAGTTGTGGAAAAGGAAATTAAATCCGAGGTAACCACAAACCAACCTTCAGATACAGAATCTAGCCAATCTGTATCTAGAGAGGGCTCTCTCTTTAAATTTTAGCTTTGTTCTTAGAAAATATTAGGCTAGTTATAAGTCCAAGAGTTTGTTTGAATTTAAATGGTGGAATCCGCCAACTAAGGGCACGATTGAGTATTTCAGGCCATTGGGCTATGGAGTCGAAAGGATGGCTTTACTGTATTAAGTTTTTACACCAAAGATGGCTTTATAGGGCAAGATAGCCAAACAGAGAACAATTTTAGATATTAAAGTGAATGGAATGGATTTTGAAGGGATGAAATACAATTAAGAATCTTTCAACATGTTCAAAGAAAGAAAGTGAATGATTACAAATAAAGAGTAGTTAAGAATTCTTTACTATAGTAATCAAAATGTTTAAACCAGCGAAACAAGAGAAATTAAGAATTCATTATTTATAACCAGTTTAGAAGAAAACATTTAGAATAATCACAATTGAAATCAGAGGACACTTAAGCAATTTTTGATTTATTATTTTTTTTTAATTATTCAGAAATGGAATGCAATGATATTATAAACAAATATAAAACTTTTAAAACATGAGATAGAGAAGACTTATTGATCTGTAGTTAGACACATGAATCCTGCAAAAAGCCTTGAGCTTCAATTCATCATCCAACAAGCCATAAGGAAATTTCTCCAAAGCACTTTATTCCAAAAAATCAATGTTACAACAAAGTAGAAGAATCCCCCTCCAATACTTCCAAGAGTGAAGTATTTATACAAATTCTAAACTAAAATATCTTGAAAAAATATCAAGATTAGTTCACAAATTCTCTCCAACTATTTTACATAAATAGAACTTAAGTAAAAGACACTCAAACTAATGCATATATTTGTGATTGTTTTGTATGGATAGGTGATTACAAAGAGGAGAATTCGAATTTGATCCAACTCTTAGTTGATGATGAGGCATCCAAGTCACTAACTACTTCCTTTCTTTGTGCAATTCTTCTCCAACAATTCTGCAAATTTTAGGTCCAATGAGACCTTTTTATTTCTCAATCCATAATAGATATGTAAAAAGTGAAAGAGGTTATTGTAGATTAATATGTTGGTGATATAAAACTCTTTCCGTTTCCCCAAATTCATCTCCAGCTATGCACAAAAGGCTCTGGAAAAATATGTCTAAAACTAACTTTTACAGAGTCTGAACAATAGCCTATAAAGATGTGCATGTATCTCTCATTCTGAAATCACTGTGAAAAAAGTGAGATATTTTTTTGTAGATATGTCTCTTGGGAACAAAAACCTCCTTCAGTTTTGTATGATGTATTTTTTATTTACCACAATATTCTCTGCAAAATGATGACTTAGCTGGTATTTTCTACAAAAAGTGCTTTCCATCATTGTTTAATATTTCCAAAACCATAATAGCTGTTAGAAAAGTAAGAGAGGTTTTTGTAGATGGTCTTCGTAAGAACATAAACCTCTTTTAGTTTTGAAAAATTCATCTTTTATTGATCACAATAGTTTCTACAAAAAAATGACTAAAACATTAATTTTTTGCAAAATGTTCCTTCTTGTTGTGTTTTTCATCTTTTCACTTTTTTGTTCTTTTAACTGTTTTACTTTCACTTTAGAGAAAATTCAATGTTGGTGAAAGTATTTTCATATCTTTTTACCATTTTACTGCCTCTGTAATTACTTTTAACTTTCACTCTGACTTTTACCTGATACACTTTAACCACTGATGCTCTTTAACTGTTATGCTCTCTAACCGTTCTTTACTGTGTCCTTTTACCTTCAATGTGTAGTTTAGGTTTTTACTGTCTGTTTCAACAGTAAATTGTTTAATATCCTGTTTCATTTGCTTGTATTTCAACTGTATTTTTTATCTTCCATCTCTGTTTGAATAGATTTGATAACACTCTTGGAGTAAACAAGTCTTATGACTAGTATTAAGACTATTTATCCAAGGATGTGGTCTTCTCATCAGCTGTAAAACAAAGCAAATTGTCAAGAAAGAATTGGTTTGCAGGGGAGGTCCAAAAGGTTTCATTTGATTTTGAGAGGTCTATGGAGTGAATCTAGAATGATTTTTGAGAGGTAAACCATGCTCGAATTGGTAAACAGAGGCTTCAGGTGGCGCAGTTGGGCTACAAAGGGTTTTACTGCACAATCAGGTGAAAATGAGCAACAGTAGGGTGTTTGTGTTTAAATGGGTAAACGATTGACATACTTTAACAATGGAATTTGAATTTTCGCGTGGAGGGTGTATTCTTTCACCGTGGACGAGATAATGAAAAGATACCGAATTTTTGTGTTATTGGAAAAGTCAAACGGGGTGGCGGGGCTTTCATAAATGACGCCAAGATGTTACCGGAGGTGAGTCACAAAGGAGGAAGATGGTTTACGGTTTTTCTCATCGCTTTTAGAGGAGGGTGGGTTTTGGGCTTAATGGCAAATAATCGTATTACAACAAGTGGTGGCGTGGCCACGACACTATTCAAAAAAACCACTTTTATTTCGTGTGTTAACTTTGGGGATAATGGATGGCCAGTGGAATCAACGACAACCGTCGATATTGGAGCGGGAGATCGCACGGTGGACGGGACGGGGGGTTGATAGGGTTTTAATGTCGCGGGCCCGACGTGATTTATTACGAATTAATCATTTCGGGAGGCGTTCGATTGGAGGGTTCGGTTATTAATTAATCATATGGATTAATTAATCCCGTTCGAATGGTTGGAAATTGAAAATGCACGGGGATGGATTATTTCAAAGTTTGATTTTAATTAAACTTCGATTTTATTTTTTGTTTTAAACATATATACATATGTTTAAACCTTTTCATATATTTTATTATATGATAATTAAACCAATGTGATTTTCTTACCATAGGGGGCGGGAATAAAATTAATGTTATATTTTAGCCAAAAGGGGGCATATTGTGGGTTTTTGATTTGAATAAGTGGGAATAAAATACTTTTGGCTAAAATAGTTATAATACATGGGTTTTGGGAATATTATATGAAAAGGAATTATATACATAGGAAAAGGTGATTTTCATAGGGATTTAATATATAAATTTAAAGTTAATATGACAAGGGAATAATGTAAAATCAAAATACTTAAATATAACCAAGAAAATGAAGTTTCAAAAGTAAATGGCATTATTATACTTTCATCACTTAGACTTAGAATAAAAAGTGATTCGAGGGTTTATTATGAAATTCTATGAAGTAAATGAATGTGATAATGGATGATTTCAAGTACTTAGGTTTTTTCAATTATTGGGCCGAGGGTCCGGTCCCTCCAAAAGTCAAGGAAATGCCTTTAGCCCCTTTAATCTTCAAATACCTTAGTGCTTAGGGAAATTAGTAAAATCTTTGGGGAAAATGAGAGGGGAAATTAATGATTTTGACCTTGCTTCGCTTTGAAATTCTGCCAATGTAGTGTTCTGGCTTTGCACTTGTGATGAAAGTAAATTCTTAACACATTTTAACACCATCATTCACCACATGAAAATTTGCAACATCATCTACCTACCCTATCTACTTTACTCTACCATTTTTTCTCCTTTATTAGGGTGCACTTAGACTGGCAAACCCTTGTCACACTTTTCTTTTTCTTTTACATGGCAAGCATACCTAAGTCTACACTTATTACATCCAAGGGCTCAGATTAAACTGTTGAGCTCCTTTTATTAACTCTACCTATCTACTTATCTGCCAAGATTACATTGTTTGGCCAGATATTGATTCTCTATTCTACAACATGAAATTGAAAGATGAACTAGCCAAGCTTAAACTATTTGACTATCCATAAATTGTGGCATAGGATACAATTTGCACACAATTTTGTTTATTACATCAGAGAAAAAATTAGTGGCATTTAGACTTGCACACTTTCCTTGGCCTTTATTTTGGTGGGGTTCATTTTCTTTTACTGTTTTGGCCATTTTTATTCTTTTTACCCTTTGATTTTTCTTTTAGGGTATACCCTCTTTACATTTTTTTAATTTTTTGATTTTTTTTTTGATAATATGGAAAAATTTGCAACAAGAAAAGGTATGAACATATTACATAACTCATCAAGTCAATCATGAAATATGAGACCTATTGCTATAGGAGTCTAACACTGGCTCCACTTGGGGATGGCTTTTCCTGGTGAAAAGTCAAGAAAAACAGGTTAGTTGTCCTCATCCATGGACCTTGGTGAACCAGTAAATGTCTTCTGTCTTCTGCAAACTGAAATCTAATCTGAAACTAAAACAACACACAAAATTTTTCAAACCAACTTAATGAAAAACTAGCTGAAAATTGGAAACTAAAAAAATGCTCAAAATTCTGAGCTTATTATCACTCATCTACCTACTCAATCTACTATTCAACTGATAGTTAGGTAAAATGAAATAGGCAATGCAACCATTCAAGCATTATGTACTTTGATAGATTTTGTTTCATTTTCTTGTTTATTATCAAAATTGTACTTCTGCAACCTATTAGAAACTTGTCAACAAATGAAAGGATAAGGAAACACTTCATTTCCTTTTTTGACTCTAGAAACTTTACAAAAGGATCTTCCAGAATATATACACTAATGTTTAACTAATCTAAACAACTATACATTTGTTCTGGATGGCCTCCATACCATGAATATGAAATGTTATTTTCGTCTTTATCTACGTGCAAACTTTCAGATAAGATTTGTGATGATATTCCTACTGATTGTAATGTTTTACTGTTGAATCCTTTATCATCTTGATTCTGAAAATCATAGTTAGTTAACAGAGGAATGCTTTGAATGCCTTCAATATTCAACATATCTGCTATTGGATCCTGACAAACTTGGGAAAATGGCTGCAACCTATAACATATAGGTTTCCATGAGACTTCATAAACTTCACCAAGCTTCTCATCCTTTTCATTAAATATGTTATACCACATTTCCTTTAAACATTGAAATGATTCAAAAAATAATGGTATGGAACTTTCTTGTGTCATTTGATCATTTATTTCAATGGGAACTGATAACTGCAATTGCGAAACTGAAAAATCTTGATGAATAGTTTCATTATATTCTTTGTTTTCAATCACAATTCCTAAATATTACTGATTATTGATGGCATGATAGTTGTCTCTAATGAACTGAAATGAATCAAAACAAAGAGGTAAATAATCTTCACTTATTTCCACATTTTCTGCTCTTTCTTCCTCATTCTCATGGCTGATCTGTACTGGCTGATCACTGTCTTCAATATGGTGAAACTGAGTTTCTTCATCCCACAAACTAGCTTTTGATGGCTCTTTAAAGTTAGCTTGAGTTTGGAGAACATAACTATCATCATAATGATCATACTTAGGAAAATAATCAAAAGAAGGAATGTCATCAAACATACACATTAGATCAACAAATGCTTCTTCCTCATATTGATTTGTAAATTCATTTTCTGATCTATGATAATTGGAATTAGTAGGAATTTGTTCATGGCTATCAGCCTCTTCTATTTCTTCATGGTGATTTTGAATAAAAAATTCATCTTTCATAGTGATCTCATGTGTTCTTTCATCTAGTTTTCTTACCAAAAGGTTGAGTTTTACCTCTGTAATGTTTTTCTTTTCCTCTTCTTCTGCTTTCAACTTTTCCTGTTTGATTTGGAGATTAACTTCCACGTCAACTGCAACGTTCTGCATCTGTACAAGTGTTTTTGGATCTCTTTCTCTTAATCGAAATTTTATTTCTGGATCAAAGGCACTTGGATAATGCAAGAGAGTTGAATCATGAGGAGGTCTAATATTTTATGGCAATGAATAATAAACTTGATTAAATCTGTCATAAAATTGTTGTATTGTTTCATTTGAATGTATTTTTAATTGATTATATTCTTCCATGATCACAAAATGATTAACTTTCATTATCCATCTATCAAGGAAAAGTTTGATAAACTGCTGGAAATTTGAGATGCTAGCATTAGGCAGATTTTTGAACCAATTCTTTATTCTATTTTGCAAAGAAAGAGCAAAAAGTCTGATTTTAACTTCATCTTCATCAATCTCAAATAAATCCAAATAATTTTCAAAACCTTGAATATGTTTTTGGGTAGTGATACCATTCTCTCCATCAAATCTAGGAAGATACTTGTAGTATTTTTTAGGAAAATCATGGAGTATAGGAGGTAAAATAAGGGGCTTATATCTATCTGGAAATTTATATGGCACAGGGATATGTACAAGGATTGTAAGATCAGTCTTGATTATTTGAGGCTTCTTAATTGGAAAATGATCAGCATTAGATTCATAAGAAAGCTACTCAAAGATATTAGGAGAATTATTACTTACAGTGTTCAAAGGAAAATAATTAAAAACTAATCTAAGATCTTCTATAAAATACAATATACATTGAAAAATTTTCTTAATGAGAAAGAAAATAATGTCTTGGATTAAGATCCAAGTTGAAAGCCTGAACTTTCCATATTGTTCTTCGAGGTTCATTCCTCCAGTGGAGTCTTGATTGTGAAATTGATTTGGAGTCGCCAGGTGGAAGATTTTAACCTTTGTGTGTCTGATCCCTGTCCACCATCATAGATCAGATCTAAACCTATAAAACAATTCTGAAGAAAAATTTAGTTCTTCAGGAAACCAAATTTTGAGTATTTTATGATTTTTTTTTTTTTTTTTTATGAATTCAAAACGACTTCTATAATTTCTTTAAGAGGTTTCAGATATTGGATTTAAATTTTCTTAAAGATTTATTGAACTAGAGAAAATGATTGAATGTTTGAAACCAAAGTTCAGTTTATAAGCTAGACCAGAGATATACTGAAGCAACATTTATTTACTATGCAATTGCAGAGCAAAAGTAGTTCAAAGGCTACCTGGCTGATCTTCAGGCTTTGTCTGTAGCTTATAAGCAAACAATAGTAACAATTAAAATGATTCAGCTCCCCAGTGGAGTCGCCACTATGTTATTACAAATATTTTCCTTGAAGTTGTGGAAAAGGAAAGTAAATCCGAGGTAACCAAAAACCAACCTTCAGATACAGAATCTAGCCAATCTGTATCCAGAGAGGGCTCTCTCTTTAAAATTTAGCTTTGTTCTTAGAAAATATTAGGCTAGTTATAAGTCTAAGAGTTTGTTTGAATTTAAATGGTGGAATCCACCAACTAAGGGCACGATTGAATATTTCAGGCCATTGGGCTATGGAGTCGGAAGGATGGCTTTACTGGATTAAGTTTTTACACCAAAGATGGCTTTGCAGGGCAAGATAGCCAAACAGAGAACAATTTTAGATATTAAAGTGAATGAAATGGATTTTGAAGGGATGAAAGGCAATCAAGAATCTTTCAACATGTTCAAAGAAAGAAAGTGAATGATTACAAATAAAGAGCAGTTAAGAATTCCTTACTATAGTAATCAAAATGTTTAAACCAACGAAACAAGAGCAATTAAGAATTCATTGTTTATAACCAGTTTAGAAGAAAACATTTAGAATAATCACAATTGAAATCAGAGTACACTTAAGTGATTTTTGATTTATTCTTTTTTGTTAATTATTCAGAAATGGAACGCAATGATATTATAAACAAATATAAAACTTTTAAAACATGAGATAGAGAAGACTTATTGATCTGTAGTTAGACACATGAATCCTGCAAAAAGTCTTGAGCTTCAATTCATCATCAAAAAAGCCATAAAGAAATTTATCCAAAGCACTTTATTCCAAAAAATCAATGTTACAGCAAAGTAGAAGAATCCCCCTCCAATACTTCCAAGAGTGAAATATTTATACAAATTCTAAACTAAAATATCTTGAAAAAATATCAAGATTAGTTCACAAATCTCTCCAACTATTTTACATAAATAGAACTTAAGTAAATGACACTCAAACTAATGAATCTATTTGGAACTATTTTGTATGGATAGGTGATGACAAAGAGGAGAATTCGAATTTGATCAAACTCTTAGTTGATGATGAGGCATCCAAGTCACTAACTGCTTCCTTTCTTTGTGCAATTCTGCTCCAACAATTTTGCAAATTTTGGGTCCAATGAGACCTTTTTATTTCTCACTCCGTAATAAATATGTAAAAAGTGAAAGAGGTTATTGTAGATTAATATGTTGGTGCGATAAACGTCTTTCATTTTCCTCAAATTCCTCTCCATCTATGCACAGAAGGCTCTGCAATAATATGTGTAAAACAGAGTTTTACAGAGTCTGAAAAATAGCCCGTAAAGATGTGCATGTATCTCTCATTTTGAAATCACTGTGAAAAAAGTGAGATAGGTTTTTGTAGATATGTCTCTGAGGAACAAAAAAATCCTTCATTTTTGTATGATGTATTTTTTATTTACCACAATCTTCTCTGCAAAATGATGACTTAACTGGTATTTTCTGCAAAAAGTGCTTTCCATCATTGTTTAATATTTCCAAAACCATAATAGTTGTTAGAAAAGTGAGAGAGGTTTTTGTAGACGGTCCTCTTAAGAACATAAACCTCCTTCAGGTTTGAAAAATTCATCTTGGATTAATCACAATAGTTTCTGCAAAACAATGACTAAAACATTAAATTTCTGCAAAAACGTTCCTTCTTGTTGTGTTTTTCATCTTTTCACTTTTTTGTTCTTTTAACTGTTTTACATTCACTTTAGATAAACTTCAATGTTGGTGAAAGTATTCTCATCTCTTTTTACCATTTTACTGCCTCTGTAATTACTTTTACTATTTTACCTTTGACTGCTTTGTAACTTTATTTTAACTTTCATTCTGACTTTTACCTGATACACTTTAACCACTGATACTCTTTAACTGTTATGCTCTCTAACTGTTCTTTACTGTGTCCTTTTACTTTGAATGTGTAGTTTAGGTTTTTACTGTCTGTTTCAACAGTAAATCATTTAATATCCTGTTTCCTTTGCTTGTCTTTCAACTGTATGTTTTATCTTCCATCTCTGTTTGAATAGATTTGATAATTTTCTTAGAGTAAACAAGTCTTATGACTAGTATTAAGACTGTTTATCCAAGGATGTGGTCTTCTGATCATCTGTAAAACAAAACAAATTGTTAATAAAGCATTGGTTTGCAGGGGAGGTCGAAAAGGTTTCATTTGATTTTGAGAGGTCTGTGGAGTGAATCTAGAATGATTTTTGGTAGGTAAACCATGCTCGAATTGGTTAACAGAGGTTTCAGGTGGCACAGTTGGGTTACAAAGTGTTTTACTGCACAATAAGGTAAAAATGAGCAACACTAGGGTGTTTGTGCTTAAACGAGTAAATGGTTGACAGATTTTAACAATTGGAATTTGAATTTTTTACGTGGAGGGTGTATTCTTTCACTGTGGACGAGATAATGAAAAGACACGAATTTTTGTTTTATTGGAAAAGTCAAACGGGGTGGCGGGGTTTTTAATAAATGACGTCAGCATGTACTGGAGGTGAGTCATAGGGGGGAAGATGGTTTACGGTTTTTTCCGCATTGCTTTTAGAGGAGGGTGGTTTTGGGAGGAATGGCAGCGAATCGATACAGCAAGTGACGTGTGGCCACAACACTATTCAAAAACCACTTTTATTTCGCGCGTTAACTTTCAGATAAGGGATGGCCAGTGGATTCAACGACAACCGTCAATATTGGTGCGGGAGATCGCACGGTGGACGGGACGGGGAGTTGATAGGGTTTTAGTGGCGCGGTCTCGACGTGATTTATTATGAATTAATCATTTCGAGAGGCATTTGATTGGAGGGTTCGATTATTAATTAATCATATGGATTAATTAATCCCTTTCGAATGGTTGGAAATGGAAAATGCGTGGGGATGGATTATTTCAAAGTTTGATTTTAATTAAACTTTGGGTTTACTTTTTTTTTTAAAGATATATACATATGTTTAAACCTTTTCATATATTTTATTATATGATAATTAAACCAATGTGATTTTCTTACCATAGGGGGCGGGAATAGAATTAATGTTATATTTTAGCCAAAAACGGGCATATTGTGGGTTTTTTATTTGAATAAGTGAGAATAAAATACTTTTGGCTAAAATAGTTATAATACATGGGTTTTGGGAATATTATATGAAAAGAAGTTATATACATAGGAAAATGTGATTTTCATAGGGAGTTAATATATAAATTAGAGTTAATATGACCATGGGACAATGTAAACTCAAAATACATTAATATAACTAAGAAAGTGAAGATTTAGAAGCAAATTTCATGGTAATCACTTCATCACTTAAACTTAGGATAAAATGTGATTTTGAGGGTTTATTATGAAATTATATGAAGTAAATGAGTATGATGATGAATGATTTTAAGCACTTAGGCTTTTCCAATTATTGGGCCGAGGGTCTGGTCCCTCCAAAAGTCAAGGAAATTCCTTGAGCCCCTTTAATCTTCAAATACCTTAGTGCTTAGGGGAATTAGTAAAATGTTTAGGGAAAATGAGAGGGAAAGTTAATAATTTAACTTTGCTCTACTATGAAATTTTCCAATGTAGTATCTGCCTTTGCATTTGTGATGAAAACAAAATATTTAACACATCTAGAGCCATCATCCATCACATGTAATTCTGCAACATCATCTACCTACCCTATCTACTTTACTCTACCATTTTTTCTCCTTTATTAGGGTGCACTTAGACTGGAAAACCCTTATCACACTTTTCTTTTTCTTTTACATGGAAAGCCTACCTAAGTCTACACTTATTACATTCAAGGGCTCAGATTAAACTGTTGAGCTCCTTTTATTAACTCTACCTACCTACTTATCTGCCAAGATTAAACTGTTTGGCCAGATATTTATTCTTTATTATACAACATGAAATTGAAAAATGAATGAGTCAAGTTTAAACTGTTTGACTCTTCATAAATTGTGGCAAATATTTGACAAACTGCACACAATTTTGTTTATTACATCAGAGCAAAAAGTAGTGGCATTTAGACTTGCACACTTTCCTTGGCCTTTCTTTTGGCGGGGTTCATTTTCTTTTACTTTTTTGGCCAATTTTATTTTTTCACCCTTTGATTTTTCTTTTAGGGTATACCCTCTTTACATTTTTAATTTTTTTTTTAATTTTTTTATTTTTAAAGAATATGGAACACCTTTGTAACAAGAAAAAGGTTTGAACATATTGCATAGCTCATCAAGTCAATCATGAAATATGACACCTATTGGTATAGGAGTCTAACACTGGCTCCACTTGGGGATGGCTTTTCCTGGTGAAAAGTCAAGAACAACAGGTCAGTTGTCCTCATCCATTAACCTTGATGAACCAGTAAATGTCTTCTGTCTTCTGCAAATTGAAATCTAATCTGAAATTAAAACAACACACAAAAATTTTCAAACCAACTTAATGAAAAACTAGCTGAAAATTCAAAACTAAAAAAAATGCTCAAAATTATGAGCTTATTAGCGCTCATCTACCTACTCAATCTACTGTTCAACTGCTAGTTAGGTAAAATGAAATAGCCAATGCAACCATTCAAGCATTATGTACTTTGATAGATTTTGTTGCATTTTATTGTTGATTATCAAAATTGTACTTCTGCAACCTATTAGAAACTTGTCAACAAATGAGAGGATAAGGAAACACTTGATTTCCTTTGTTGACTCTAGAAACTGTACAAAAGGATCTTCCAAAATATATATACTGATGTTTAACTGATCTGAACAACTGCACATTTGTTCTGGATGGCCTCCATACCATGAATATGAAATGTTATTTTCATCTTTATCTCCCTGTAAACTTTCAGATAAGATTTGTGATGATATTCCTACTGATTGTAATGTTTGAGTGTTGAATCCTTTATCATCTTGATTCTGAAAATCATAGTTAGTTAATAGAGGAATTCTTTGACTGCCTTCAATATTCAACATATCTGTTATTGGATCCTGAAAAACTTGGGAAAATGGCTGCAACCCATAGCATATAGGTTTCTATGAGACTTCATAAACTTCACCAAGTTTCTCATCCTTTTCATTAAATATGTTATACCACATTTCCTTTAAACATTGAAATGATTCAAAAAATAATGGTATGGAACTTTCTTGTGTTATTTGATCATTTATTTCAATGGAAACTGATAACTGCAATTGTGAAACTGAAAAATCTTGATCAATAGTTTCATTGTCTTCTTTGTTGTCAATCACAATTCCTAAAGATTGTTGATTATTGATGGCATGATAGTTATCTCTAATGAACTGAAATGAAGCAAAACAAAGAGGTAAAGAATATTCACTTATTTCCACATTTTCTGCTCTTTCTTCCTCATTCTCATGGTTGATCTATACTGGCTTATCACTGTCTTCAATCTGCTGAAACTGAGTTTCTTCATCCCACAAACTAGCTTTTGATTTCTCTGTAAAGTTAACTTGAGTTTGTAGAACATAACTATCATCATAATGATCATATTTAGGCAAATCATCAAAAGAAGGAATGTCATCAAACATACATATTAGATCAACAAATTTTTCTTCCTCATATTGATTTGTAAATTCATTTTCTGATCTATGATAATTGGAATTAGTAGGAATTTGTTCATGGCTATCAACCTCTTCTATTTATTCATGGTGATTTTGAATAAAAAATTCATCTTTCATAGTGATCTCATCTGTTCTTTCATCTAGTTTTCTTACCAAAAGGTTGAGTTTTACCTCTGTAATGTTTTTCTTTTCCTCTTCTTCTACTTTCAACTTTTCCTGTTTGATTTGGAGATTAACTTCCACGTCAACTGCAATGTTCTGCATCTGTACAAGTGTTTTTGGATCTCTTTCTCTTAATCAAAATTCTATTTCTGGATCAAAGGCACTTGGATAATGCAAGAGAGCTGAATCATGAGGAGGTCTAATATTTTCTGGAAATGAATAATAAACCTGATTAAATCTGTCAAAAAATTGTTGTATTGTTTCATTTGAATGTCTTTTTAATTGATTATATTCTTCCATGATCACAAAATGATTAACTTTCATTATCCATCTATCAAGGAAAATTTTAATAAACTGCTGGAAATTTGAGATGCTAGCATTAGGCAGATTTTTGAACCAATTCTTTATTCTATTTGCAAAGAAAGAAAAAAAAGTCTTATTTTAACATCATCTTCATCAATCTCAAATAAATCCAAATAATTTTCAAAACCTTGAATATGTTTTTGGGCAGTGATACCATTCTCTCCATCAAATCTAGGAAGATACTTGTAATATTTTTTAGGAAAATCATGGAGTATAGGAGGTAAAATAAGGGGCTTATATCTATCTGGAACTTTATATGGCACAGGGATATGTACAGGGATTGTAAGATCAATCTTGATTATTTGAGGCTTCTTAATTGGAAAATGATCAGCATTAGATTCATAAGAAAACTGCTCAAAGAGATTAGGAGAATTATTACTTACAATCTTCAAAGGAAAATAATTAAAAACTAATCTAAGATCTTCCATAAAATACAATATAAATTGAAAAAATTTCTTAATGAGAAATAACATAATGTCTTGGATTAAGATCCAAGTTGAAAGCCTAATCTTTCCATATTGTTCTTTGAGGTTCATTCCTCCAGTGGAGTCTTGATTGTGAAATTTATTTGGAGTCTCCAGGTGGATGATTTTAACCTTTGTGTGTCTGATCCCTGTCCACCATCATAGATCAGATCTAAACCTGTAAAACAATTCTGAAGAAAAAGTTAGTTCTTCAGGAAACCAAACTTTGAGTATTTTATGATTATTTTGTTTTTTTTTAAATGAATTTTCAAAACAACTTCTATAATTTCTTTAAGAAGTTTCAGATATTGGATTTAAATTTTCTTAAAGATTTATTGAACTAGAAAAACTGATTGAATGTTTGAAACCAAAGTTCAGTTTATAAGCTAGACCAGAGATATACTGAAGCAACATTTATTTACTATGCAATTGCAGAGCAAAAGCAGTTCAAAGGCTACCTGGCTGATCTTCAGGCTCTGTCTGTAGCTTATAAGCAAACAATAGTAACAATTAAAATGATTCAGCTCCCCAGTGGAGTCGCCACTATGTTATCGCTCAGATTTTCCTTGAAGTTGTGGAAAAGGAAAGTAAATCCGAGGTAACCACAAACGAACTTTCAGATACAGAATCTAGCCAATCTGTATCCAGAGAGGGCTCTCTCTTTAAAATTTAGCTTTGTTCTTAGAAAATATTAGGCTAGTTATAAGTCCAAGAGTTTGTTTGAATTTAAATGGTGGAATCCGCCAACTAAGGTCACGATTGAGTATTTCAGGCCATTGGGCTATGGAGTCGAAAGGATGGCTTTACTGGATTAAGTTTTTACACCAAAGATGGCTTTGCAGGGCAAGATAGCCAAACAGAGAACAATTTTAGATATTAAAGTGAATGGAATGGATTTTTAAGGGATGAAAGGCAATTAAGAATCTTTCAACATGTTCAAAGAAAGAAAGTGAATGATTACAAATAAAGAGCAGTTAAGAATTCTTTACTATAGTAATCAAAATGTTTAAACCAGCGAAACAAGAGAAATTAAGAATTCATTGTTTATAACCAGTTTAGAAGAAAACATTTAGAACAATAACAATTGAAATCAGAGTACACTTAAGCAATTTCTGATTTATTCTTTTTTGTCAATTATTCAGAAATGGAACACAATGATATTATAAACAGATATAAAACTTTTAAAACATGAGATAGAGAAGACTTATTGATATGTAGTTAGACACATGAATCCTACAAAAAGTCTTGAGCTTCAATTCATCATCCAGCAAACCATAAAGAAATTTCTCCAAAGCACTTTATTCCAAAAAAAACAATGTTACAGCAAAGTAGAAGAATCCACATAAAATACTTCCAAGAGTGAAGTATTTATACAAATTCTAAACTAAAATATCTTGAAAAAAATATCAAAATTGGTTCACAAATCTCTCCAACTATTTTATATAAATAGAACTTAAGTAAAGGACACTCAAACTAATGCATCTATTTGGCACTATTTTTGATGGATAGGTGATGACAAAGAGGAGAATTCGAATTTGATCCAACTCTTAGTTGATGATGAGGCATCCAAGTCACTAACTGCTTCCTTTCTTTGTGCGATTCTGCTCCAACAATTCTGCAAATTTGGGATCCAATGAGACATTTTTATTTCTCAATCCCTAATAGATATGTAAAAAGTGAAAGAGGTTATTGTATATTAATATGTTGGCGAGATAAATATCTTTCAGTTTCCCCAAATTCCTCTCCATCTATGCACAAAAGGCTCTGAAAAAATATGTGTAAAACAGAGTTTACAGAGTCTGAAAAATAGCCTGTAAAGATGTGCATGTATATCTCATTTTGTAATCACTGTGAAAAACGTGAGATAGGTTTTTGTATATATGTCTCTTAGGAACAAAAACCTCCTTCATTTTTGTATTATGTATTTTTTATTTACCACAATCTTCTCTTCAAAATGATGACTTAACTAGTATTTTCTACAAAAAGTGCTTTCCATCATTGTTTAATATTTCCAAAACCATAATAGATGTTAGAAACGTGAGAGAGGTTTTTGTAGATGGTTCTCTTAAGAACATAAAACTCCTTCAGTTTTTCAAAATTCATCTTGGATTGATCACAATAGTTTCTGAAAAACAATGACTAAAACATTAAATTTCTGCAAAAATGTTCTTTCTTGTTGTGTTTTTCATCTTTTTCACTTTTTTGTTCTTTTAACTGTTTTAATTTCACTTTAGATAAACTTCAATGTTGGTGAAAGCATTTTCATCTCTTTTTACCATTTTACTGCCTCTGTAATTACTTTTATTGTTTTACCTTTGACTGCTCTGTAACTTCATTTTAACTTTCACTCTGACTTTTACCTGATACACTTTAACCACTGATACTCTTTAACTGTTATGCTCTCTAACCATTCTTTACTGTGTCCTTTTACCTTGAATGTGTAGTTTAGGTTTTTACTGTCTGTTTCAACAGTAAATCGTTTAATATCCTGTTTCCTTTGCTTGTCTTTCAACTGTATGTTTTATCTTCCATCTCTATTTGAATAGATTTTATAATACTCTTAGAGTAAACAAGTCTTATGAATAATATTAAGACTGTTTATCCAAGGATGTGGTCTTCTGATCACCTGTAAAACAAAACAAATTGTTAAGAAAACATTGGTTTGCAGGGGAGGCCGAAAATGTTTCATTTGATTTTGAGAGGTCTGTGGAGTGAATCTAGAATGATTTTTGGGAGGTAAACCATGCTCGAATTGGTTAACAGAGGTTTCAGGTGGGACAACTGGGTTACAAAGGGTTTTAATACACAATCAGGTAAAAATGAGCAACACTAGCGTGTTTTTGCTTAAACGGGTAAACGGTTGACAGAGTTTAACAATTGGAATTTGAATTTTCTGTGTGGAGGGTGTATTCTTTGACTGTGGACGAGATAATGAAAAAGACACGAATTTTTGTTTTATTGGAAAAGTCAAATGGGGTGGCGGGGTTTTTAATAAATGACGTCATCATGTACTAGAGGTGAGTTACAGGGGGGAAGATGGTTTACAGTTTTGTCCGCACTGCTTTTAGAGGAGGGTGGTTTTGGGCGGAATGGCAGCGAATCGATACAGCAAGTGACGCTTGGCCACGACACTATTAAAAAACCACTTTTATTTCGCGCGTTAACTTTCGGATAAGGGATGGCCAGCGGAATCAACGACAGTCGTCGATATTGGAGCGGGAGATCGCATGGTGGACAGGACGGGGAGTTGATAGGGTTTTAGTGGCGCTGGCCCGACGTGATTTATTATGAATTAATCATTTCGGGAGGCGTTTGATTGGAGGGTTCGGTTATTAATTAATCATATGGATTAATTAATCCCTTTCGAATGGTTGGAAATGGAAAATGTGCGGGGATGGATTATTTCAAAGTTTGATTTTAATTAAACTTTGGGTTTACTTTTTGTTTTAAACATATAGTATATGTCAACCCTTTCATATTTTATTATATGATATTTAAACCAATGTGACTTTTCAACACATAGGGGAAGTAGAATAGAATTAATGTTATATTTTACCCAAAAGGGGGCATATTGTGGGTTTTTGATTTGAATAAGTGGGAATAAAATACTTTTGGCTAAAATAATTATAATACATAGGTTTTGGGAATATTATATGAAAAGGAGTTATATACATAGGAAAAGGTGATTTTCATAGGGATTTAATATATAAATTAGAGTTAATATGACCATGGGACAATGTAAACTCAAAATACATTAATATAACTAAGAAAGTGAAGATTTAGAAGCAAATTGCATGATAATCACTTCATCACTTAAACTTAGGATAAAATGTGATTTTGAGGGTTTATTATGAAATTCTATGAAGTGAATGAGTATGATGATGAATGATTTTAAGTACTTAGGCTTTTCCAATTATTGGGCCGAGGGTCCGGTCCCTCCAAAAGTCAAGGAAATGCCTTGAGCCCCTTTAATCTCCAAATACCTTAGTGCTTAGGGGAATTAGTAAATTGTTTAGGGAAAATGAGAGGGAAAGTTAATAATTTGACTTTGCTCTGCTGTGAACTTTTCCAATGTAGTATCTACCTTTGCATTTGTGATGAAAACAGAAGATTTAACACATCTAGAGCCATCATCCATCAAATGTAATTCTACAACATCATCTACCTACCCTATCTACTTTACTCTACCATTTTTTCTCCTTTATTAGGGTGCACTTAGACTAGCAAACCCTTATCACACTTTTCTTTTTCTTTTACATGGCAAGCTTACCTAAGTCTACACTTATTACATCCAAGGGCTCAAATTAAACTGTTGAGCTCCTTTTATTAACTCTACCCACCTACTTATCTGCCAAGATTAAACTGTTTGGCCAGATATTTATTCTCTATTCTACAACATGAAATTGAAAAATGAATGAGTCAAGTTTAAACTGTTTGACTCTTCATAAATTGTGGAAAATATTTGACAAACTAAACACAATTTTTTTATTACATCAGAGAAAAAAGTAGTGGCATTTAGACTTGCACACTTTCCTTGGCCTTTCTTTTGGCGGGGTTCATTTTCTTTTACTTTTTTGGCAAATTTTATTTTTTCACCCTTTGATTTTTCTTTTAGGGTATACCCTCTTTACATTTTTTAAAATTTTTTTGATTTTTTGATTTTTAAAGAATATGGAACACCTTTGTAACAAGAAAAAGGTTTGAACATATTGCGTAGATCATCAAGTCAATCATGAAATATGACACCTATTCGTATAGGAGTCTAACACTGGCTCCACTTGGGGATGGCTTTTCCTGGTGAAAAGTCAAGAACAGCAGGTCAGTTGTCCTCATCCATTGAGCTTGGTGAACCAGTAAATGTCTTCTGTCTTCTACAAACTGAAATCTAATCTGAAACTAAAACAACACACGAAAATTTTCAAACCAACTTAATGAAAAACTAGCTGAAAATTGAAAACTAAAAAAAATGCTCAAAATTCTGAGCTTATTAGCACTCATCTACCTACTCAATCTACTGTTCAACTGCTAGTTAGGTAAAATGAAATAGCCAATGTAACCATTCAAGCATTATGTACTTTGATAGATTTTGTTGCATTTTCTTGTTGATTATCAAAATTGTACTTCTGCAAACTATTAGAAACTTGTCAACAAATGAGAGGATAAGGAAACACTTGATTTCCTTTGTTGACTCTAGAAACTGTACAAAAGGATCTTCCAAAATATATACACTGAAGTTTAACTGATCTAAACAACTGTACATCTGTTCTGGATGGCCTCCATGCTATGAATCTGAAATATTATTTTCGTCTTTATCTCCCTGCAAACTTTCAGATAAGATTTGTGATGATATTCCTACTAATTGTAATGTTTGAGTGTTGAATCCTTTATCATCTTGATTCTGAAAATCATAGTTAGTTAATAGAGAAATGCTTTGACTTCCTTCAATATTCAACATATCTGCTATTGGATCCTGAAAAACTTGGGAAAATGGCTGCAACCCATAGCATATAGGTTTCCATGAGACTTCATAAACTTCACCAAGTTTCTCATCCTTTTCATTAAATATGTTATACCACATTTCCTTTAAACATTGAAATGATTCAAAAAATAATGTTATGGAACTTTCTTGTGTTATTTGATAATTTATTTCAATGGAAACTGATAAATGCAATTGTGAAACTGAAAAATCTTGATCAATAGTTTCATTATCTTCTTTGTTGTCAATCACAATTCCTAAAGATTGTTGATTATTGATGGCATGATAGTTGTCTCTAATGAACTGAAATGAAGCAAAACAAAGAGGTAAAGAATCTTCACTTATTTCCACATTTTCTGCTCTTTCTTCCTCATTCTCATGGTTGATCTATACTGGCTTATCACTGTCTTCAATCTGCTGAAACTGAGTTTCTTCATCCCACAAACTAGCTTCTGATTGCTCTGTAAAGTTAACTTGAGTTTGTAGAACATAACTATCATCATAATGATCATATTTAGGCAAATCATCAAAAGAAGGAATGTCATCAAACATACACATTAGATCAACAAATTCTTCTTCCTCATATTGATTTGTAAATTCATTTTCTGATCTATGATAATTTGAATTAAGAGGAATTTTTTCATGGCTATCAACCTCTTCTATTTCTTCATGGTGATTTTGAATAAAAAATTCTTCTTTCATAGTGATATCATGTGTTATTTCATCTAGTTTTCTTACCAAAAAGTTGAGTTTTATTTCTGCAATGTGTTTCTTTTCCTCTTCTTCTGCTTTCAACTTTTCATGTTTGATTTGGAGATTAACTTCCACATCAACTGCAATGTTCTGCATCTGTACAAGTGTTTTTGGATCTCTTTCTCTTAATCGAAATTCTATTTCTGGATCAAAGGCACTTGGATAATGCAAGAGAGCTGAATCATGAGGAGGTCTAATATTTTATGGCAATGAATAATAAACTTGATTAAATCTGTCAGAAAATTGTTGTATTGTTTCATTTGAATGTCTTTTTAATTGATTATATTCTTCCATGATCACAAAATGATTAACTTTGATTATCCATCTATCAAGGAAAAGTTTGATAAACTGCTGGAAATTTGAGATGCTAGCATTAGGCAGATTTTTGAACCAATTCTTTATTCTATTTTGCAAAGAAAGAGAAAAAATTCTGATTTTATCATCATCTTCATCAATCTCAAATAAATCCAAATAATTATCAAAACCTTGAATATGTTTTTGGGCAGTGATACCATTCTCTCCATCAAATCTAGGAATATACTTGTAGTATTTTTTAGGAAAATCATGGAGTATAAGAGGTAAAATAAGGGGCTTATATCTATCTGGAACTTTATATGGCACAGGGATATGTACAGGGATTGTAAGATCAGTCTTGATTATTTGAGGCTTCTTAATTGGAAAATGATCAGCATTAGATTCATAAGAAAGCTGCTCAAAGAGATTAGGAGAATTATTACTTACAATGTTCAAAGGAAAATAATTAAAAACTAATCTAAGATCTTCTATAAAATACAATATACATTGAAAAAATTTCTTAATGAGAAAGAACATAATGTCTTGGATTAAGATACAAGTTGAAAGCCCGATCTTTCCATATTGTTCTTTGAGGTTCATTCCTCCAGTGGAGTCTTGATTGTGAAATTGATTTGGAGTCACCAGGTGGATGATTTTAACCTTTGTGTGTCTGATCCCTGTCCACCATCATAGATCAGATCTAAACCTGTAAAAAAATTCTGAAGAAAAAGTTAGTTCTTCAGGAAACCAAATTTTGAGTATTTTATAATTATTTTGTTTTTTTTTTTATGAATTTTCAAAACAACTTCTATAATTTCTTTAAGAGGTTTCAGATATTGGATTTAAATTTTCTTAAAGATTTATTTAACTAGAGAAACTGATTGAATGTTTGAAACCAAAGTTCAGTTTATAAGCTAGACCAGAGATATACTGAAGCAACATTTATTTACTATGCAATTGCAGAGCAAAAGTAGTTCAAAGGCTACCTGGCTGATCTTCAGGCTCTGTCTGTAGCTTATAAGTAAACAATAGTAACAATTAAAATGATTCAGCTCCCCAGTGGAGTCGCCACTATGTTATCACTCATATTTTCCTTGAAGTTGTGGAAAAGGAAAGTAAATCCGAGGTAACCACAAAGCAACCTTCAGATACAGAATCTAGCCAATCTGTATCCAGAGAGGGCTCTCTCTTTAAAATTTAGCTTTGTTCTTAGAAAATATTAGGCTAGTTATAAGTCTAAGAGTTTGTTTGAATTTAAATGGTGCAATCCACCAACTAAGGGCACGATTGAGTATTTCAGGCCATTGGGCTATGGAGTCGAAAGGATGGCTTTACTGGATTAATTTTTTACACCAAAGATGGCTTTGTAGGGCAAGATAGCCAAACAGAGAACAATTTTAGATATTAAAGTGAATGGAATGGATTTTGAAGGGATAAAAGGAAATTAAGAATCTTTCAACATGTTCAAAGAAAGAAAGTGAATGATTACAAATAAAGAACAGTTAAGAATTCTTTACTATAGTAATCAAAATGTTTAAACCAGTGAAACAAGAGCAATTAAGAATTCATTGTTTATAACCAGTTTAGAAGAAAACATTTAGAATAATCACAATTGAAATCAGAGTACACTTAAGCAATTTCTGATTTATTCTTTTTTGTTAATTATTCAGAAATGGAACGCAATGATATTATAAACAGATATAAAACTTTTAAAACATGAGATAGAGAAGACTTATTGATCTGTAGTTAGACACATGAATCCTACAAAAAGTCTTGAGCTTCAATTCATCATCCAACAAGCCATAAAGAAATTTCTCCAAAGCACTTTATTCCAAAAAATCAATGTTACAACAAAGTAGAAGAATCCCCCTCCAATACTTCCAAGAGTGAATTATGTATACAAATTCTAAACTAAAATATCTTGAAAAAATATCAAGATTAGTTCACAAATCTCTCCAACTATTTTACATAAATAGAACTTAAGTAAAGGAAACTCAAAATAATGCATCTATTTGGCACTATTTTGTATGGATAGGTGATGAAAAAGAGGAGAATTCAAATTTGATCCAACTCTTAGTTGATGATGAGGCATCCAAGTCACTAACTGCTTCATTTCTTTGTGCAATTCTGCTCCAACAATTCTGCAAATTTGGGGTCCAATGAGACCTTTTTATTTCTCGATCCGTAATAGATATGTAAAAATTGAAAGAGGTTATTTTAGATTAATATGTTTTTGAGATAAACCTCTTTCAGTTTCCCCAAATTCCTCTCCAGCTATGCAAAAAAGGCTCTGCCAAAATATGTGTAAAACAAAGTTTTACAGAGTCTGAAAAATAGCATGTAAACATGTGCATGTATCTCTCATTTTGAAATCACTGTGCAAAAAGTGAGATAGGTGTTTGTATATATGTCTCTTAGGAACAAAAAAATCCTTTATTTTTGTATGATGTATTTTTTATTTACCAAAATATTCTCTGCAAAATGATGACTTAACTGGTATTTTCTGCAAAAAGTTTTTTCCATCATTGTTTAATATGTCCAAAACCATAATAGCTGTTAGAAAAGTGAGAGAGGTTTTTGTAGATGGTCCTCTTAAGAACATAAACCTCCTTCAGTTTTGCAAAATCAATCTTGGATTGATCACAATAGTTTCTGCAAAACAATGACTAAAACATTAAATTTCTGCAAAAATGTTCCTTCTTGTTGTGTTTTTCATCTTTTCACTTTTTTGTTCTTTTAACTGTTTTAATTTCACTTTAGATAAACTTAAATGTTGGTGAAAGTATTTTCATTTCTTTTTACCATTTTACTGCCTCTGTAATTACTTTTAATGTTTTACCTTTGACTGCTCTGTAACTTCATTTTAACTTTCACTCGGACTTTTACCTGATACACTTTAACCACTGATACTCTTTAACTGTTATGCTCTCTAACCGTTCTTTACTGTGTCCTTTTACCTTCAATGTGTAGTTTAGGTTTTTACTATCTGTCTCAACAGTAAATCGTTTAATATCCTGTTTCCTTTGCTTGTCTTTCAACTGTATGTTTTATGTTCCATCTCTGTTTGAATAGATTTGATAACACTCTTAGAGTAAACAAGTCTTATGACTAGTATTAAAACTGTTTATCCAAGGATGTGGTCTTCTGATCACCTGTAAAACAAAACAAATTGTTAAGAATGCATTGGTTTGCAGGGGAGGTCGAAAAGGTTTCATTTGATTTTGAGAGGTCTGTGGAGTGAATCTAGAATGATTTTTGGGAGGTAAACCATGCTCGAATTGATTAACAGATGTTTCAGGTGGCACAGCTGGGTTAAAAAGGGTTTTACTACACAATCAGGTAAAAATGAGCAACACTAGGGTGTTTGTTCTTAAACGGGTAAACGGTTGACAGAGTTTAACAATTGGAATTTGAATTTTCTGCGTGGAGGGTGTATTCTTTCACTGTGGACGAGATAATGAAAAAGACATGAATTTTTGTTTTATTGGAAAAGTCAAACGGGGTGGCGGGGTTTTTAATAAATGACGTCAGCATGTACTGGAGGTGAGTCACAGGGGGGAAGATGGTTTACGGTTTTTTCCACACTGCTTTTAGAGGAGGGTGGTTTTGGGCGGAATGGCAGCGAATCGATACAGCAAGTGACGCGTGGCCACGGCACTATTCAAAAACCACTTTTATTTCGCGCGTTAACTTTCAGATAAGGGATGGCCAGTGGAATCAACGACAGTCGTCGATATTGGAGCGGGAAATCGCACGGTGGACGGGACGGGGAGTTGATAGGGTTTTAGTGGCGTGTGCCCGACGTGATTTATTATGAATTAATCATTTCGGGAGGCGTTTGATTGGAGGGTTCGGTTATTAATTAATCATATGGATTAATCAATCCCTTTCGAATGGTTGGAAATGGAAAATGTGCGGGGATGGATTATTTCAAAGTTTGATTTTAATTAAACTTTGGGTTTACTTTTTGTTTTAAACATATATACATATGTTTAAACCTTTTCATATATTTTATTATATGATAATTAAACCAATGTGATTTTCTTACCATAGGAAGCGGGAATAGAATTAATGTTATATTTTAGCCAAAAGGGGGCATATTGTGGGTTTTTGATTTGAATAAGTGGGAATAAAATACTTTTGGCTAAAATAGTTATAATACATGGGTTTTGGGAATATTATATGAAAATGAGTTATATACATAGGAAAATGTGATTTTCATAGGGAGTTAATATATAAATTAGAGTTAATATGACCATGGGACAATGTAAACTCAAAATACATTAATATAACTAAGAAAGTGAAGATTTAGAAGCAAATTGCATGATAATCACTTCATCACTTAAACTTAGGATAAAATGTGATTTTGAGGGTTTATTATGAAATTCTATGAAGTAAATGAGTATGATGATGAATGATTTTAAGTACTTAGGCTTTTCCAATTATTGGGCCGAGGGTCCGGTCCCTCCAAAAGTCAAGGAAATGCCTTGAGCCCCTTTAATCTCCAAATACCTTAGTGCTTAGGGAAATTAGTAAAATGTTTAGGGAAAATGAGAGGGAAAGTTAATAATTTGACTTTGCTCTGCTGTGAACTTTTCCAATGTAGTATCTACCTTTGCATTTGTGATGAAAACAGAAGATTTAACACATCTAGAGCCATCATCCATCACATGTAATTCTGCAACATCATCTACCTACCCTATCTACTTTACTCTACCATTTTTTCTCCTTTATTAGGGTGCACTTAGACTGGCAAACCCTTATCACACTTTTCTTTTTCTTTTACATGGCAAGCCTACCTAAGTCTACACTTATTACAACCAAGGGCTCAAATTAGACTGTTGAGCTCCTTTTATTAACTCTACCTACCTACTTATCTGCCAAGATTAAACTGTTTGGCCAGATATTTATTCTCTATTCTACAACATGAAATTGAAAAATGAATGAGTCAAGTTTAAACTGTTTGACTCTTCATAAATTGTGGCAAATATTTGACAAACTGCACACAATTTTTTTTATTACATCAGAGCAAAAAGTAGTGGCATTTAGACTTGCACACTTTCCTTGGCCTTTCTTTTGGCGGGGTTCATTTTATTTTACTTTTTTGGCCAATTTTATTTTTTCACCCTTTGATTTTTCTTTTAGGGTATACCCTCTTTACATTTTTTAAATTTTTTTTTGATTTTTTTATTTTTAAAGAATATGGAACACCTTTGTAACAAGAAAAAGGTTTGAACATATTGCGTAGCTCATAAATTCAATCATAAAATATGACACCTATTGGTATAGGAGTCTAACAGGATCATATGAAATATATCCATGGTATGGGCGCAACCATTCATATAGAGAGGAAAAAAAAAAGAGAACCCACGGTATGGTTGTAGCCATCCATCTAAAGAATCATGTATATAATCATGAATGACTCATCACTCCTCGCAACCTGGACTTTTGTGATTGAAGCCCAGGGCCTTCCACTCCAACACCACCCGATCAAAATACAAATTCCAACATGTGAATAGATGTGTTGAAGTCGAACATGCTAGAAAATCACTTTATTGTTGGTCAATGATGTGAACTGTTAACAAGTGCGAGAGAAAACACCCATAGTTTCAATGGATCTCAAGGTAATACTAGTACAATCCACGAAATGTGAATAGTGATCTGAATTCAAACACCCGTGAAATCACTCGATCGAAGGCCAATGATGTGAACCTGTCATCGAATGCGAAGAACTTGCCATTAGGGCATCCAAGCTCTAAGGTACTAGAAAGGAGTCTCTAGATCGACTTCCCAGATAATGAGCTAAAGTCAACAGGAAGCAATCCATCGAAGGAGTGTCATAATGAATCCCACATCATCGACACGAAACAGATAAGGTAATATGAGTGTGAATCAAGACTGAAACAGAGGATCAGGGAATGTATAAACTGTAGAAGGATTTTCTCTTGAACATATCGGTGACACAACTCTAGAATTTGGAAGCATTTGACTCAAATAGGATCAGAGGTCATGTTGACAATATTGGTAATCGAATGAGAGGCAAACGACTTTCCCAAACCCATGGATGCAAAGTGACACAATGAAGATATCCCAACCCGACACGAACTGTAGATAAGTGGCATGTTCAAGAGTGACATATTGTCGACACAACTGATGAATAATTTCCATTTTCCCCCAACATTTCTGGTGAGTACCTCTTTATTTTTACACAAGCTTGAAGAGGATAGCATATGCTTGTCACATAAGTTTTTCCTTCGGACAAATCCACCCTATTACATTTTACGAACCCTAGGAAGGACGAAGTCGAATAACGTCATGGTGAAGAGGTCCGATGTCATCATCGTTTAATGAGTCTGAAAAAGGGATAACTTAGCGTCTTTTCATGTTTAGAGAGTTTGAAAAGAGGCAGAAAAGAAAACTCAAATAGTCCCTTTTTGTAAATAGTCTCACAGATCTGAAAAGGTAGAAAACTTTGTCTGAGAGAACCTCTTAGTCGCGATAGGCTACGGTATTCCTTTTTCATAAATAATCTATCCCAGCCCGAAAAAGGGTTAAACATATACTGGGTAGATATCATTTCACAACCATTTAACGAGTTCAAAACGACAAGGGTATCGGCAATATTTTCAATTTTTTAGAGTCAAAAAAGAGCTAAAAGATGACTCCTCCTAGAGGAATGAGTGGTATTAAGGGTAGCTAATAGTTCCGGTAATGGCAGAACTTCTCAGAACAAGATAAAGGTCAAGAGGCTGGCTAACAAGACCACTCATTGCAACGGTTCCTCAGGAATGGGTAAGAAAATCAAGTGAAGGCGTATGATCGGCAAAGCAGATGGGGACGATGGAATGAAAAAACCAAAGCTCATCTAGCAAAATAGGCTAATAAAATGGAAATCACAAGAGGTAAAATGGGAATGGTTTCATTTTTACACAAGCTTGAAATCATGGGAAACTCTGGTTGGAGTTGGTTTCATTTTCACACAAGCTTGAAACAAAGATAAACTATTCTTGAGACCGGTTTCATTTTTACACAAGCATGAAATGGAAACAAACTATGCTTGAAAAAGTAAGCATGCCCCCAACATGGTGACTCAATTCTAGGGACATTTATTTGTTGTCCAGGTAAATCTCCTCTACGGAAAAAGGCGATCCCTCTAGACCGAGGGTGGGTCTAGCAACTATGGGAACATACTAACATCTACCTTCCTAGATTGTAAATGAAATTCAGAGCAAGGAGGATTTCCTACCTCGTTTTGATGCTATGTTGTCGTCTTCCGTCGAAGCTTCTTGATTCGTCACTCTTCTCAAGCTCAATACACGCTACTACCAATGTTCGATTACCTATATAGACAGTCAAGACAACACGACAAGCGTAAAACCATGACAAACATAAAACAATTACAACCTATCTAACTGATCAAGGAATGTTAGAAATCTCATTATAAATGTAAACAAGAGTGGAAGATAAACATCAGATGCATTTTATTATGATAAATACAAGGGGATTTTACAACCAAGCCTTGATGTCTAGGCTCTCCTTCAGCAGGTTCGTATCCAAGCACATTTACAACACTCTCACACACAAAGGTCTAAGATCTCACTATGTTCCCAATCACACAAAAACAATCACACTCTCCACTATTCTCCCGAAGCTATGACTAATTATTCTCTATGCTAACTTTTTCAGCTATCTATTCAACTAGCACATCAATGGAAGATGGCTATATTTATAGAGGAGAGGAGGAGGTTGAGATCCCTACAATAGTGGAAGGGAGGCCTTATCCCTTGGGAGGTTTCCACATAAGGTGGAAACAAGAGGCCAAAGGAGGAAGGTCGTGGTTATTCAGTTGAACCACTCCCTATGATTCATCCACGAAGTTGTTGTGATCGAAACTTCACCTCTTTTTTTTAAAAAAATTCCATAAACAGATTGGTGCAAGTGCTTAACTGGGACAGAGTGCCAGCTGGCATGGGCTCAGTGTTAATTTTCCAGCTCGGTGTGGGAGTGTGATTGGCTACTCTCTCCAAGGCAAAAACAGGTGTTTTTATTGGTCTTCTCAGGAAATGGTCAACAAAGGGAATGTTTTCCTCATGGCAAGGGATGTAATGATGGTATTTGCAAGGAATGGCACTTCTAATTAGTCATAGAAATAACCCTCCAATGTGCGAGATGGAGATTACAGCTACAGTGAAAAATTACTATGTAACAGATGCCCCCTAAAGTATGAAGTCCGAACATGAGTGAGGGGTGAAATTCTTTACAAGTACGTGCAAGGAACTAGACGCTGTTGTGAGGAGACCTACAAATCAAGCATAGATACATATACATAACTGAAATCTCTGTTGAAAATACATGAATCCATGGTATAGGTACAACTATACATCAAGAAAAGGATCATGTGAATGGATCCTTAACATGGATGTAGCCATCCGATTAAAGGGATCATATGAAATAGATCCACGATATGGGCGCAGCCATCCATATAGAGAGGATCAAAACAAGAGAACCCACAGTATGGTTGCAACCATTCATCTAAATAATCATGTATATAATCATGAATGACTCATCACTCCTTGCAACCTAGACTTTTGTGATAGAAGCTCAGGGTCTTGCGCTCCAACACCACCCGATCAAAGTACAAGTTCCAACATGTGAATAGATGTGTTGAAGTCGAACATGCTAGAAAACCACTTGATTACTGGTTAATGATGTGAACCCTTAACAAGTGCGAGAGAAACCACCCATAATGTCAATGGCTCTTAAGGTACTACTAGTACAATCCACGGAATGTGAACAGTGATCTGAAGTCGAACACCCATGAAATCACCCGATCGAAGGCCAATGATGTGAACCTATCGTCGAATGCGAAGAAATTTCCATTAGGGCATGCAAGCTTTAAGGTACCAGAAAGGAGCCTCTAGATTGACTTCCCAGATAATGAGCTAAAGTAAACAGGAAGCGATCTGTTGAAGGAGGGTCATAATGAATCCCACATCATCGACACAAAACATAGAAGGTAATATGAGTGTAAATCAAGACTGAAATAGAGGATCAGGGAATGTACAAACTGTAGAAGGATTTTCTCTTGAACATATCGGTGACACGACTCTGGAATTTGGCAACATTTGAATCAAATAGGATAAGAGGTCATGTTGACAATATTGGTAATCGAATGAGAGACAAATGGATTTCCCAAACCCATGGAGGCAAAGTGACAGAATGAAGATATCCCAACCCGACACGAAATGTAGAATAACTTCCAACTTCCCCCACCATTTCAACTGATGAATAACTTCCATTTTCCCCCACCACAACTGATGAATAACTTCCATTTTCCCCCACCATTTTTGGCAAGTACCTCTTTATTTTTACACAAGCTTGAAGAGGATAGCATATGCTTGTCATATAAGTTTGTCCTTTGGACAAATGCATCCTAGTACATTTTACAAGCCCTAGGAAGGAGGAACTCAAATAACTTCATGGTGACGAGGTCTGATGTCATCAAAGTTTAATGAGTCTGAAAAAGGGAGAAATCAGTGTCTTTTCATGTTTAGAGAGTTTTAAAAGAGGCAGAAAAGAAAACTCCAACATTCCCTTTTCATAAATAGTCTCATAGATCCGAAAAGGTAGAAACTGTGTCTGAGAGAACCTCTTAGTCACGATAGGCTAAGGTATTCTTTTTTCGTAAATAATCTATCTCAACCCAAAAAAGGGTTAAACGTATACTGGGTAGATATCGTTTCGCAACCATTTAATGAGTTCAAAATGACAAGGGTCTCGACAATCTTTTCAATTTTCGAGAGTCAGAAAAAAGATGAAAGATGACTCCTCCTGGAGGAACGAATGGTATTAAGAGTAGCTACTGTTTCCGGTAATGGCAGAACTAATCAGAACAAGATAATGGTAAAGAGGTTGGCTAACAAGACCACTCATTGCAGTGGTTCCTTAGGAATGGGTAAAACAATCAAGTGAAGGCGTATGATCAGCCAAGTAGATGGGGATGATGGAATGAAAAAACCAAGGCTCATCTAGAAAAATAGGCTGATAAAATGGAAATCACGAGAGGTAAAATGGGAATGGTTTCATTTTTACACAAGATTGAAATCATGGGAAACTCTGCTTGGAGTTGGTTTCATTTTTACACAAGCTTGAAGCAAAGATAAACTATGCTTGAAACTGCTTTCATTTTTACACAAGCTTGAAATGGAAAAAGACTATGCTTGAAAAAAAAGCATGCCCCCAGCATGGTGACTCAATTTGAGGGACATGCCCCCCAAGCTTCAATCCATTTGAAAGGAAAATGGAGTGAAGGTTCAAAGCACAAGATTTGAGAAAGACTCAACTGGGATTTTACGAGATTTGAACAAAGACTCGAATTGAACGGGAATGTGTTTCATTGTTTTAACGAGGTTGACACATTGGAAGAACTATTCTCAGGGCTAATTAATTTTTTAAACTAGGTTGACATAGAAGACGAACTATCTTCGGGACACCTTGTTTCATTGTTTAAGGAGCATGACACAAGACAAGGAACTCTTCTCCGACCAGCTTGTTTCATTTTTTAAGGAGCTTGACACAAGAAAACAAACTGTGCTCCAAAGAGATTTTTTCATTTTTTAAGGAGCTTGACACAAGAAAACAAATTGTGCTCCGAAGAGCTTGTTTCATTTTTTAAGGAGCTTGACACAAGAAAAAAAACTGTGCTTCGACAACCTTTTATCATGTCGAATAAAAATTCATGGACTCTGAGAGGTTCACATCTGATGGGAGAACAACATCTTTGAAATCAAGACCCAATGCCCACAGCACGTGATGCACAATGGCACTATCACTGAATGTGGGTATGGGACAGGTAGCCACATAATTAACCTGCACCGAGGAAGCTACAACTGGCGGATAAAAACCCGGAACGGACGATGGTGGACCAGATTTCATGCTAGGACCAAAGAATGAAAGCTGATCAATGGTCACGATTCGACCTTTGTGTGGAAAATAAATCACACGAAAAAGGGAAGAGACAACTGCCCCCATGAAATAAGTATACTTGATCCCAAGAGAAAATTGAAATCCAAGGGGCCTGGAACAACCATCACGTCTATATGGATGGTTTTCCTTCCCAAAGTAACAAGAAACTTTGAAAGGATTCCTAATGATTGACTGATTCCTCTGTTAAAAGCCAACATATTTTGCATAACAGGCACAAGCGGTGGAGAACCAAAAGATTTCCAAGTAGTTAAAGGAAAAACACTAACGGATGCGCCTCAATCTATAATGGTGCTGGGTATAACCACATCAAAGGTCTGTACCGTTATCTCAAAAGGCACATAAGATGGAAGGCAGTATCCTGCAAATCGACTCCAATCAAAGGAAGCGACCAAACTACTGGGAGGAGGTACCATCGAACTAAGAAGGTTTTCCCTTGGTGTTAGCGGAGCAAGAGGAGGATCCTCCTAGACCTCCATCATGGGAGCAGGAGGAGCAACTTCATGAACTATAGGGACGGGAGAGTCTTTCTCCAAGTCCAAGGAATCAGAAGAAACAAGAAGAACTTGAGGGGAATGAGATCTACTCTCAATGGAAAAGACCTGATGAATCATAGGCAGGATCAAGTCGACCGATTCCATGTCCAATGGTTGGTCGAGAACGAATTCCTGAATTTTAATTTCCAGGGAGCGAGATTGACCAAGGATGACTCTTGATCGATCGTAGAATCAGCTAGCGGAGGACTCAAAGAAATTTTTTGGTAACGAACCAGAAGGCAGGGTGCAGAAATAGTAGATTTGTTAAACACTCTCTTGGCTTCTTCCATGTACAGACAACGGTGAATGGGGTGATTCCCTTCACACAAATTACAGGGATTCGTAGTCTTACCCTGTTTCTTACGAGTCTTATCAGTACTAGTCGAAGATGTGTCACCAATATGACTTTCAGAAGCCAAAGGCAATGATGGACAACCATCGGACCATGCTTCAAGTACCTTGGGAATGCCAGGGTAGTCTCAAAGAAGATGGTCACCTTTGCACAACATGCAAGGAAATTTGACTTTCTGTGGAAGCTTGGATGGTTTCTCAAAAGCAGGAAAAGGGCCAGGATTCCCTTCAGAGGGGATTCCCTGGTTGGTAAACTCCGAAAATGTTGTCATCAGAAACAGCGTTAAAACAATGCTAAGGAAACTAAGTTTAACCAAGAATATTTTGTGGGCAGTTAATTTTTTAAAACATTGAAAAAAACCTCTGTCGTTTCATATTTTAAGAGTCGAGAAATAGGCAAAAGGTGACTCTATCACTTTCAAGTTGAAACGAGCATGAAAGGACAAGAGCTCGAGGATATTTTCACTTTTAGAGAGTCACGAAAAGAACAAAATGACTACTCAGTTAATCTAAGCAAGAGGGTGTACCAAGTTTCTGTGAACTGCCATATACACCTTTGTGATCAAATGAAAGAGAAATGACCAAGGACTTAACGTACATGCACGTAGTCTCCCCGAATGCTGTGTTCGGTGTATGATAGTTACAGGGTGGTAGACTCGGCTTCCTATGGATAAAAGGATTGCAACCTAGAGGGGTATCCCTTTATATACTCAATGGTACGGGGAGCACAAGTCCATTCTAGTGCTATCTAGAGCTAGATGGTGAACGACAACTACTAGGTTTTAAGATGTCGGAACACGTCTCTAGCCTAGAACACTAAAATGTTTCGTTAAGTTCCAATGTCTCATTAGGTTTATTGAGTAAATTTTAAAGTTAATCTGGAATTACGTCTCGGTTTCAAGGCCCTACCATTGTCATCTGAATCTCCTATATGCAGCTATATGAGAAAATAAATCTTTCAATTCGATGAATGCTATCTAGTTAAGGGAAGAGTCTCAAACAATCATGCAACAAAAAACAACAATGCAAATGGAATTTTTCGAAACTAGATGACTTTCACTATCCAAAAGTAATATAAAACATTCAATGATGTGAATAATGCACTGTAATCTATGCAAAAGCCTCTTTTTTGAAAACTATTCAATTGTAATCTATGTAAAATTTCCTTTTTCGTTTGAAATGATAAGAATGCACTCAATGCATTTTTCGATGAAATGAGAAGCTACTTAATGCATGCTTTTAATGAAATAGAATGCACTCAATGCGATTTTTAGCTTTCAATCATTAAACAATGTAATCTAAGTTCAATGATGGATCTCAAAAAAGGATTTTCAATGCAATGTGATCTAATGCATTTTAGCGAAAAGAAAACTCTAAGACGAAAGCTAAATGAACGCAAATTTTCTTAATGAAGGATGAATGCAAAAGCGATGCAAACAAACACTAAGAATTCAATCATTGTTTTAAACACTTTGTAACGAAATTCCTCAAAAGGCTACAAGACATATGAGGTCAAGCACAAAAAGGACATCCAAAGCATGAGCTCAAAACAAGGCATTCGTTCCCTTTTACATCAAGCAATCATAGAAAGAAGACTTTTCAGCTGAACAATGAGCAATGTAATCTATGCTCACAACTGAAAAATTAGAAGAGAGAACATGTAAAGCATACAAAGAAAAATACTGGAAGGGAAAGAAACACTAGTGGAGGAATTAGGGAAAAAACCTCAATTTTCCATACACCCTGAAATTGGCACGACTTTTGTGGGTGAAACTAGCGCCAACTGGTGTGACTTGCTCACTAACAACTAGCGCCAATGGCCAATTGGCGCGGGTTGCTAACTGAAGACTAGCACCAATCGTCGCGACTGTCAGAAAAATAAAAGCACGAATGCCTGAATAGGAAAAAACAAAGAATTTCTCCCAACCAAGACTAGACTCACCACTTTAAGCAAAAACTAAAAGATCATAATTGATGAAAAACATAGGAACAAACAGGGAAATGGTTATTCGACTAAATCCGTCAAATGAATAATACCTTAAAGAGTGACAAACTCAAAGGAAACTCCCCAGCGGAGTCGCCAATTTGTTGTCCAGGTAAATCCCCTCTGTGGATAGAGGCGATCCCTCTAGCCCTAGGGTGGGTCTACCAACTACAGGAACATACTAACATCTACCTTCCTAGATTGTAAATGAAATTCAGAGCAAGGAGGATGTCCTACCTCATTCTGATGCTATGTTGTCGTCTTCCGTCGAAGCTTATTGATCCGTCGCTCTTCTCAAGCTCGATACACGTTGCTACCAATGTTCAATTACCTGTACAGACAGTAAAGACAACACGAAAAGCGTAAAACCATGAAAAACATAAAAGAATTACAACCTATCTAATTGATCAAGGAATGCTAAAAATATCACTATAAATGTAAACAAGAGTGGACGATAAACATCAAATGCATTTTATTATGATAAAGACAAGGGGAGTTTACAACCAAGACTTGATGTCAAGGCTCTCCTTTGGCAGGTCTGTATCCAAGCACGTTTACAACACTCTCACACACAAAGGTCTAAGATCTCACTATGTTCCCAATCACACAAAAATAATCGCACTCTGCACTATTCACCCGAAGCTATGACTGCTTCTTCTCTATGCTAACTTTTTCAGCTATTTGTTCAACTAGCACATCAATGGAAGATTGCTATATTTATAGAGGAGAGGAGGAGGTTGGGATCCCTACAATAGGAGAAGGGAGGCCTTATCGCTTGGGAGGTTTCCCCATAAGGTGGAAACAAGAGGCCAAAGGAGGAAGGCCGTGGTTATTCAGTTGAACCACTCCCTATGATTCGTCCATGAAGTTGTTGTGATTGAAACTTCACCTCTTTTTTTAAAAAAATTTCCATAAATATATTGGCATAGGTGCTTAACTGGGACAGAGTGCCAGCTGGCGCGGGATCAATGTTAATTTTCCAGCTCGGCGCGAGAGTGTAACTGGCTACTCGTGCCAAGGAAAAAACAAGTGTTTCTAGTGGTCTGTTCAGGAAATGGTCAATAGAGGGAATGTTGTCCTCATGGAAAGGGATGCAATGATGGTATTTGCAAGGCATGACGCTTCAAAGAAATGACCCTCCAATGTGCGAGATGGGGATCGCAGGGACAGTGACAAATTACTGTGTAACAACTTGAAATCTACTTCTTGTTGAACAAAGTTCTAGAGATGGAGGCCATTAAGATAGCATCATTGCACCTTGAGGGTGAAGCACATGATTGGTGGTTCCATGGCTTGTCTACATTGGGTCATGCCAATGTGACTACATATTTAGAATTCACAAGGAGGTTGGTGGAGAGGTTTGATAGAAGAGATCCTAAGGCACCATTCATGGGGCTTGCAAAGCTTAAACAATCAGGTAATCCAGAAACTTATATTTTTGAGTTTTTAAAACTTTCTATTATGGTTCCTTATTTATCTACAGTAATAAGGGTCTATATGTTCATTGTTGGTTTAGATGAACCTCTTCATGGGTTAGTTGATTCTACCAAGCCCAATACCCTTCAAGATTCCATTGAAAGGGCTAGATATCTTCAAGATGCCTTGCCAAAAGCAAAGGCAACATTTAAACACAAGTCCTCTTTTCCATCAAAGGGAAAAGATGAGAAGGCTCCTCTTTCAAAGGAGAGCCAAAGTGAAAAACCTCGTTATGATGATGTTCGAATAGATTTGAGGAGGAGGAAGCTTTGCTTCACATGCCAAGAATCTTGGGCACCCATACATAAATGTGCAGCAGGAAAGGCACACTACATATAGGTCTTCTCAGATGATGAGGAGGAAGAAGAAGAGAAACCATAAAGAGGTCACAGCGTTGGAATAGTAGGAGAAGATCCACCACCACTAGGAGCTGAGGATGGAGAAATTTCTCCAATTAGAGGGACTCTTTCATCATTAAGAGTGGTACCCAAATAGCATAAAACTTTCACATAAGAAACATAGTTATATTTTCATAGTGGAAGCAGGGACATGATAGTCCCATCTATTATGCATATGAGATTTGTCCATGAGACATCACTATCTTGTGGCAAACCACCTGGGAGGCCACCTGATCCAGATTTGGTGAGACATGTCTCACATCATGATGCACCATTCATAGATCCAGGAGGGATGGAAGCATTATAAGGCCATGATATAGCGCTGAGTGTCTTGGGTAGACTCGAGGAGGAGGGATACATTCTCCCAACATCATCATTACCCACTCTTATTTTGGATTCTGCATTGTGGAATGAGAAGCATGGGAAGGATAACAACCTTCCAACATATAACTTTGGCATGGGAGATGTTAAAGAGAAGGGAAGTCATATGAAAGATGTTCTTTGTGATAGATCATCAACACTGTCACTATGGAGGATAGATCCATATTGGAAATCCCAACTATTGGTGGATTATTCAAAGGATATTTTCACATGTATGATACTTGGTGACCAAATACATGAGGAGGGCTATTCAATCCAAGATGAGGTAATTTATTATCATGGTAGGATCTTCTTATCTAGAGCTTATAAGCTGAAGGAGACGTTGCTACAAAGAGCACATGAAGAATTCCTTTTCAGCCATACTTATTCCATGAGTGCCTACAACACTATCATATAGAGCTACACTTGGGAAGGCTTTGAAGAGGAAATATATCGGCATTTTCAAAGATGCATGAACCATGTGGAGATGGGGGAGATACATAACTCAACGAAGGAGTTATCACAACCACCTCTTTCCTCTTTTGGAATGAGAGGGGATCTATCTATGGACCACTCCATTTGTATGAGCTGAAATTTTGGTAAGGGACAATACTGCGACCTCCACCACATCCGACAGGTCCTCCAAATAATGTGACAACACAAGTTGTGTGCAATTTGGAGAAGTGCACTTTTGGCATGACCCAGGTTCAGTATCTTGGATACATTATTGATGAAAGGGAGGTGCATGTGGATCCAACCTGTAATATTCCCAATTAGCCATGAGCTAGTTGGAATATTAAATTTTGTTTTGATGTCTTTTTTTATGAATAAGAGGACAATGGAGGTCCATAATTCTCCTTAATAATGAATGAATAAATGCCAATGTAAAAGGAAAACATCTTGGCAGCTTAATTAAACACCCTTAGGTGTGAACAGGGGATGGAACATCTTGACTGTGTCAACTTTAACCAAATCAACAACGATGCCATGGAGGAGTGGCAATCAATGAGGGACAAAGCGGTTTTAGATGGAGACACCTTGCATGGAAGTAGGGTCATAAATGAATGGGGCTTAGGGTTTTGAAGCTCGTATCTTATAAAATGAAGAGGATGACAACCATATTGATTATGTTGATGTATATGATATTTCTGAATATATGGTCTATTTAGACATATAGATTTCTTTGGATGTTTAGCTAAGATTGCAAGTGATGTTTAGCACTGATTGTTCCTGATCAGGAATCCCACCTCTTCCATTGCGAATCTATTGGAAGAGTCTTGTATTTCACTTCCACTATCAAGCATTTGGCCAAGGCTTCATCTTACATCTACAATGCAGATCCTGTTGAGGGTTAAGTTGTTTTGCAAATTGCAGTAGTGGAGACCATATTTGGGTAACTTCAGTTTTTATTTTCAGTGGAGAAGGGTTCCTTTCCATTGGGAGGACAGTAAGGAAGGCCCTTGAGCATGTTTTCAGATCTTGGAATTACGCCACATGCTTATTTGCCCCTACAGCACAGTTTCATTCCAGATCTGCATTATTTTGAGGGAGGAGTTGCAGGGTGGTTTTGACACACCATTTGGGGGGGAGGTTTTCTAGTGAATGGAACAACCTTTCATCTAGGAGATCCATTGGAGGATATTGCACTATTTTCTATATCATATCAGCCACACTTTCCAGATCTATATTTTGCAGTGAATCTTCAGCCCTACGGCTTTGATTTAGATCTTGTATATTGGTGTTTTGCTGAAAACCCTTTGGGGGGTCTTTTCTGAAGTTTTTATAGAGCCTTGATCTATATTAGAACTATATTTTGAGGCGTATATCAGCCCTTTATATTTTGTGTACTCATTTTTTGTAGTAGTAATTTTAAAACTACGCCGTAGCAGTGTTCGAGTATTTTGATATATAGTAGCAGCACCTCTTTTGAGGGTTTTTTCCATTGGAGTCTTGTTCTATCTTGTTGTACATCTTATGGCCCATTTATTACACATATTTTGTAGTTTTTATTATGATTATAAGGTCTACATATTGGCCTCTTTCTTTTATATGATGTTTAACACTGCTATTCCAACATTTTGCACTATATTCCTACTTTTCCCATTTGGGAATATTACACAACCAAGATCCAAGTCATTCAGGATTGGCCAACCCCAACCACTCTAACAGAGCTTTGCATATTTCTACATCTTGCCAATTTCTACTACAATTTCATGTTGGGATACTCTCATATCACTTGGCCCTTGAGTCAAGTCACCAAAGGAGGAGCGAAAGAAAAATTATTTTGGTCGAAATATCAATAGAAGGCGTTCATAGAATTGAAGCATCGCCTCTGTTTTGCCCTAGTTCTCACATTACCATACTTGCAACAACCATTTGAGATCAAGATAGATGCCTCTAACTATGCTATTGGGGTAGTTCTTATTGAATAGGGGCATCCATTGGCATATCACAGTGAGACATTGTCCGAAACAGTCCATAAGTATTCCACTTATGACAAAGAAATGTATTCCATCATGCAGGCTTGTCGACAATGGAAGCATTAAATTTTGGGGAAGGAAACAATCATCCACATAGACCACCGGCCCCTGCAGTTCATAAGGACACAAAGGAAGTTGTAGAACGATCACCATCATAAGTGGTCCATATATCTGCAACAATTTCATTTGAACATCAAGTACAAGAAGGGTAGCACCAATGATGTTGCAGACTGCCTCAGCCGACCACCGATCATGGTGATAACCACCATTCTCAACTCTCTTGGGCATGAGACTTATGATTGGATGATTCTCTACAAGAGTTATCTAGAATTCGGCCACACAATCAAGACACTCTAAGAGGGTGCGCAAGTTTCAAAATTTCACCTCCAAGATGCATTGCTATGTCACCTGGGACACCTTGTGTTCCTTCAAGTGAGCATGCCAAGATGATTTGGAACACACACTATATTTGAGTCGCTGGGAGTTTCGGGGTCGAGAAAACAGTGGTAGTACTACAAAAGTATTTCTATTGGTAGAACCTTCGACAGGATGTCACGAAGTACATCACATCCTGCACTGCTTGCACCATTACGAAACCTACCATTAATAAGCAAGGCCTCTATACTCTGATACCTACCCCTAGTCGACCTCTCCATGGATTCCATGTCAAGACTTCCTTCTACTAAGCATGGAAACGATTGTGTTTTCGTGGTCATCGATAGATTCTCGAAGATGGCCATAATGGTAGCATGCAAGAAGAATATCACAACAGAATCCACTGCTAAACTCTTCTTTGAACAAGTGTAGGTATACTTTGGGATCCCATAGTATATCATCTCAGATCAAGATAGCAGGTTCCTCGGCACATTTTGGTCCAGCTTCTGGTCAATGGTGGAAACTAAGCTCACCAAGTCCACAGCTTCCCATCCCCAAACTAATGGCTAGACAAAGGTCGTCAATAGGGTGATTATACATATTATGTGCATGTATAATTCAAAGCATCCATGCACATGGGATTAGATCCTCACCTATGTATAACAAAGTTATAACCAAGCTCTCCACAACTCAACTGGCCACAACCCCTTTCAGGTGGGCTTGGGACTGCAGTCACTATGTCCCACTGATGTAGCCATGACATTTGTAGCTACTTAGGTTGATTCAGCTCATGTATAGTCTGAAGCTGACAAAGCGAACAAATTCATCGAGTGAATTTAGCACATCTAACAATAGGTTCATGCTAAGTACAAGAAACGATAGATAGAATTCTAAGTACAAGCAACGGCATGATCAACATTGGGCGCCACACAACTTCTAGGTGGGCGACAAAGTGTGGCCACAGTTGCAGAAGGAGCACCTCACTGGACCCCACCACAACCTTTTCCCACTATGATATGGGTTGTACACCATCACCAAGGCTATAGGGAACAATGCCTTCAAGCTCAGTATTCCACCATTCCTTGGTCTGCACCTAGTATTCAATGTGGACCACCTTCAGTCCTACTTTCCACCTCTACTGGACACCTACTCACACCAACAGAGTTGAACCCATACTGCATGGAACATGCCACCATAGATTGTATCATGGACATGTAAATCAAGAACACTCACCAACAGAATATCCAATTGTATCGGGTTGTCAAAGTTGGCCAACTCCTACACCAAGGCAAGTGGTTCACCAAGGACCAAGTTTAGCAGAAGTTTACTCATTACATGGAGGAACCCAATGCAATGGGGACCATTGTTTCATAAGGGGGGAGGAATGACCCAAGTGGATATTGGTGGCCACCCAAATATTCCACTTGGGGACCCAGCATTGTCTCTTTCAGATTTTTAGTTCCTTAATTATAACATATTTTACTATTTTTAGCAGTTTTTCAGGTCTTGAACTTCTGGAGCCATTTTGAGGCCCTAAACGTCATTTTTTGGAAACATCCGGAGAACAATCGATTCATGGATCGATGTTTATCACTCAAAATTTGTAGTCCTTGGATATATATTTCTAACGAGGTATGGTTCACGTCAAACAGGGATCGTATACCAAATTTATGTCCCCGGGAAGTTGATTTACCAATTTACCCAAACGTGGCCCATAGTTTTGGCACTTCATCTCCTAGGATTAGGTTTTTGGATGTTTATGGTTTTCCATTATTTCTAAATAATAAATAGGCCCTCGAGCCTCATTGTAACAAAGTTTATATGCCTATAGCCACCACATCTCTTCTTAGAGATACGCTACCAGAACTCTAGCTAGTTTATTTCCATTCTGCCTGTAAGAAAATTTCAGTTCTTTTATATTAATGAAATGAAGTGTTATTTCCGCTACATATTTGTATTTATGGTTATATGTGTATTCTATTGTGTTCCTTCATAAATCTCGATCAACAGGTCGTGCATCTAGTTTCAAGGTAATCTTCATCACCACGAGATTTCCTATTATCCCCTTTAGCTCATAAAATTTTGTAGGAAATGTGTCCTGATATTCAGTCAATAGCTCGACAACCTTTCCCACTATATCATCATCCTGGTAATCCCTAATATTCGAAAATTTCAGTTGTTCCTATGATTCAATGTTAACTTGTCGTATCTTCAAAGGCTTAGTTACATCAAGTGACTCAATTATAGGTCCAGCAACTGCGCGTTGTCCTTGAGATTCAGGGATCATAATGTTCCTTGGATCTTCCTCACTATCTTCAACTGAAATTTTTTGACAATTAGCAATGTCCATCTGCACATCCCATGCTGGAAAGGTGCATTCAACCTTCAGTTTTGTGGTGTCAAATATGACCTCCTGAATGTCATGTAGTGCCTCATCCAAGCATTTGAACCCACTTTCAAAACTAAAGGTCAGGAGAAAAATTCCTATCAGCATAGTCCATTCATTGGTTCCTTGTCGAAGTGTTGTTTTTAGGTACTAGTATGTAGGCACCTTCCCCAGAGTGTGGATGAATATGTGCGCCCATTCTGGCCTCGGCTCTATGCCCCATGCTTTAGTCCATTTGGCCAAATGTTTGTGCATATCACCTTCTTCGTAATAGGTCTCTCCCATTCTGGTATTTGGATGCTCAAATTGCAGATGCATCATGTGGGTGCATTCTTCCCAATTATCTAAGTTTCCCTTTTTTGTCTCCCACCAACGTGCTAGGGTTGAGCACAATGCTATATCAATTTCATGGAATCTTTGTGCTTCTAGAACAAAATTTTCAAGCTCTCCTAAAAACATGTTAAAATTAGTTAGACCATCATAATAAGGCAATTCTCATACCTCTGAGGATATGCACTTAAGAGCTTTTGTCACCTGATTGCAAAGCAACATAGATATTTCATGTAGTTGGTTCTTCCAGTTCTCCAATTCTTCATTTGAATCTGAAAATAAGGAACCATCCTTCCCCTAGTTGAGTCTTCCATCGACCGTTGGGTTGATACAATCTTCATCTTGCGCAGTCAACTTATAGATGTGATCGACATCATCATCTGCAGGCACCGATTCTGTATATATTTCACCTTCTACAGGATCTAGGGAAACCATAAACCTGGTTCCATTGTTCTCAAATACCATATTTCTGCCCTTCAGATTGATGATTCCTCCCATATCAATATTCCAATCTAAACCAAACAATGCAGGATAGGGGTCAGTATCATCAAAAATTTGTATAACTTCAAAGTTTGTGAGCACCTTTACTCCTTTGATATCTATGAATACCTGCGAGAGCCTTCCTAATGGAATAATATTTTGCTGATTTTCCATGCACAACTAGATCATGGACCATTCCAAATTAGGTTCTCCCATTCATTTCTAAGTATGCTTTGGTAAAACATTCACAACAAATCCTAGATCCAGAATGACCCGATCCATCTCATATGCACCAATCTTAGCAGTCAAGCACATCTCCCGTCCAATTATTCTTTTCTTCTTATAGATATTGTTAATAACCTTCTTCTCCATCCGGGACTGTTCTTTCTCTGCGTAGTTTTCTATCAATGGTTGGAGGTTCTAGACTACCTTCTTATTTCGCAAAAATTTGATACAAGCTTGTAGGAAGGGATTTATATCTTCATCTACCCTGACTACGCCCATAGGTTTACCTGATATTGAGGTGCCCGCTTATGCGAAACCCTTTTTCGCTTCTACAAAAGGTTTCTTTTTCTTGCTGTAAGTTGAATCCTTCCTCTTCTCATGTTCTTTTCGGATCTATATATCAGCATCTAGCTTTGTCCCTTTGTCTTCACCAGTGGTTGCACCACTCCTAGTTATGACATTCACACTTGGTTCTTCTTCGTGAAACTCTGCTCTTACCATCTAAATGTTTTAAGTAGGATTCTGCGTTTTCTTTTCCTGCATCTTTTCAATCAAGAAAACGCAATCTTTAATAAAATTATCAAATTTCCTACAGTACATGTGAGACTTCCGTACTGGGTTTAGACAGTTATGAACATAATGACACATGTCTCCACAATTGTAGTATATGAGCTACTTCCTTCCTCGACCAGCTCCTCATCCTCTTCCTCATCCTCTAGTTTGTAATCCACCACACCCAGACAGAGATGCTAGAAAGGTAGGTTCATCATGCATCCTATACAGTTCAATCATAAAATCGAAGTTGCGACAGTGATGCTCATCATGTCCCATCGATGAGAAAAAAATTCAAAAATGTTTCTTAAGCTCCAGGATATATTTACCAATCCTTGGACGTATGTATTTCATGTGCATACCCATAGCTTGAAAAATTGTGCACCATAATGTAGGAGTTCCACTTGGTTAGGCTGCACTTTTCAATGGGCTTGGTCATCCAGCTTGCATATAGTCATTAAATACAGGGCACTGATCCTTGTGATGCTCGACAACTTTGCATTGTATACACCATATATTTGTGCATGCCTCTTTTCCCTTATCCTTGCGTATACTCTATATTTCTAAGTGCATTACCTCCAACTAGATTTGGATCTGCTTGGTCCAGATCTGCATAGTTGGTATTGGCGACACTTCTAGCTTCATTGCAATCTCTACGGCTCCGAAATGCGTGGAAATGTTCTACTAACTTAAGGGCTAGTGCAGATGCGATAGCAACATGGAATTAAACCATACTTTGTGTTGGGTGTCATCAATATTAATCCTCCATATTTGATTGTGTGCTTCAACCTTTGGTCCACATCCCATATGGATTCATTCAATTCTTGGTGAATCACCTTCAACTCAGTTACACATTTTTCAAATGATTTCGACCACTTGAATTGTTCGTTTAATGTGGCCTTCAGATTATTAATAGTTGCATTAGGATTCATCACCACATACCTCATATACCAATCCTGTGTGCGGTCTTGAAAATCAGTGGCCATTTGCGCTTTCTTAACATCTTCATTATTAACTTGTTGTGTTATACATATAGTGTTAGTAACAAAACATAATTGGTTCGTGTCTTCATTTATGATACCAAGAAAATAAGGTAACTTCATGGAGGTGACAATCTCAGCACCTTGTGGTGGAGGTGGAGGTGGAGGTGGAGTGGATGAATTGTTAGAGTGAGATGAGTTCGCGAAAGTAGTGGATGGGATCTAAACTACAACCAACAACCCAAGATGATCCTGATCTTGCAATACTTCTTCTTCAAAGTGTGTAGATTCACCAGAGCTACTAGTTTCAGATTCCTTGTCACTATCAGATTTACCTTTTTCAAGAGCATTGTAACAAAGACTTCTTCTATATCTACTCTATAAGTTCTTCCACTGCGCATAGTTGGGCCTCTACAGGACATTCAATCAATATGAATACACATAGTACCTTTTTCACACAATAGCATTTCAATCCACAACTTCAGAGAACATAGGAACTTACCTCTAGGACCCTTGACAAAACTTATTTCAACTTCAAAATACGATACAAATTGATCAATATCAAATTCAGTCACAAATCCTCCCAGAACATTATCAATCCAATGATCTACCGTGCAGGAGATCCTGTTTCTAGTATTCTCTAATTGATATACAAACTCCAGGGTCCATTGTGTGATCATGCCGTACTTTATGCAGGTCTAGAATTCATTGATTCGAGACAACCACTCGTGCAAATTGGTTTCAAAGGAAGCAAAGAAAATTTTGGTAGAAAATTTAGAGCTTTTGTTTTCTTAGATTGAAAATTCAATTACCTTCTTAAATTTGTCCTGCGTTAGATGCCACAACGTCAAATATCCCTCAAAATGATCCCAGCCCTGACAAAAGAATCATTTGTTGGCTTGAGGGGTCCTGAACTAGGTTCAGAGTTATCGTGAAACCAACAAAACCCTCCAAATACTGGCCCTTTCGGTAGTGATCTACTTGCACAGATCAAAGTCTCACACAAAGCAGTATCGGGGGGTGCTGGAACCAGATTTCTGCACCATGACGAAGCTTTTGATGTGGTGGTCCTAATCATACTTAGTGCAGATAATATAACCCTTCCTTAGATTACCATGGAATATATTTTGCGCATATTATACTTCATTCAGATCTACTCATTTATTATCAACTAATGCACACACAGAAGAAATTAACTAGTAACAGAAGTAAATACGCAATAACAGGACAAATCGATAGCAATTAATAGATAATCAAGATATCAATTTACATGAGAATCCAGGTTCACCAAAAATGTCTTCTTTATTAAGAGATATGCAATTCAGTACATTCAATCCTTCTATGCACACAACCAGTAGAGTCTGCACACAGCTGAGGACTTAGATATCCGCACACATAGCCAGCATGAGCCTTTCTACCCAGACAACCCAAAATTATATCAAAACATTAACAACAACCATACATCATCGAATTATTATATCTTTACACGACTCGATCCTTACATATTTATACTATCATAAACACACACATACCATGGTCTCAAACCATGTTTTGAGACTCATGGTTTTTCCCTTTAAACCCATTATAATGATTAAGGGACTTTGACCTGCCCCAAATCCCCTTTGAATATTCACGCACAACACGTGTAACAAAAATGCACCCAGGGGACCCCGCTAAAACACTAACCCACCATGTCAAGCGTTCAGAAGTCGGCATAGTGTGACCTACCAGCCAAGGCATGGTTCTGCAAGCTAGAAACATGATCCCAAAGGATGTCATGACCAAATATCAATAATCTCAGCTCACCCATACCCTGAATTGGTTTGTTGAGATGACCTGCATGGTGTGTGGGCAGTAGTTGAGAGCCCATGTGACACATTGAGTCCTCATGTCCAACATGTGTCGTCATTGTATCACCAAGTGTGACACTAAGAATAGTTCCATTAGGCAACAAGGATAAATTATTAAGTGAAAAATCCTGTTCAATGTCTAATGAGGCTTGAATGAATTCCTCGTGGAGAGATACATTGGCGTCCAGTGGATCACCAGATTTTGAGCCTGTGCCTGTCGAGATCCCACCTGTCAACATCATTGATCTACTTGAAAGCACAATCAGCACTACCAGTAGCATTTAGAATGGACATATGTTCCCTCCCCCTGGGATACCAAACTGAGCCCTGCCCCAAGAGAATACACCTCGATATATGCAAAGAAGTACATCGTCATTAGAGATCATAAATAGAAGTTCAATGAGGACATGACGTATTTGATAGAGATTATAATGCTAAAATCGGAAGATCATGCCCATGCACACCTCACAAGGAATAAACCGGTTGGGAGTAGTGAATAACAATAGAATATTATGAGTCCAAAATCATGTAGTGAATACAACAGGAACCAACCCAACAGTGAAGAGGTCAAAATAAAGGGAGGACCACACCTAACACCACTACTGATTAATGCACCTACCAGTAGTGTGAACATCGCCAGAAAATTTTAAACACTTGGAAGACGCCACTACGGAGAGAGTTCCAGAATAGGGGAGAAGAATCTAGCCCCTAGTACCAAAAATAAAAAGGTGGCACTTCAATAACACAAAAGAACAAATATAATATGAGACACCCTCATTGGTAGCAGCAACATCACCACCATCCCCTAAACACCCGCCAAAAATGACATAAATGAACACCAATTCTTTTACACAATCTGAAGATGATAAATGAGTCTAAAAATTTATGTCATAGGAATGGAAATTTGAAAGAAGATGACTATATTCCTTCCTCAATGTTCTCACTCACAGTATTCCTTTTGAAAATTTTACACCACCCTTTCATTTCCTTCCACATCTATTTTTTCATATGCTGGTTTTTAAAATGTTGTAGATAGATAAGGAAGAGGATATAGAATGAAACCACAAAAATAAAAATAATATGGAGTGCCTCAAAGTGGGGAAAGGAACAAAAACCATGTACCATTTAGTTTTCCAGGTAGACCTTCACCCCACCATAGTATTCCAAAAATCAAGTGCACATAAGGAAAAATAAACTACTCTAGAGTGGGTTGGGTTATCTCCTTGTTGTGTTGTTGGTGATACGAAACAAAGTATTGTGGAGGAACTAATAACAATGGCAGAAAAGGACCAGAAATAGAATGACCTCCTTTCAAACGCCATGACCTGATATGGTTACAGGAGTTTGTCTTCTTATGATAGCCTCCATTCCGACTTCAACCCACTACACCCAGCTACTCACTGCTCTCTTCTCACCCAACACATATATCACTTTCTAATACCATTTTTTGCATACCAAATCATTCTTCAGCCTATTTTTAAGCTGTAGAAACAATGGCTTCTTAATCACAAAAAAATTATTTTTATTTCACAAATAAGTGAAAAAAAATGATATTATTTGGACTGTGTGGTACTTCGCTTCATTCTTTTTCGCTAGTTACTGTTCCTTGAAAAATCATGTTATGTGGGTAGGTCATATTATAATGAGAGAGAAAATCTGGAGGATGGAAAATATCATTGCCCAAAACAAACTTGATATTTTTCTGGATAAAAATCAACAATAAAGAAATGGATGAAAATAATAAAGACTAAGAAATGGATGAAAAGAATTCAAACTACTTATCTTCCGTTGAGAATATCATGATGGTTCCGTGAACATAACAACTTTTTTAATCTGGAAGCTAGAATTCATTCTCCCTATTAGATAATCCAACACTTAGATCTGTTAAAATTTTAATAGACCTCAGATTTACACCCAATATCTCCCACTTCAAGATATCATACATTTCCAAAAAAAAATATTCCCATGGAAGTTGAATCTCACGAACACAATTTCCATTTTTTTATTTTAATAGACCACATATTTCCACCCCATCTCGTCGATTTCAACATATCATATATTTCCAAAAACAATTCGCCCATGGCAGCTGAATATTACGAACACAATTGCCATTTTTTCTTTTCCCTGAACTGTTATGCCATAATGTAATATGTAAAAGCTCAAAGGTATCTAATCCATAACAGCCTCGACAGAGTCCTGAAATTGCAACCTATTCCATGTGACATTCTTCTAGTGAAAGACTTAAAGCCATTTTAGACTTTATTGGAAACGTTCAAAGCTAAAAAACCTGGCAACAAAACCAAGAAACAAATTTTGCAAAGTACTCCAACTTCATCCTATTCCATGTGATATTATTCTCCAAAACAAGTCAGAGCATTTACTAAAGAGCATGAAACTGTCTCGAAGAAGACTAGCGGGAAGAAGACTGGCAGTAAATTAAGTTTTAATAGGTCAATTTTAGATTTGAGAGTAGTTGAAAATTAGATTTTCACTTATGCACTATTGAGGTTCATTTTTCTTTTAATTTTGAAAAAGGATGTGATTTAACATAGAAATTATATCTAATGATGTTGAAGAACTATGGAGTGATAATTGTAGCCTGAGGGTATCAATAAAAATTATAGAAGACCTCCCTAATACATGCATGTTGATATAAAGAGGGAAAGGAGACGAGAAGTTTACATGTAAGGAGAGTATCCACTTACTCTTAAAGAAGTAAAAAATATCCTTAAATTTGTGAATAATATCATCAATAAACTCAAATATTCATAGGCAGCCCATTAATTTCTGGGAACTTCATTTAGAGCTCAAAAATAGCCTATTAAAATCTAGTCATAGTTTAGTTTAATTTAGTCATTCACGCTAGTAATTTTTAGTTGTATTACTTATTATCTAGTCATATGTTTTGATCTGGGACTAAATTAGTCATTTTTAGTTGGGTTTTTTAAGATTGGTTATTTTTTGTAGCATTTCATTTGGAAAAGTTGCAGTTCCATAAGATACAAATATTGTAAAGGTTAATGCATACATAATGTAATTGGTAAAAATAATTTTAAGTGGCATAATATTATTGTGGTGTAGTATGTAGAGATGTTGGGTGAACAAGAGGGGGGAAAGTGGACTTAATTACGACATTACATGTTTCTTATGCATCTAATTATAACATAGACATGGATATAGAATGAATGAGATTAAATTAATGAAACTCTATTTTTCTATATGAAACTAGGAGAGCTTTTTGTAAAAGTGTTAAGTGTCAACATGATACTCATAAATTTAAAGGAGGAATATACTTGTCCTTCATCTCAAGTGTCATTGGCCTCACCCTCCTTGGACAAACTCGTGAAGGGGAGTCTTGCCTCGACGAAAAAGGAAGGTCAAACAGATGTTGAGAATATCTGAATTCATCTTAGTGTTAAAATTTAAAGACAAAAGGGAATTCAGAATTTTAACAATGTAGATGAATTCAGAGACCCCCTTGTCTCTAAATTTTAACATTGCAGATGGATTCAGAGACCCCTGTAGTGAATTGAAACACTTTACTATCAAAATTGAAATTTTCCATTTCCGGAGTGACCCACAATTAAAAATTACTAACATAAATGACTAATTCATATACCTTTTGTACTTATTGTCTACTCATGTTTTTATTCTGGGATATATTAATAAATACCGTTAATCATTATTAATTTTTTCACTTATTATCTAGTCATATATTTTAGTCATGGTCTAAATTAGTCATTTCAATTAGTCGTTTTTAGTTTGGTCACTTATTATCTAGTCATATATTTTATCCCTAAACTAAATTAGTCATTAAAGTTAGTCATTTTTAGTTTTCTAACTTAAGTTTTTTCAAATTTAGTAGTAATTCACCTGAAATAATTGTGGTGACTAACATTTTTAGTCACCTAGTCACTAATTTCATCATTTTATACTAGTGAAATGTGCATTTGATTCCATATGAAAATGATAATGAGTAAAATGAATCCATCTCCGAGCTTCCCTTCTCTGCTACACAGTCCCTCGGGGAATCTAGTCACCCCCTTCCATGTAATCACACACCTTCCAAGTTCCACGGGCATCCCCTTCTCTACTACACAGTCCTTTAGGTGACCCATCCCTTGGAAAGGTTTCTTCGCATCGGAAGGTCCAGAAACCAAGGCATATCCCTGCCTCAAAACTATCATATAGGTCATATCATGCTCATGGAAATCAATGGACACTGTTGGGTACCATTGTCCCACAATGGCCCTGCTCCTGAAGTGATTTACCAACATAATGTTTCCTTTTCCAATTCTTTTCACCGACATTGCTAATTCTTGAAGTCGGTTTTAACCATCTCATACTGGGCATTGCATGATTTCATGTAACAAGAAAATAATTTCCATTAGATTCAAAATAAATTGAAATAACTTCAAATCACACCTCATTGGTGTCTCGTCAATAAGCTACACTTGCAATCATGTTTACTTCCTGTCATAAAAAGTCACACTAGTTGTTTGATAAAATCATCATGTATCAACATATCACATCAATTTAGCTCAAAATGCAACCATCATAAATGAAAATCATGAATTACATGAAATAATCATAAAACACAATCATAAATCACATGTAACCATCATAAGTCAAAATCGTAGATCACATGCATAACAAAAATGGAATAAAATACTGATATTTTTCCTTCATTGGTCCTTACTTCTGCCTTAGTTCTTTATATAAATACACCGGATCGGTTTCCGCACCCGACAAGAACCCAGTGCCTTTTCTTGTCTTCAATGATGTACACATACACATGGTGTACATCAGAACATGTAAATCCACACACGATGTACAAAAACACATAATACATACACCCACACTCGGCACACAAGACAACACATACAACTACATAGAGTGTAAAACACCACACAATACATACACCTACACCCAATGTACAACACAACTCATACATATATATATATGATGTACCACACCACACAATATATGTACCTACACCTGACATACAACACAACATAATAAATGTAATCCACATAGTACAACACAATGAATACACATGTCATGATACCACAACTACACAATACACATACATAGTACCGCATGCTTGCAACACAACATGTATGACATGCACACAATACAACATGTACACATGTACTGTTGGCCGGATAAATCGTTCTTGCGGACAAGACCGATCTCCCTAGTGTCAGAAGACAATCTAGCAACAAACGAACAACTAAGTTTGTCTTTCTCTAGATATATTCGTTTTACAAATAAATGTTATTAAGGTGTCGATCCTACCTTAGATCCAAATGCTTATTTGTAGTCGCAGTGATTCCGTTGCATCAATAATCCTTCGTCGCAACAAGGGCCCTTTTGTCACAAGAAAGTATCATCTTTCGTTGATCTGCAATCACAAACAAGAAAATATCAATAGCACCTGTATAACAAATAATTATAAAACATACCTATCATAGTGATCAAGGAATCTATGAAATAAATGATCAAACGACAGCTTATTGAAATAAACAATCAAACGACAATTTATTGAGAAAAACATAACTTGATTGTATTAATCTTAAAATATACAGAAGAACCTTACAACCTTAGCCTTGATGTTCGAAAGGTCTTCCCGGGGTCCGAAGCAGGAATCTCCTCTACTTTGATAAGTCTTGCACTCTTCCTCCAGAAGCATAAAGAGGTATGTGATCTTTCCTCTCAAAAGCTCAGCAGAAGGAAGTCTAAATCTCAACAGCACTTCAACTCAAATATTTTACCCATCAAAATATTCTTCAATCCTCCATTAATTTAACTCTCTTGAACTTAACCCAAAAGGCTACCCAATGCCTCCTTTTATAGAGCAGATGAGGAGGTTAGGATTCCACCATTAAAGGGATAGAACCCTCCTTCAAAGGGATAGGCTCCTCATATCAAGGGATTAGTTCCTTAAGGTGTGGGATACATGCACCTTACCAAAGCGTACTCATCCCCAAAAAATCTCATCCAGAACCTTCCAGAATTGACCAAAATTCAACTTTTTCAGTTTAATTCCGCGCTTTTTTAACTTTACAGGGGTACCGCACCTATAACACAGAGGAAGTGCGTTCTAGAACGCAGTTTCTCTTCACATTACCTGCGTACCCAAGCTAAAAACGCAGGCAGGCTTTATATTAACTGCGTACCCAAGGTTTTTTGAGCTTTTTAGGGTTTTTCCTCCAGTTTTCAGGGCTTGGAATGAGGAACAAAGGTTGTAAGACTTGCAGATGAGGCATGTATGAGTGTTACTGAGCTCATACAGTCAGCAAAATGTCAAGGTGACAGTTTTCAGTGTAACAAATTGCCCCCTAAAGTGCGAAGTCTGAAATAGATGAAGATGAAGTCTGTCATATATGAAGAGTGAAGTACTTTATCATTTCGAGGATCATCCTGTGGACACCCCAGTCGGAACCTGTAAAAACATTCAATGCAAAATATATATATATGTAATCATATCATCGCTGAGGTAGGCATTCCCATACTCAGATCAAAACTAACTAGAAACTATTCTAAACTGTTCTGATACAGGAATGATTTTGAATACATCATCAGTATAGACATATGTAGATACAGTATGGGCGCAGCCATCTGTTTATAAATAGTCCACTGTATAAATGATAACAAAATTCCTCGCAGCCTGGATGGTGGAAACTAGATCCAGGGTCTTGATTTCCGCATCTCGAACTAGTACGATTCTATCCATGTGATTAAATGTGTTGAAGTCGAACATGGTAGAAACCACTTGATTACCAGTCAATAATGTAAACTGTTAACAAGTGTGAGAGAAACCACCAGTAATGTCAATGGCTCTCAAAGTACTCAGTACAATCCATGAAATGTGAATCAATGAGCTGAAGTCGAACATCTCACGGAATCATCCGATCGAAGGTCAATGATGCAACCTGTCGTCGAAGGCGAGAAACCTGCCATTGAGGCATGCAGATTTCAAGGTACTGACAATTTCTAGATCAACTTCCTAGATAATGAGTTGTCGTCGATAGAAAGTGATCTGTCGTAGGCAAGCCCACAACACGAAATCATAGATCAAGTTTTGAAAATATCATGGCAAGGACTGACTCAGGGATGGTCAAAATGGATGACAGATATTTTGCAGATGAATGGTTTATTTGAACTGTCCTCTTGAACACATAACGACACTGCAGATGGCTTGGTGACAATTGACCCAAAGCTAATACCCAGAAACCGGCTGAAGACTTTCAATATGGTTTGATTAACTGTTAGGCAAAGGATTTTCCCAACCCAGGTGAACAAAAAAGTGTCGTGTTCAAGAGTGGTTAACTGGTTTTCCGAATAATCAAAATGTAACAAACAGGTTCGTTTTTCTCTCTTTTCCCCCACCATTTCTGGCAAGTACCTCTTTATTTTTGACAAGCTTGAGGAGGATAACATTTGCTTGGTTATAAGCTCATCCTTCGGATGAGTCCAACTTAGTTTAAAATTCAAACCCTAAGAAGGAGTGGTTCGTTCCCGTTGAAAATTAAACAGGTCCTTTACTGTTAAGTTTTAACAAGTCCAGTATAGGAGAAACTCGGTGTTTTTCAGTTTTAGGGAGTCAGAAGAAAAACTTAAGAAAACTCCGTGGGTGTACTTTTTCGTAAATTTAGTCTCTCGAGCCCGAAAAAGGATAAAATAATGCGGGAGAGAACTCTATTGATCGTAATTAGTCAACGTATACCTTTTTCGTAAATAGTCCATTTCAGTCCGGAAAAGGGGTAAACTTATACTGAAGGGACGATCATTCATTTACTTTAACGAGTTCGAATAATCAAGTACTCGGCAATCTTTTCATGTTTAGAGAGTCTGAAAAGGGCTTAAAAGAGAACTCCAAATTTCACTTTTTCGGTAAGTTTTAACGAGTTCGAAAAAGGGATAAAAATGTACTCATGGTTTTCACTTTTTCGTAAGTTTTAATGAGTTCGAAAAAGGGATAAAAATGTACTCCTGTGGCCGACTTTCAATTTAATTAACGAGCAGGAAAAGACGGAAAGAACTCGGCATTTTCATATGTTTTACGAGAATGAAAGATAGAAAAATAATCTCGGGATTTTCATGAGTTTAACGAGTCTCGAAAATAACCAAAATTGACTCAAGATAGGTTTCATTTTTACAAAATCTTGAAACAGAGAAAAACTATGCTTCAGAGTGGTTTCATTTTTACACAAGCTTGAAACAAAGAGAAAACTATGCTTGATGCCCCCTAAGCGTAACTGCTAGAGTGCATGCCCCCCCAGCTTCATTTCATTCAACTAAGTATACTGCTGGTAATTAATAGTTGGATGGAATGAAGGTTCATTTACGAGATCATATGAAAGACCCGACCTAAAAACTAACCTAAATATACTACTTAACATTTATGAGGTCTATTCAAAGACTCGACTCAATTAAGGGAGGATTTGTTTCATTTTTTAACGAGCTTGACACAGAAAAAATAACTATGCTCATGGCAACGTGTTTCATTTTTTAACGAGGTTGACACAGTAAAAGGAACTATCCTCAGATCTACTCTATTTCTAATCTACCTACATAACCTACTGATTCATTTTTTAATGAGGTTGACACAGGAAAAGAATTGTCCTCATACCTGATTCATTTTTTAACGAGGTTGATTCAGTAACAGGAACTATCCTCTGACCAACTAATTCATTTTTTAACGAGGTTGACACAGGAAAAGAACTATCCTCATACCTAATTCATTTTTTAATGAGGTTGACTCAGTAATAGGAACTATCCTCAGACCAACTGATTCATTTTTTAATGAGGTTGACACAGGAAAAGAACTGTCCTCATATCTAATTCATTTTTTAATGAGGTTGACTCATGAACAGGAACTATCCTCAGACCAACTGATTCATTTTTTAACGAGGTTGACACAGGAAAAGAACTGTCCTCATACCTGATTCATTTTTTAATGAGGTTGACTCAGTAAAAGGAACTATCCTCAGCTACATGTTTCATTTTTTAAAGAGGTTGACACAGTAATAGGAACTGTCCTCAAAAACTACCTATTTCTAATCTATCTTCTAATCTCTACAATCTACCTACATGTTTCATTTTTTAAGGACCTTGACACAAGACAAGAACTCTGCTCCAGACACACTGATTCATTTTTTAACGAGGTTGACACAGTAAAAGGAACTCTCCTCATACCCTGATTCATTTTTTAACGAGGTTGACTCAGTAACAGGAACTCTCCTCACTCACTGATTCATTTTTTAACGAGGTTGACACAGTACAAGGAACTCTCCTCACCCACACTGATTCATTTTTTAACGAGGTTGACACAGTACAAGGAACTATCCTCACACTCACTGATTCATTTTTTAACGAGGTTGACACAGTACAAGGAACTCTCCTCACATCACTTCTAATCTACAGCCTGTTGGAAGTTTCCTCAACACAACTAACAGAAGGTTGGTGATGCTGAGATGGTGAACTCTGTTTAGGTGAAACATTCGGTTGAGGTGGAACAATTGGAGTTTCAGGGCCAACGAAGTTGAAAGTAACCATATCGGTAAACCTATTGTGAATCCAGGTAATGACAATGTACTAGGACCAACATTTCCAAAGCAAGGAAAAGTACTAGGATTCTCGTTAAGAGGGGTTCCCTGGTTGGTAAACTCCGGAACAGTTGCCATTCTATTCAACTTCAGTGAATTTTATTAACAAATTAAAAACTAAAATTAACAATTAACAAATAACAATTCACACCTAACAATTAAAATTCACAATTCACACCTATGGTCTCTAAAAGTAAAAACAAACAAATTAACATGCACTATCAAATATAGGAGTCAAACCACACACAAATAGTAACTTCCTGTACTAAAAACACTAGTTGGTGATGAAATCCAACATCGTAGAATTTAATACAGAAAGGGCGGTTGGAACAGTTACCCCGACAACCTGCTTAATGAAACAGACTGGCACAAGTTTCTTCACAAAACCATCTCGAGTGAAGAAAACCCCCCAGAGAGTCCAAGTGAGTCTAGTCGACGTCTGCTCCAGGTACAGTGGGATCTTCCCTCCACCGTCACCTTAGGAAAGAACCCTATAGATTATGGCCACTAAGGTTACCAACAGAAACAAATATACCTGGGGGAACAGTCCACGATCCGATACACACGCAAGGGCAGAGTAACAAAGCTCAATCCCCTTGAAGGCTCCTTGACATAATCCAAGGTTTACCGACAAGTGACCCCAGGCTCCTCGACAATGGTCAATCCGAGGTTTACCATTTTTAATACGTGTATATCTGCTATCATTCCCAATGAGGAAGGATTGATTACCTCACTGGTTCAGATATGATCTCGTGCTTGACTCCTTTAGGAGGAGCTTCCCAGAGCATACATGCAACAATTGGAATTTTTCCTACCGCAAGATCGACTACTTGTTTGTTTTATTGTCTTGGAGAGTTAACTAAAACCTATTCCAAGACACTAGCCTAAGCTATGTTGGTGGAAAGAGCCCTAAAAATGTAAAAATTACTAGATGAATTTTAATTAAGCGTTGTGTTATTTAGGCTGTTATTACTCAAAGGGTAAATGGATATGAAACCAATGGTGTTATGACCCGAACCAAAACCGAATGCAATCGAATATGATAATGTAATCTTTTCAATTCGATGAATCCTAACTAAAGTAAGGAGAGAGTTTCCATTCACTTCCAACAATGCAAAGATTGATCACTAAGAGAAAATATAACAAATTCTCTAATGCACTAATTTTATCAAGAAAAGCTAATGCAAATCAATCCCAAAACAATTTTTTTTTTTTAAAACAAACATAAAAACATCTAAATTAAAATCAAAGAAAAAATCTAAATCTACAATTGATTTTTCAGAATTTAAACTATGCAGTTGTAATCTATGCACAATTCATATGAAAAGTATGCAAATGTAATCTATGCACATTTTTCATTCATATTCTGAAAATGAGAATTCCAATTATGCAAATGTGATCTATGCAAGAGAATTCTCAAACACAAGATGATTCTAATGTAATCTAAGAACCAATCAAGTGGAAGTCAAGAAAATCGGGTGAGAGTTCCAAAGATCAAAAAACACTCAAAGGCGATTAACACTCATACACAATTTAGCCCCCCCTAACAAAAGCAAAAGAAAAAAGATGCAAAATTGTGAAAAGACTGAGACAAACCTCCAAGTAATGACCAAAGGAAATCAAGTTAAGAATTTCTCAAAAAAGAGACTCAAAACACCCAGTTAACTTAATGGAGATTGATGAGATGAAGAATTGACTGAAAGAAATTCAGAAACGAGACATTTTTGACAGGGAAATACAGATCTGGGTAGATGCTAAGAATCCTAAATTAAATTTAAACTAAACTAAAAGAAGAAATCAGAAGTTTTTCAAAAATTTTAACAGGGTCCGTAGGCTCCCAGAAGTAACAGGTGCGGTCCCGCACTGTTTACTTAAGGAAAGTGCGGAGATGCCCGCACTGTGTGTGAAGACAAAGTGCGGTCCCCTGAAAACTTTAAGAAAAACATAAAATATTTCAAAATTTAAAAAAAAAGAAGAAAAACTAAGCTACCCAGGCAGATATCCATCAATAAAAAACCAGGAATTTTTTTTTCCTCAAATCAAAATAAAAGAGATCTAAAAACAACAAGTTTCTTTCCCCAGTGGAGTCGCCAATTTGTTGGCCGGATAAATCGTTCTTGCGGACAAGACCGATCTCCCTAGTGTCAGAAGACAATCTAGCAACAAACGAACAACTAAGTTTGTCTTTCTCTAGATATATTCGTTTCACAAATAAATGTTATTAAGGTGTCGATCCTACCTTAGATCCAAATGCTTATTTGTAGTCGCAGTGCTTCCATTGCATCAATAATCCTTCATCGCAACAAGGGCCCTTTTGTCACAAGAAAGTATTATCTTTCGTTGATCTGCAATCACAAACAAGAAAATATCAATAGCACCTGTATAACAAATAATCATAAAACATACCTATCATAGTGATCAAGGAATCTATGAAATAAATGATCAAACAACAGCTCATTGAAATAAACAATCGAACGACAATTTATTGAGAAAAACAGAACTTGATTGTATTAATCTTAAAATATACAGAAGAACCTTACAACCTTAGCCTTGATGTTCGAAAGGCCTTCCCGGGGTCCGAAGCAGGAATCTCCTCTACTCTGATAAGTCTTGCACTCTTCCTCCATAAGCATAAAGAGGTATGTGATCTTTCCTCTCAAAAGCTCAGCAGAAGGAAATCTAAATCTCAACAGCACTTCAACTCAAATATTTTACCCATCAAAATATTCTTCAATCCTCCATCAGTTTAGCTTCTCAAAACTTAACCCAAAAGGCTACCCAATGCATCATTTTATAGAGCAGATGAGGAGGTTAGGATTCCACCTTTAAAGGGATAGAACCCTCCTTCAAAGGGATAGGCTCCTCACATCAAGGGATTAGTTCCTTAAGGTGTGGGATACATGCACCTTACCAAAGCGTACTCATCCCCAAAAAATCTCATCCAGAACCTTCGAGAATTGACCAAAATTCAACTTTTTCAGTTTAATTCCGTGCTTTTTTAACTTTACAGGGGTACCGCACCTATAACACAGAGGAAGTGCGTTCTAGAACGCAGTTTCTCTTCACATTACCTGCGTACCCAAGCTAAAAACGCAAGCAGGCTTTATATTAACTGCGTACCCAAGGTTTTTTGAGCTTTTTAGGGTTTTTCCTCCAGTTTTCAGGGCTTGGAATGAGGAACAAAGGTTGTAAGACTTGCAGAGGAGGCATGTATGAGTGTTACTGAGCTCATATAGTCAGCAAAATGTCAAGGTGATAGTTTTCAGTGTAACATGTACCATATGTAAAACATGTACATAGTACCACATGTACACAACACCACCTACACAATGTGCTCACAACATCACATGTACACGGAACCACCAACACAATGTGTACACAATGCCACATGCACACTACACCACTTATACAACGTGTACACAATACCACATGTACAAAACACCACATGTACACAGTGCCACATGCATGACATGTACACAACACCACCTACACACAACACCACATGTACACCATGTACAAAGCACAACATGCACACAACACCACACACACAAAACACCACATGTACAACCATGCACACAACACCATATGTACATATCACCACATGTACAACATGCACATGAAACCATATGTACATAGCACTGCATATACAACATGCACATAGCACCATATGTAACAATGCCCCATATCCAACATTCGCACAACACCATATGCACACAACACCACATATTCATCATGCACACTATACAATATGTACACAACACCGCATATCCAACATGTACATATCACCATCTATAACCATCACTGCATATGCAATATACACACAACACCATATGTAAAACAGACACACAACGCCATAGATACAATTACTAAATATAAAATATGCACAACATATACATAATAGTAGCACTGCTCATCTAAAACCACATTGTCTCTACCAAGCAACCTTGCTTCCAATGTCTCTTCTCCATCCATGCTTATCCCAACATGCTACAAATCACACTACTTTTATTTCACTGATGTATCCCTCAACACAGCTTGTCCACAACACAAACATAGACATGGTATAATCACATAATCTAAATTCATAACCACATGATACTGACCTCATAGATCTATCAAGTTACTCTTCCCACTTGATTCCTTATGAACCAAGAATCTATTCATTCCATTTACCCGCATAAGCAATCATTCCTCCACAAGAATGATCTTGGAAAACACTGTCATACAATGAAATAGATACATAGATACATACACATATGTAAACATTAGCATAAAACAATCATGATCATGTCAGACAACTACATACATACATACATAAATACATACATATATGGAAATCAACATAATCATGATCACAACATAATTACAAGATATCATAAGGATAAGGTTAAGAGAACTCCCTTTATCCATGCACAACATGAAAAACATTGAGAATGAAAATTCCCAACATAGCCAAGGCATCTGATGCCTCAAATCCATTTACTTTACCTTTATTTTTACCTTTCTCATGAATTCTATGTCATCATATATTGATCCCAATGGACACAACCAAATCAACCGACTTTCATACTCTTACGTTTAGCTTCCCTTACTGACGCACTAAACTTCATCTAGGTCTTACATTACTTGCTAGGTTTCATTAAAATCTCCCCGAGCTCTATTAATTTATCTTTTGCAACCAATCCCTAAGACACTCAAAATATGAAATACAATAGAAAGGACAAAAAATAATAAAACCGTGAAAAATCAATAGCAATACGACACCACAATAAAGTGGAAAGGACTTGCATAAAACAGAATCAAAACAAAAAATAAAGCACAAACAAATCATAAAACACCAAAAACACAACACTAACAAAAAAACCCACGACTCAATCCTTATGGCTCCCAAGGAAAGCTAAACCCAATATTTCTTCAAGATTCCAAGGCAGTCTCTTTTTCCATGAAATCCCCTACATCATACTTCCATAAACACATAAATATTCATGTATAAATAAATATAACAATATACCAACTACCTTACCTTGTTGTTCCAACCATGTTGTCTTGTAACTGAACATGTACATGTATTATCTCTAAAGGTACTCCAATTCCCTTGATGAATCCATATATAACTAGAAGCCAACTATTATAGCTGTCAAATACATGTTTAAGAAAATAACACATATCCACATAATATCAAACAAATTCAAGGTTAACAAGATTTCTTGTATGCAAAGCACTCATTTGTTTCGAATTGCGGTTCCCAAACATATTCAAAGGAATTTTCACCCAATTCCTTTCTTTTACCTTTTCCATGTTGTAATTGAGTCTTACTGTGCACTGTCGCATCACCTAATTTTTAGTTATATAAACAAATCAAATATTACCTTGTCACACTAATGGAAATAATTTTTCCCTACAACTGGTCACACGTATTAGACATATGTTCCAAAGATCAATATATCATATCTAGCAATCGAAAATAACATTTAGCAAGACTATCAAGCATGTCATAATCAACAGTCAACTCATAGTCATATATCATAATACTACAACTAGCTCTCACTTGCATTCAAGTACATATTAGTTGTCTCAACACATAATGTGTTAGCACAACCATCTTAAAACAAAATCATTCCTTCTTGAAATCTTATAGAAACATACTCATATCATGTAATCGATTAAACATCAATCAACTTGTAAACATACCATGCTAGATAAACCAAATTGTCGACATAATCAAACTCATACCTCAATTTATCTCATGGGAGGCTATCACATCTACACAAGTCGGTCCAGATTAATACCACACAACATCACAAGTATATCATCTCATACTTAAATGTCACAACCATAACCATCTACACAGACCAATCCATATCAACACAATACACATAACATCAAGATATTAATGCAATAACCCTAATAATTAAGTTAACTAACATATAACAACAATAATTTAACATATAACATACTCATCAAAAAAATATAACATAATCATCAAGTTAACTAACATAAAACAACAACAACAACAATGCATATAGAAGCAAGTTATTATCATTCATGACTGTTTGACACATGTGCATATGACCACACTGATTCACTAGCATCTACCATGCATGTAACCATAAAAACAATAAAATGACAAGTATATAAGTAACCCTAATTCTTATAACAACCATTAACCACATACCTACACTCCCACATAAAAACATGTATGATGATCTTCTCTTACCTCGAAGTCTAGTGCTGCAACCTCGCTTTGATGATCTACATATCCTACTCTATCTCAGCAAACACATTTTCATCATAACAACGAACAACATCATGATGACACAAACTACATAAAAACCTCACAATGCATGTTTTACCTAATATACATGCATAACTATAGCCAATTCAATGCATGCACAGCAACATATAGACAATGACATGCATAAAAAATGAGTATACAACCGAAAAGTACTCATGACAACAATATCCAACAACAACACCATCAAATCCTACATGGCGACACAATTGCAACCATGAATATCACCATGCATAGACAACAAGCACATAGATCGGAAGCATAAATACCACATATGCAAGTGAAATGTATGCATGACAAACACATTCCGCCCATCCAGTCGAAGTGTTGAACCATGCTCTGATACCACTCCGTAACACTCTGCTCCAACATTTACCCAAGATAACCGGTCCACTAGGGTAAACATGTGATGAATATTTACTATGATGTGATTCAACTACCTTATTTTGGTTAAGGAAGTGGAACTGATGAACCAACACTTCACAGACCTCCCTTGGGTGCTACAGGACCCCCAGGAGGTAATCCACCACTCGAGGTGCCCAATCCATGAGTTAACCCACAATTTCAATGAATTAAACCCCATTCATTCCATGACAATGCATGCATGCAACTAAAACCATCCAATCACTCCCACAATGTATGCAAGGGAGTGACTGTAGAATTTTTCAGCTAGTTCTATGCTAGAGACTACGTTATTTAAGCCACCTTTTCAGGGCTAGTCTCCAAACCACTACCTGGAACATGATGAAACGTTTCGAGACAAAAAATTACACCAAGAATGTATAAATTATACCAACGGATTCAATCCGATCATGCAATGTACTAAAAAAAGATACTAAATCATTCTACAATTTTTGCAGAATATAAAACGTGATCGCTCAATCACATGAAAGTAATAGAAAGAAGTAAATAAATCACACAACAAAATATATTTCCTGGTGAAATAAACTTCTCAAAACCTCTATTTCTCTATTGTATAATAAGCCAAGGAATCATGAAACAATACAATGAATTATTGATCACAAGGATCTCCTGCACTCTACCAATCGTCTCACACTGATCTAGGCAAAATTGGGGCAAACACAGCCAATTTCCTGCCTTCTTTCATCCTACCTTGCTCACGCAATTCTTATGCAAATAAATCCCTATTAAATAGGAATTGCTAACTTCCTGGACTACGCAATCCATCATAGGCATCCTATGGATTTATAACTGCACTTGGGAAGTTCACTAATAATACAACTGATAGTTATCTTCCCTTTAACGTTTTTCTCAAATGGGTCTTCATCAGAATTGACATGCATGCAGCTAAAAATAGCAAATCATCAGTTATTTGATAGATCACTACTTCTGAATTAAACTAATTTAATACACTTGACCTCTCACTAGTTCATCACTGAGTTATAACTAGTGAAACTGATTTTAACTCAATTAAATTGAGTTAACCGATTACACTCACACCACAATAGTGCATTAACTACAACTGTACCAAAAAATAATAGAATCACTCTACATGCCTCACCTTTGACCCTGAACTTAAAATTATTGATCTAAATCAATATTTTTGACATAGTTAACTAATACAAATTGATATGAGACAATATTACAATTTATTTTCCAATTTATTTAAGGGAAAAATAAATTAGACACACATTTTCTTATTTAATTTTCAACACTCCCTCTCAACAAGAAATGGATTATTGGTTACCTTGATCCTACCTCTGTGGTATTCGAATTTGATCTTTGCCAGTGCCTTCGTCAAGATTTCTGCATCCTGATCCTCCATGGGAATGTACTGCAACAACATAATGTGCCTCTAAACACAATATATGAGATGGTGGTACCAGATATCAATATTCTTGGACCTGTCATAAAATACCATATTAACTGAGAGTTTTATGCAACTCTGGTTATCACAATATATCACCATCGGATCCATCTGATGACCAAACAAACCAAGAAGTATCGTCCTCATCCATATGGCCTCACATGAAGCCTGACTAGATGCCATTTACTATGCCTCGGCTGAACTAAGTGCAACTGATATCTGCTTCATGTTGTACCAATAAACTATTGTTGATCCTATGTTGAAGATTCCCCCTGATGTGCTCTTCTTGTGTGATGGACTGCCTCCCAATCTACATCAGTGAAGCCTTGAAGCTTCACTCTCTCTGTCTATCTATACAATAATCCATACTCTGTAGTGCCCCTGAGATATCTCAAAACATGCTTCCCCACCTTCCAAAATATCTTGGTAGGCTTAACCATAGCTTGACTAAGCTAGTTGACTGCGTAGAATATGTCTGGTCATGTGTTCAAAAAATATATAAGTGAACCCACAAGCTGCCTATAAACAGTGCCATTCACTACCTCACCTAAAGTAGCATCATCCTTCCTCCAGTTTCCTGCAAGAGGAGTCTCCATGGGTTTGCTGCCCTCCATGTGGAACTTCCTAAGAATCTCCTTGGCATACTTTCCCTGAGATACAAATATGTCCCCATCTCTTTGCCATATTTCCAAGCCAAGAAAATAGTGCAAGGGCCCCATGTTATTCATCTCAAAATCTCTTGCAAGAAGCTATGAGCTTTTCATCACCTGTCAGTATCAGAAAATCAACATAAAGTACAATAATCAAAATCTTACCATTAACCACAATATGATGTATATTTGCATCCGCTCAAGTCTTTATGAATCCCAACTCGGTGAAATATTTGTCGATATTGATGTACAAAGCACAAAGTTATTGCTTCATCCCATACAATGCTCTCTTCAGTCTACACACATGTGACTCCCTGTGAAAGGTCTCAAAACCTTCTAGCTTATCAATGTACACTTCTTCCTCAATAACTCCATTGATAAAGGTTATATTTACATGAATATGATGTATCTGTCACCCCATATGCGCTGAGAGTGCAAGGATGGATCTAATCGATGAGTACCTTGCAACCAGTGCAAAATTCTCCTCATATTCAATCCACTCCACCTGTGAGAATCCTCTAGCCATAAATCTAGCCTTGTATTTCTCCACACTCCCATTTTCTTCTTTCTTCACCTTGTAGATCCACTTGGATCCAGCCATTGACTTCCCCACTGGTCTTTGAACCACTTCCCATGCATTTTTTATGATAATGGATTCATAATCCTCAACCATGGAATAAACCCATGTCAGATGTTGCACCAATTCCTTAAAGGAGGATGGTTCTTTCACAATTCACTCGCTCATAAGAGCCATGTATCCATTATACTTGTTTGGGGAACTTCTCTGCCTGCACTGTGATGTAGGTGCACCTAAATTCTCTATCGCATCTAACATCAATCTCTTAGCCTCTCTATTGTGCTTCTTACCATTTCTAGTGGATGAATTTGCATGAGGGGCTTCTGCCACTCTCCATTCCTCTGCATGTGGTTGCTCCACATCCCGAGGTTCATCCTTTGGAACTAAGAGTTCCTCTTCTTCATGCAAGTCAAGATCCCTCTCAAGGGACAATTGTATGGCTTTCTCCTCGTCAAATGTAACATCTCTCCTAACAATTGTCATCTTGTTTGCTAGAAAATACACTCGATAGTTGTGGGGAGTATCAGAGTACCCCAAAAATATCCCAACCTATGTTGTTGGTTTTAGCTTCTTCCTGACATCTTTGGTCACATGGAATTAGACAGATGAGACAAAAAATTTTAAAAATGAAACATCTGGTTTCTTATCTAAAAAATCCTCTTCTGGTGTACTGATGCCAAGTATCCGATGAGGACTACGGTTCTACACAAATACCATTGTGTTGCATCCCTCTGTCTATATATGCGATGGTAGGCCCTAATCGTGTAACATAACTCGTGATTCTCCCACAATTGTTCTATTATTTCTTTCTGTAACCCCATTCTATTGTGGGTTATGAGGTGCAATCAATTCTCTTTGGATTCCTTCTTTGGTGAAGAAGTTATTGAATTCATTAGAGATATACTCACCACCATTGTCGCTCCTTAGAGCCTTCACCTTGTTCCTTATATCTTTCTCTATCAATGTTTTGAACTCAGAAAACTTGGAGAATGTCTGATATTTATTCTGCATGAAGAATATGCAACACTTTCTAGAAAAATCGTCGACAAAAATCACATAATACATGTGCTTTTTTGTGGAAGCTGTTGAGAATGGTCCACACACGTCTAAGTGAACTCTCTCAAGCATTGACACTGCTCAGTTATCCTTCTCATGAAAGGTGGAATTTATATACTTCCCCATGGTACATTCCTTGCATGTGTCTATCTGCACAAGTGCACCCTTTGGAAGACCCATTGGAATATGTTGCATGACCCTCAAAGCATTGTGGTGCAGATGACCCAATGTAATATCCCAAAATTGGGATTGTTTAGCAAGACATGCCTGAAAAAATGCATTTTTTAGGAATGTGTGCTATAGAAAACAAGATCATCCCTTTGATCCCTTAGATCTGATAATCTATGACCCAAATACAAGAGGAAATCAGAAACCAATCAAACTAGGTGAGGTAAACAGGCCTCTCACATTTAGTATGGCTGGAAAATGCCCAATAATGGGACTGCAGCAATATGTAAACACAATGGTGGAGCAGAAGCAAGATATTAACTCCTAAAATGTGTTAAGAAACACATAGCCATCATTTAATGTTACAACAGAAACTTATTACACTTTTTATGATCCCAAAAGTTAGGGAAATGCAACAATTAGGGCCATAAAGAGGTTGTCTTTAGTAAATTATGCTATAACTATGATAAATAGGACTTGGATCCCTTATAATATACAACATACAATTCAAATCCATAATTGGAGCAAAAAAAATGCCTTTAGCCAAGCTAAACAGGTCTCCCCAAACCAATACAACTCAAATAAGCCCAAACCCCATGACTTTTGCTAACAAAAAGTATTGAATCATAGAAAAACATTATTTTAATAATGGTTTATGCAGAAAATATTGAGAAATAACATATCTAGAGTGTACAATAATCCAATGGCTGAGAAAAGTGGATATCTCTTCCTTTTTATACAAAATTAGAATAACCCGGCAAGGGCTGCATGAAAGTACAAGTATAAAATGATAGATATGCAAATCTAGATCTAAAAAACGTAGTTATACTGCAGCTCTGAATACATGTAGCTGAAATTTACATAAATAGAAGAAGAGGCTTTATACAATCTTCCTAGGAGAAGGGTTGGTCCTTTCCTGAAAGGACAAGCTCAAGATCAAGGGTCTTGACCCTGAAATTGCTATGCTCAGAAAAATGATGCAGTTCCTGCAAGGGGTTGCGCTGTAGGAGATGGAAAGTACTTCAGCTACCTACCAAGATCTGAAATGAAGCTCAGAGACTCCCTCACTGATATCCCAAAGAAATAAAGGCTTCCTCCTCTTAAATACAAGCTTTGGAAATGGTGTTGTGGGTTTCCACTGCAACACCCCGCAACACAACCCATCTCTCAACAGAAACTGCACTGTAGCTGAAGGAGGATGCTTAGCCTCAAGCCTGAATGTGGAAAACTAAAGTGAAATACTCCTTCAAGAGGCTTCTCGAGGTAGGAGAAGGAATTCCTAAATAGGAATGCCTTGTGCTAAATAGCACTGCAACTCTTCTAAACAGCAAGAGGATGCCAAATAGTCATGCAGACCAAAATAAATAATCATCAAGCTAACCTAAAATGGTTACCATCCCCTTCCTTATAAGCTATGTGAGGCTCCTCACCTTGGGTCCCACCCATTAGGGTTTCCACATGCACAGGATCAATCTCCCTCCAAAACTGCGTTGTGTCTCCATGAAGGCTCTCCTCCAAAATCACGCTGTTTGATTTGGTCAAGGTTGACCTCTTCAACCTGCTTCATCCCCTTTCACACTAAAATGTCTCCAAGCTGGCTCTGATATGTTTGTTTAATCTGATCCTTGTTCACATTGAGCTATTTTCAATGACGATCCACTCCTCTTCATGCATGTTGTTGACTTGGTCAAACTTGACTTTGTCCACAAGCAAAAAGTCCCTTTTCACACATGAGGGTGTGAAATTCAGCTACAATAATGATCCCCTTTCACACAAAGAGGGTTTTTATGATAATTTTAGTTAAGTATGGGTCTCCTCCCCCATTTATTCATCTACTAAGTGCAAAAATAAAAAATTAATATTCCCATTAGCTGCTTACTAAAGTAGGAATATTACAGTCCTCCCCTCCCAAATGTTCCTTGTCCTCAAGCAACTGCAAGGATAGGACTGGAAAACCTCCTCCCAAGACATGGAGTCTGAAATGTCTTTGGTAACTATCATTCCCATATAAAACCTCCACCCCCAAGCTATCATCCATACAATATGAGTCACCCTCCAACATGGAAACTCATAAAATATCTCCTCCACCCTTAGCTCCTGCAATGTAGGTGGGATTAATAAGTGAACATGGTAGAAAAAATGGCCTACCCCATGCTGTATTTCTCTCCACTCATGGTAAGTGTAGAGAACATGTTTATTTGTGGCTACAATAAGGTTTCCCTCAAGTGGCAAGAAAAATATTATATCTCCAAGGATCCTTTCTCCCATGTCATGAATCATGCTGGCCCAAATCATCCCATTCAACATGAATGGCACATCATTGCCATTTGGCATCCAAATCAGAAAAATGCTGAGGGTTACAAGTAAGTTTCAATGATACCAGTACTGGTTCTTCAAGTGGATACAACGGAGTCTTACCAACTGCTACTGGAGAACATCATGTGGCAAGTTGTTTCTCAATGAATTACTAGCTGCACATGTTTTCTCATCTACTATGTGGTAGTAATCAGTAATATATATCAGCTAAGCACAATAAAAAAAATTATACACTTGCCCAAGGTTATGTAGATATGGGTTATTAATATTATAAATATTGGCCCTGAAGTGACCATGTAACCCAATAATAATCTTGCTCTTATGTGAAGCAATGCACTATCCATAGAAGGTGAGAAGATACAGATACTCAATGGAACAATCAGTAAGTACAAAAAAGTATCTCTTACCATGCATAATGATTAAACTGAAATTGAGGTCCATGGATGAGTCCTCCCATGATAATCTCCTCAAAAAATCTGCAAAAAGGAAGGATGCATACTCCCCTTGGGACACTCCATCAATAAGAACATACTCTTTAGTGACAGCGCTGTTGGCCTTAGTGTTAAGGCTCTTGTCACTCCATGACTTCTCTCTTTGACATTCCACATGCCAAATCCATCCACTGATATGCTACTATGTGAGAAGCTCTTCCTCCCATGCGAAAGCCTCTCCTTGTCCTCCAATGCTGAAGGGTAGCCTCTTTGCACCTTGAATGTGCCATACATTATTTCTGAAATATCATGATGAGTATGGAGAAATTTCAGCCCATACTCTCCCAATAGTAACCACAGCAACAAGGACTCTTGCTTACTTATTTCATTATCAAAATGAAAATCATGGAGCAATAATACAGTGATGGACATCTGAGATGTCTCATCAACATAGTGCAAAAAACCTCCCAGATACATCATGTGGGAGTTATCCTTCCTCCCAAACCAAGGTACATACATGAGATACATCTCAAACATAAATACATGTGAGTACATGAGACACATCTCAAACAAGGGTAGATACATGGACATAAGATTTGACATATGATGTCCAAACTCTCTTCTTAATAGCCACAACAACCATGCCTTCTTCTTATGCATCCTATCATTGATACTTAAGGCATGAGATAAGGAAATAGAAATTTTTGGGTAGTAACCATACTCACCCAAAAGCAACCAGCACAGCCATGATTCTTGTTGGCTTGTATCATAGATCTGCAAGGGGTTCGGAAACCTCTTGCTCCATACTGCCATCCATTCATCCCAATGTGGGTGATGGATCTCATTCTACAAATACTTGGTATCCTCCCATGGTAGGACACCAACCTCCTCAAATCTTTGAAGAACTTTGCACCTCATGAAATGTTGAAGTGCACCTCCAATGGGATCTCCTGATGAGACCTCCTCCTCATGCATGGCCTTCCAAAACCAATGAGGTCTTGGATCTGCTACAAGTAGAAGTCTCTCTTTGAGTTGTGGCATGCTCATTGAGAGAGTGTCATCTAGAGAGGAGAAAATTTTTCTCATCTCAAGATTTCTACCCTTTGACATCTCTTCCTCCATGGCTTCCTGAATGAAGTTGACATTTGAATGTTCCCATGAGGAATGGGTCCTTCTTTCTTCACTACTGCTCTTGGACAGTGCAGTACAACCTTGTTGTTGAGCCCCAAAAATGTCCTTTCCCTTTACCAAATTTCACTTCATTTCTTTTGTCTCTTATCAATTATAGACTTAAATGGTCAATAGGATTGATTAAAGTCACTTTAGGAATGTATACAATGACTAACCTGCTATATTTTCATGGTTTTGTTGTTGTAGCAATTTTTGACTAGACTCAGCTACAGAATGCAGCCATTCTGTAGCCAGTCACCTATTCCGCAACTATCTTCATGTTCTCATAGGTTACAGGTGTCACTTCAAGAAAAAACGCATATGGTTGAATTCCACAAAATTCCCACATCATTTATTGCTCTCTACCAAGTCTGAGCAAGAATCTACAGGTGGTTATGCACGTGGAAGAGATCAAAGCTAAGAAGCAGATTCCTACCAGGACAGGGACTCTACAGATGTATCCAACAAAGTACGAGGCTTCCATAAGAGTTCTAATTTGATTTTGATTGAAAAAGACACTTGTTCATGTTTCTTCTCAAGGGTAGTTATGTATTTATTTTATAAGAATGACTTGGAAGACCGAGAGACAGCTAGCTAGATTGATGTTTTGTTGCTAGATCTCAAAATACCATAATAATTTGTTTTTGAAATACTTTTCCTTTAATGAAATAAGTACCACTTCATTGCAGGATCTGAGGAAATATTGAGGAGATTTGTATGCTAATCCGGTGGTAGAGGGCCCCTACTTCCCGAGAAGCTCTGTGCACATTGTTTAGATAAGTAACTTTAGCCTTGTTGCATTCCTAGCTTAAGCAATTTTCTGAACTTTGTGTTTTATATTCACTTGCATTGGATGCTACAGCCAGTCTTGTTCTTACGAATTATTCCAAAATATCACTAACAATGAATGGGAAATAGCTGTGGTGTTTTAGAGCTTAGTTGCGTTTTTCTGAACTTCATGTTTTTGTGCTCACTCACATTACATATTACAGCCAGTCTTGTTCTATGAATTGTTCCAAAATACCACTAACACTGAATGAGATATAGCTGTAGTATTTTAGAGATTAGTTTCATTTTATTTTAGTTGTAAAAATACGGAGGTTAATGGCACTCTAGTTCAATTATGTTCATTGTATTTCATGTTTGATTGATTGCATTCTTGTTCAGTTTTGTTTATGTCTTTCAAGTTTCATTAGTTAGCTATATATTAATTCTGTTCTATTATACTTCAAGGCCTTCATTATTTACAAACTACTCTTTTTATTAATGTCCTCCAACACATCATCATATGGACAGGAATTAGTGATATCAATTCAAGGCCTTGACTGCTCTGCAATCTCTAATAATTTTACAAATAGCCTTTTTTTCCAAAACTATTCCAAAATATTTCTAACTTTCGAATGAGGCTTATTAGTGACAATTTGAGTTGCAGAATGGATTAATTTCAGTGTCATAAGTTAATTTAGAGTAGGATTCCTTACTATGCTACGAATAATCTTTTCCAATTGTGTTCCAATAAATTTCTAACCATGGATGAGATTTTTGTGATATTGTAAGTTGTTGTTTACTTTGAAGAACCTCATTGCATTAAACTTATCCTTTTCTCAAGATATTCCAACATATTTCTAATGAATGAATTGGACTGAGTTCATGGTATGAGTTATTGAGTTCATGTTAGGAGTTATTTAGTTCTTGCTATGAGTTATTTTTCTTGTTAAAGTTTTGCATTTTCTATTCTCAAGTGCCATACATAGTTTAGACAAGGTTTTGCTATGTTTTAGTGTGACCAACAACTTCTTTTTACAAACACTTAGTTATTTTTCCCTTATAATAAAAACACAAAACCAAAAACATTTGAAAAACACTAAACACAACGTAGTGAGAAACATATACCTAGGCACATATAGTGCACTTCACTTCAACAATTTACTAGCCATGGTTGACAATTTATGACATCAATTTAGGAACACTAAGTTGAGCAGACACTTGCTACTCTAGATTAGCAGTAAGTGATGATCCTGGGTCATACAACAACAGATTTCCACAATATTCTAAAAGTTTTGCTGCAATAATAGAAAGTGGAAATCCAATCATACCTTGATGAGCTAACATCTTGCATGGCTGCAATAGTTCCTTCTTCCACTGTGTTGGCTCCCTCAACCACTGATGTTGAAGGCTGCTCCTCCAAGGTTGTGACAACACTGATATAAGTCTCTTCAAGAGGTGGTGAGGGCTCCTCCCTCTATGATTGTTATTCATCAAATCTCTTGATCATCCTCTAAGTGAAATCTACAAGAGTAGATACTCTTGCATGACTTATGTGACTGAACCACCAAGTTCTTTCTTTGCCCTTCATGTGTAGCGTTGCAATATCTACTGCTTCTCTTTCTACCACTAGATGTAGTAGGAATAATGCTTCAAGTCTTCTTGCCCAAGCTCTTGCTGCAGATGTCCCATCAAAAGTGGAAAATTGCTTCAGGGTCTTTTCTCTTCCTCCAGTTGAATGAACTGTGGGAAGGCTAGAGTCTCCTTAAAGGCTCTAGGTTGAGACTTGTAATCAACAAGGTACTCAATTAGGATCTGATGATCCAAGTTTCCTTCATGCTTCTTATCTTCCTCTTTATGAGAATAGGAAGTGCATGGTCCTTCCTCTTCTTGAAACCCTCTAGGAGTTTCATGGCATCTCTTCTCCTTCATCAGCTTAACCTCATGGGAGAGGTTCTTTCTCGATCTGAAAAGTGATGAGAGTAGACTCATCCTCTCCATAATTATGATCTTGCTCCTTATGATAGCTGGAACTCACAGGCTGAGCCAAATATTATGCTCTAATACCACTGTAATATCCCAAAATTGGGATTGCTTAGCAAGACATGCCTGAAAGAGGAATTTTTTAGGAATTTGTGCTACAAAAAAAAATATCAGCCCTTGGATCCCTTATATCTTATAATCTAATACCCAAATCCAAGAGTAAATCAGAAACAAATCAAAGTAGGTGAGGTAAACAGGCCTCTCACACTTAGTATGGCTGGAAAATGCCCAATAATGGGAGTGCAGCAATATGTAAACACAATAATGGAGAAGAAACTAGCTACTAACTCATGAAATGTGTTAATAAACTCATAACCATCATTCAATGTTACAACAAAAACTTCTTACACTTTTAATGATCCCAAAAGTTAGGGAAATGCAGCAATTAGGGCCATAAAAAGGCCGTCTTCAGTAAATTATGTAATAAATATGAGAAATGGGACTTGGATCCCTTATAATATACAATATAAAACTCACATCCAAAATTGGAGAAAAAAATAATGCCTCTAGCCAAGCTAAACAGATCTCCCCAAACCAATACAGCTCAAATAAGCCCAAACCCCATGACTTTTGCTAACAAAAAGTACTGAAGCATAGAAAAAAATTATTTTAATGAGGTTTTATGTAGAAAATATTGAGAAATAGCAGATATGGAGTGTACAATCATCCAAAGGCTGAGAAAAGTGGAGAACTCTCCTTTTTATACAAAATGAGAATAACCCGACAAGGGTTGCATGAAAGTACAAGTATAAAATGACAGATATGCAGATCTAGATCTGAAAAACGTAGTTATACTACAGCTCTTAATACATGTAGATGAAATGTATAAAAATAGAAGAAGAGGCTTTATACAATATTCCTAGGAGAAGGGTTGGCCCTTTCCCCAAAGGACAAGCTCAAGATCAAGGGTCTTGACCCTGAAACAGCTATGCTCAGAAAAATGATGCAGTCCCTGCAAGGGACTACATTATAGCAGATGGAAATTACTTTGGCCACCTGCCAAGATCTAAAATGAAGCTCAGAGACTCCCTCACTGATATCCCAGAGAAGGAAAGGCTTCCTCCTCTGAAATACAAGCTCTGGAAGTGGTGTTGTGGGTTTCCACTGCAACACCTTGCAACACAACCCAGATCTCAACAGAAACTACACTGTAGCTAAAGGAGGATGCTTGGCCTCAAGCCTAAATGTGGAAAAATGAAGTGCAATACTCCTTCAAGAGGCCTCTCAAGGTAGGAGAAGTAATTCCTAAACAGGAATGCCTTGTGCTAAACAGCATTGCAGCTCTACTAAACATCAAGAGGATGCCAAATAGTCATGTAGACCAAAATCAATAATCATCAAGCTAAACTCAAATTTCTGCCATCCCCTTCCTTATAAGCTATGTGAGGCTCCTCACCTTGAGTCCCACCCATTAGGGTTTCCACATGCACAGGATCAATCTCCCTCCAAAACTATGTTATATCTCCATGAAGGCTCTCCTCCAAAATCACGTTGTTTGATTTGGTCAAGGTTGACCTCTTCAACCTGTTTCATCCCCTTTCACACTCAAATGTCTCCAAGATAGCTCTCATATGTTTGTTTAAGCTGATCCTTTTTCACATTGAGCTATTTGCAATGATGATCCACTCCTCTTCATGCATGCTGTTGACTTTGTCCACAAGAAAAAAGTCTCTTTTCACACATGAGGGTGTGAAATCCAGCTACTATAATGTTCCTCTTTCACACAAATAGGGTTTTATGCTGATTTTAGTTAAGTATGGGTCTCCTCCCCCATTTATTCATCTACTAAGTGAAAAAATCAAAAATTAATATTCCCATTTGCTGCTTGCTAAAGTAGTAATATTACACCCAACCTCTTGTGCCATAACTCACTGGTATCCTAGCTCACCACCTCATAAGGTTTGTAGAGGTTCGCAACAATCTACATCAATTTTGTAGAGGTTATTCACACAAAACCCAATCTTTTTTACCTGTCCTATGAATTTCTGATGAAGGAATGCCTTTCCTTCACTGAAAACCACATCATATCCAAGATCCTCCAACGTAGAAACTCAAAATAAATTATTTTTAAAACCTGGTACATGCATGACATATTTTAATATGAAAGGTTTACCTAAATCTCTCTGGAAAGTAGCTGTACCAATCTCGGTAGTGCTATACCTCCCGTCATCACCCATCTCGATGTGCATATGACCATCCTTCTCCTCCAAGCTACTAAAGAGTTATTTATTTCTCTCATTTTGAAAGACTTTTCTCTCCTAGCGCAGCGAAATTCGATGGCTTCCCTTATCAAAATGTGGTGACTTCATCTATGTCAGATTACCATTAGCATATGTTTGTTTGGGATCCAATTGTAAAACAATGTAAGACTCCTGCTAGAACATCATCATCATTGTCATTGAAAGTGATGTCCAACTATTTTCTGCACAACTTCGCCAACAATGCCTCATCGTAGCACTCCACATGCTCACGATGCTTCATGGCTCTTGCCATAACGTGCCGACTTCCACCCACAATGAATAACATAATTACTCCTTGATCTATGCCAAGAAGTCTTCGTCTATCACTTAGATCCTTCAAAAAAATCATAAACCTTTACAATGTGTTAGCTACCAATTTCATACATTCTTATAACAATTTTCTTTCCTTAATCAAACTCAGACATCGTATGAAACCTGCTACATTGCTGATAGAAGTGATGCTTGATCCCGTTGATGATGACCTTAGGGAACTTGGAATGGAGTTCACAGAGATTGTGGTGGCGGTGGTAGTCCTTAGCGGCAGTGGGTTCCATCTTGCTTGCCTCCACCTGAGACCGCAACACCATATGTGTTCCCTGCACTATTGCACCGTAGAATACTGCTTCTTGGCAAATGGAAAGCAAGAATATGGTGATGGGAATGCCGCCAAAATTTCCTTCAACGCTCGCATTCCTATGACAGAGCCCATCTCTCACAATGGGAATCCTCATATTCACACATAACACTGATCTTCAAAATGAAAAATTAAATTTCCTTGTTGAAGATTTGGTTTGATGCTCGTAATGTCCTCATCGAAGAGTGAGAATGATCCTCTGACCTTTCTGGTTACTCTACTATCTCTCCAGTGTAGCTTAGAGAGCCGACTTTACCATTTCCCTCATCAGATCTATGTTGATCCAACATCTTACTTGGACCAAACGGCTTCAGCAGAGCAATCATTGTAGTTGCAGGATCCCATGATGAAAACCCACGCCCCGTGTAGCACCAATGAAGTGGAGCCCACCGTTGCCACTAGAAAACTCCTCAGGAACTCGACCTCAAGAAACTTGAAAAAAAAACTGATAGAGATGATGAGCTGGAGGATCAAGTTGTAGTGTCCCTCTGCTCCAATATGGTCGACAGATTCGAGGTGGAAGAGCAATAGCTCCTACCCGTAGGCCAGAGCTACGATCACCTTCGAAAATATCGATCTTTTCCATATGATTATGTCCATCATTTTTTCCAAATTCAATAGATATAATCAGATCCAATGTATTCATAAGCATATCTAACCATATTTTATGTATACATGTCCTCCTCTTCCATAGATCTATGCACAATCATGTTTAGAAAAGAAGTAGACAATTATAGACACAATAAAATTATTACACTGGCTCTGATACTAGTTGTTAGGATTTACTGCAGAAATAGTAAAAAATTTACCGAGAGGAATAAATATAAAGATCCAACAACAAATCATAAACATAAACAAATATGTTTAACTAGGAAAAACCCAAAAATCTGGGGAAAACCCATCCTAATGAAATTTCATTAGCCTTGGTCAAAACCCTAGCCAATCCAACCAAGTGAGCCTTCACTACTCACATCCAAGCCTACATTACAATGAAGTCGTCCTAGCCTTTTATAGGCTTCATTTCATGCAATACCATGGGCTGAAAAACCATGGGTGCACAATACCATGTGCCCTGAAACCACTACTATTTACCCTAGTCAACATTGACTCTATCTCAAGTCAAGTTTACCTAAAATTTTCTCAAGGGCTCCAACAAATTCCCTTGGTGGGATTATCCAACTATCATGAGGGATAATCTTGCCGTAGAAGACCTCAATCATTAGCCACAAGCCCAAAAAAAAAATTTAATATCTTCATTTCTACAACTTATATTTTGACGATTTTCGATGCCTATGGTTTGTCTCGACGTCCTTTATCGTCTCCATCCATCACATGTAGAAATACCCTTATGGAATTGTTAAACACCATGTTAATGCACACACATGGTGTATGAGAAGGATGAACACACACACACAACAAGAAACTCAACACAATGGAGGATAAACGTGTAGCTCATATTTTCCATTATACAAAGATGTACATTTATAATACAATGGTGTGACTCTTGGTTTCACATTCCAAGGTCACTTGGACTCCATTGTGACTTTTCGCATTCTCACACCTACCCAGTGGATTAGGTGTTCCAACATCCCCCTTAATCCGAAGGGGTATGTGAGTCCAAGAAAAGAGTTGTAATACAAATCTACAAAGTATACATGCAAGACTTGGATGAATCAACTCTCGAAATGTTGGAAAAGAGGTGGTTTAGGATGACCACAAACACCGGAACGGAACGCAAAAATTGTTGTAGTTCCGGAACTCTTCCAATCGGCAAGAAGCTGAAAGCTTCTAAGTACAGGCTTCGCTAGAGGAAGTGTTCCTCATATATGAAAGGGAGACCTTCGACCTTAAAGAAGGAGAGGTCTACTACCTCGTGGTGGTTTTAGGTTGTCCACCAACAAAGATGATGGTTTTAGGTTATCCACCAACCGAAGGCATGCTCATGGCATCCGTGTCTCGCGGCTACATCTCCGAATCCTAGAATGACGAATTGTGGCTCAGGCTCGCTTTGAATCTGCGGATCACAACTCGAACATGGAATGAGATTGTGGCTCAAGCTCGCTTGATCCGTCGTCGAAGCTTGTACATGACCACCATTTCCCCCTGCGTGGACAAGGTGAGATGATGGTAAAACTCAATCGAAAGTTTGCTCAATATCCATGAACAAGTTCTAACATATGTAAACATCTTGTACGATGCCCATTGCCAAGAAGCGATCCATCAAGATGAATCTTTGTTCTGTAGGAGGCTTTGTTTTGAAGCATCTCGTATGAAGAATGGTGTGTCGACATAGTGCTTGCATGGATGAAGATCAAAAGTGATCTTTCATATGGCCAACTCGATCAAGTGTTGGCATTTTACAATGTTGTGGAAGGAGCAGATCTGAATATCGAAGGTATCGTACATGAATCCAAAATTCTGATGGGCTTGGTAGTCTAAATATGAAGAACACATCCTGTCATATCCAAGACCACTTGTCGGTGCTTGTTTGGAAAAGCTCTTCCCAAGGTCTCATGATGGGCTTAAGAAGTGGGCTCAATGCTACATCCACGTACATCCGTCTTGTGCAAGGAAAGGAATGGGAATCACCTACATCTTTATCTTCTTTCTTCCGATGAGAGTCCTTCTCAATCTTCGAATGCAACAAAGTTCGAATGGTGACTCTTTTGTTGAAGTTCATCTTGCTGAAGTTGAGTTTCCAACTGCAAAAACTCAATCTTTTCATGTGCATCTTGCAAACAAATTTGAATGTTACAAAGAGCATCCTTGCTCATCTTTATCATGTCATCAACATTTGAATGAATGAGGTTATTAAACAACACTAATACCTCATTGATTTTAGCCATTTTCAACAATTTAGGCTCAAAATGAAAGGGTGTCGGCTTCAACCGAAAATGCACCCGTTTACAATGTGATGCAACAAGAAATATAAATGACTCCAAAGAATTTCCAACTATGGAAATCTCAAGTACAAAATCTGCTCCTCAAATGATGGAGGGCAATCAACAATCCAACAACTCAAATACTGATTGTAACTATGAATGAAGAGACAAATTCCACTCACAATACAATGTCAATACAATATAATATTTCTGCAAAATATGTGCAGCTGAAAACACTTGTACAAGAGGCCTTTAAGGCAGCTGAATTTTCTGTTTTCAATGATGGCAAACTTGTCTTCAAATGTGAAATTCTTCAAAAAAATCACCCTTATGTCAATGCCACAAATCACAATGTAAAATCTGCAATTTTCCTGTCATTTCGTCATTTTCTCATTATGCCATTTCTTCTTCCTTTCTACTGTTCAAGTCTTCTTCCTCTCTCTCTCCTCTCTCTCTACTGTTTTTTTTTTTAATTTTTTTTTAAATTAATTAAAAAATGGGAATAAGTTAAAAAAGGAAAAGGAAATATTAAGATGGGATGGGAAACTATATGGGGGTGGGGGGGGGGGGGGTTTATTGGAGAGGAATAAATTAAAAAGGGAAGAAGATTAGTTAAAAGGGAGAGTAATATATGGAGGGGTTTATTAATGGGGGAGGGGGCTATTAAAAAATTAAAATGGGATTAAAAAATGGGGTAATTAGAAATTAATTAAAAATAAAAGGAATATAAAAGTGGAGGGAAATTTATAAAAAGGGGGGGAAGATTATATGGAGGGGGCGTATATAAATTTTAAAGAAATAAAAAACAAATTTTTAAAAAATGGCCAAGGGCCGAAAGCCACGGGTGGGCAGACTTAACAGGTATTGAAGACGTGGCAGGGGCATTTGGAACGGGGGGTAAGAGTGAGGTGTGCGCAGGGTTTAGTGGGAGGGCCAAAAGGCCGTGAGGGAAGGGAGGGTTTTCAGGTCGTAGGTTTGAATATTACAAAGATGTGAATCAAAGATGTGAAGATGGGTAGGCCGGCGGGAGATGAGGGAAGGCATTCTGGAGAGGGGGCGGTGTGAGGCCGCAGGGAAAAGAGTCGTTGTATAAGGCGTGGGTTTATAAGGTGTGTAATGTAAGGAGAGGGCCGTGAAGGCTGTAATGGAGTAGCAGCCGGGGGTTGCGGAGTGTGAGAGTGGGAGATGGGCGGGTTGAGCGATGGTAAGGGGGAGTCGAGAGTTGAGGGCGTTAAGGGGGTTGAGCTTTGTATGTGCAGCGGAGGGGTTGAAGCAAAGGCCGGTGGGGAGAGTAGGTAGGGGAATGGATTGAAGGTTAGGGTCTGCGTATGGTAAAGGGAATGAAGATGCGTTGAGTTGTGAGGGTTGAGCTGTAGGAGAGGGCGCAGAGTTGCATAATTTTTTTTTAATTTTTAAATTTTTAAATTTTTAATTTTTATTTTATATGTAAAACAACAGAGAGAGATTCCAGAATGCTTGAAAACAACTCAGAATTTTTTCTTCTTCTTAAAACAGTAGAGAGCAGAATAGCAGAGGACAGTAGAATTTTTTTCCAAATGTATAGGAGAACAAACCATTCTCAAGAACAGGAAGTTTAAATGAGGGAAAGGCTTCGTAATTTTAGTCTTCAAAACAGCATTTTTTCAAATACACATCAATCTACTCCATTGCAGAATTTAAGAGTATTCAGAAACTTGCAGATATTTTCAATGAAAAACTCATAAATTTTTCTAACCCTCTTTAAACAGTATTCCAGCAGCTCTTGAAAATGCAGATTTTAATGAGTAGAAATTGCAGGAAAAATAAGAATGAAAACCTTCAGATGGGTAGTGCTGCGTTCTTCAAAAACCAAGGTCAATGCCGCCAATTTCTCGAATGTTGGGATTCTAAGATGTCGCTCCTCTTCAAAGCCACATCAAGCTCTTTTCTTCAAAATACCTCTCCGAATGCAAACCAAAATCTCTCGCTGAACTCTAACCGCTGCAAAAATTATCAATTTTGCGGATATGCAATGTGCTATAAACACAAATGGCTCACTCAATTTGGATACAGGGCTACATTCCAAGCTCGATACCATGTTAAACACCATGTTAATGCACACACATGGTGTATGAGAAAGATGAACACACACACACAACAAGAAACTCAACACAATGGAGGATAAACGTGTAGCTCATATTTTCCATTATACAAAGATGTACATTTATAATACAATGGTGTGACTCTTGGTTTCACATTCCAAGGTCACTTGGACTTCATTGTGACTTTTCGCATTCCACACCTACCCATGTAGGATTAGGTGTTCCAACAGGAATCAAACCCATATGCTCAAGTTCAAATCCCATAGGTTTGGGTTCTAAAACCCACAAGTCATAATTCGGTGCCCATTCCTCCAAAACCCTCGGGCTTAGGGTTTGGAGTACCTCCCGAGCTACAAATATAAACACTACCTCTTTACAAGGGAGGTACTTCCAACACTGGGAAGTCTCCATCATCATCATCTGGAAAAACTATCCCATTTGGCATCCATCACTGCAACATACTATATAGAATGAACCCTACAGTCTCTATAATGCCTCTGCATCATCATATATGAACCTGAAGACACCGAACCTCCATAAGGTTTCTCCCTATGAGGCTAGACTCCCTCTGAACCTTTACGATCTCCACCGGCTTAGTACTACAAGCACTCATCCTCCTAGATCAAATACCACTCATGCAATTCCCTCCAATCTCAGATATGCAACATCATGATCCAATGAATAAGCTAGCCTTCCAAACTATATTCCATCACATGAATCCATCTAGATCTTGTTGATATCATCCAAGCCAAAGAAACCATCTGTTGTAACATTTTTTTTTTTTGACAAGTTAGACATTTTAGAAGAAAATAGAAAAATAAAAAATGTTAGGTTTGGATATGAATAGATGAAAAAAAAAAATGTTAGGACTCATGTCAAAATGAAATAATCATATCAAAAAATGGTAGTATAAGATGCTTTAAAAAAAGAGGGCAAAAATATTTCAAAATGCTAGGCATAGATAGAAGCAATAAAAGAAATAAGATTACTTAGTTTCAAATAAAAAAGAAATAGGTTGTGTGCATTTTTTTAGGATGCCACAACCCAAAATAATTTGTTTTTTATCATACTACTTAAACATGATAAAAAATATTTAAATTTATGCATTTTAGATTAGGAAATAAAGTTTCACCAAATTGTTTAAACTTGGTTCAACATTAGATTTAAGAAAATTAATGGTTTCTTGTTCAATTGTGCCAAAAAAATAAATTAGGATTAAATTAATTTTTATTAGTATTAATCACAACATTACACATTTAATTATTTATTTTAATAAGGCACATATTGATTTTATTCTAAAGTCGCAATGTAATAAAGTTCTTTTGTCGTTTTGTGTTAATGGCGGATAAAATCTCAACGGTGGATCTCTTCCCCGCCCAGATCAACGACTAGGAAGGAATTTCACACCCCCTTTCCCCATTTAGTGTTAATGGGGGGGTGGGGTCCAAAAATTGGTTTATTTTCGGTGGGCCCCTTGCATATGTGTCATTTTCTTGTCATTTTTCAGCCCCCACCCCACTCAATACCGTTTACCGTTGCCTACCCCCTCTGAAATTCAACTTTCGCCCAACAGTTTTTTTACTCCTACCAACAGTTGTTTAACTTCTCTCTAGTGACCATTTCCCGACGCCAAATCACCTACTGCCACCTGTCCTATCCAATTATGCTAGCTCCCTTACCGTTGCAGTCTTTCATCCCCTTACGCCCGCTCCTTTACCATTATTCCGTCGCTTTCACTGTCACCTGCTCCATTACCGTTATCCATTAAACCTCCACGACTAGTTCTCCAACTGTCATATCATATAATGGTAAATCCAAACATGCTATAAATAAAACTATCCCATTTATTGCACCAACCTTTGATTCATTTTTCATTCTATCAAATTGCAAGTTTGCAGAAACACAGTTTCAGTTTACATCTCTGCCATATGTCGCCCTTTTTAACAGAGTTATTACTGGAAGAGACTACCTTCATATGCTATCATTTTAGCAGAGAAATTATTCTTCTCTTTCTATTCTACAGGAAGAAATGGCTCCCAAAGGAAAGGGTAAAAAATTATTCATCGAAGAAACCCCAAACGTGTCTGACCCTATTGATCTCGACCATGTCCCATTATCCGAAAAATTCTTCAAAATTATAGAAAAAAAACGGAAATTGGAGCTCTATGAATTTCATTTGTGGTTAAAACATAAACATTTATACAAAAAAGATGAATTCAAGCTTTGGGATACTTTATTTCCTCTGTACACATTTCCTCAAACCCATGAATTCCCTGACCTAGTCACCTAGTGTCAAGCTAGGTATAATCCCCCGAAAAGGACTGTAGTAGCTCAGAATGGATACATTCTTATTTCTATCACTCCTGAGACCACAAACCAAATGTTTTTTATCCCACAAAGTGATTCCCTCAACCCTTTTTCCCAAATTTCCCTCATGGATTTGTATCAAAAACTGACCTTTCCTCAGAGAGAACAAATCTTTGAAACCTTTCTTTTGGATGATGCTAAGATTCTTAATAAGAACCCTCCTTACCCATCCACCATGTTCCCTAAATAAACCAGGCATATTATTTCCTTAATTTCCTAAGTGTTAGGCTATCAAAATGATAAAACGGTATATGAGTCAATTCTAGGTTATTTTTCCATTTTCTCCAAAGACAGTCAACCAAAATTTATGTACATTTACAACCATTTCTTGGTTGATAATATGCATGAATAGAGGATGAATTTGAAAACTCAAGGCATGTTCAAGTACACTTCTGTACTATTTCACATGTTTCTTTTTTAGCAATGGGATTCAATACCAATTAAATTTCATAAACAGGATGATCAGGGTGTTAACCAATCAGATTCATTAGAATCAATTGGTTAGATCCATTTCAAATGAATTTTCATTTGCAGATTTATTGATTCCATCATTCATCAAGTTTCCCAACTTTTAAGCAGTCACAATGAGCTAAGGATTGGATGAGACATCAAAATAATACTCCATCTAAGTGATCAAGTTAAAACAAGAGACTTGTATCTTTACCAAAATTACACAAATATCAGAGTATATGGCTATGAATTGGAACTTTACAAGTTGGCCAAATATGTTCCAATGAGACTTTTCTCTCTATAATATATTAGGAAAATGATTAACATGGATGAATTACACTTTGTTTCAGGTAAAAGAAATTACCAATATAAGATCAAGAATAAAGTAGGCTCTTTGATATGCAATACCAGAACAACAAGAATTTATGCAGATGCAATCCTCAAGAGGATGAACTTTCATCCAAGCTTCAATTGGTTATATGATCCATTCAACACTATTTCAAACTTGATGGTGGAGCTGAAGATAACACCCTAGAACCAAACTCCTAGGCCCGAGATTGAGAAATTCATGAACCAAGATCAATGAGTAAAAAACACACTACAAGAAGGAGAGGAGTTGATTCTTTATACCTCCACTCTACAGACTCCTATCTCCCAAGACACGATGCAGAAAATTCCTAGAGAGGAACCATCATCTTATGGAAACATTTCCAAATAATTCATTATCCAACAGAATAAGCAGAAGAAATATTTCACCATTTCTACTGAGAAAAGTAAAAAAGAACCAGAGATAATTGATTTGGGTGATGAAGAAGTATCTATGGCAGTAGAGGGAAGTGTTCGGAATATTCAATCATTCTCTTCAGCTTCACAAGAGAGAATGGATATTATTCAATCATTTTGAACCAGTGGACAAGGTGATCAAAACATTTTCTCTAAATTATTAGAGATTAAACAAAAGAATGAATCTCTAAAGGTCAATTTCTACAGTTAGTTTTGGAATCAAGCCTCTACATCACAACATAGGTTGTTGAAAAATTTTTATAGTGAAAATGGAAGGATGAAGATGTCTTTTCTATAGGCCCAAGTCCCTTTTCCCAAACCTCCTTCTTATTACAATAAAACCGTATTCTCATTTTATGAAAATCAAATTCATCCCATTGACCATATGGACATGCAAAAAAAACCAAGGGAGATGATTTTCTCTACCATGACTAATACTTCCATAACATTGTCCAAATTGTAAACAACACTTTCAAATGTGCAATCGCAGTTGAATATTGAGAAACTTTCCTCTTTATCCAAAGATAATAAGCTGAAATAATTAGAATACATTGTTATAAAGATTGGGTATGATCCTAAGGATGTTAAAGTTGTAGAACATATTCTTAAGAAGAAGAATGCAGATATTGAAACTCTTCGAAAGAAACTAAAATTTCCATCTACAAAAGATCCTCAGACCAAGGAGATAGAGGAAATTGAACAGAATAGAGAGGAAATGCTTAAACTCATCATTGAGAAAAACATTCAAATCAAGAATATGGAGGAAAAAATTGATGGTTTACTAAAGGAGAAGGAATAGTCAAATCAGTTGGCCATGATTCCAATTTCAGTTATACCTATTGCAGTTGCAGGCATAGAACCAAGCTCTTCATCGACGTCAGCATAATCTACATAAAAAACTGGTGACCCAAGCAAACTTGTGCAAGATTTGGCTCTACAAAAGTAGGAGAATAAAAATATTCTTGAGAAATTAAGAAATCTAGAAGCTTAAAAGATAAATAATGACACCTTGTGCATGGAAGAAATGCATAAATCTCATAGGTTAGCACAAAAATTTCAGAAGTTAGAGAGTGAAATATTAATGGCAGACACCTTGGCCCAAGCCAAGGAAAGCATCTGGACTAAAATAAGCCAAGATATTACTGAAGTATGGCCCTCCATACAGATCATTTTTGAAAAAGGATAACTAATCTATAAGTGCAAAGAAATAATTGAGCAAGAAAAGGCATAACTTAAGAAGAAAGCAGTCGAAGCTTCAAATATGATTAAAATGTTGAATTCAAAGAGTAGTGTAGAGTTATAATAGATTAACATCACAGATATAAGAGAGACCATTTTGGAGATCAAGAAAGTTCTCCAGAAGAAGAATCTGTTAAATCAGTTGGAAACCAAGTGTCAAAATTTGGACACTGTTGTCCCAATATTTCACATTAAGCTCTACCTACTAAATCAGAGAGGATTGCTAGGATTGGTAGCACCTAATTATAGATTAATCAGCTTGGAGGATTACTGCAATAAGCTTTAGACAATTTCCATTGACAAAGAAAAATTTGCAGGAATTAAAGCTCACATGACAGGAAAATATTTTCTGGAGGCTTTAGAGTTTGATTTAATAATCAGACATGAAATCAAACATCTCTTTATCAATAAGCCTATTTTTGAGAGATACACTGAAGTAGATGAATTTTTCATAAGATTAATTAATATGTATATATCAAGTCAAGAAAGATGGGATCACTTATCTGAAACCATCGAGCAAATTTAATCTCCAACAACATGCCAGCAAAGCAACACATTTTGGGGCCACATCATCAACCAGTTCCTTAAAGACAGTGACAGATCAACTCAGCATTTTTTGTATTCCTATATTTTGATACTATTTTTGTAATATGTTTAGATGCTTCTAATAGATAGAAATTAGTATAAATAACTCTCCATTCAAGTTATTAGAGGTTGCACCCTTGGATGAGCACTTGGAAAGCATAATTGTATGATATTTTGATAATTGATGATTAATAAAAGGATTTTCGATTTGTTTCAAATAGTTTGTCTCCTTGTAAGTTTTTTCAGTATTTTTTTTTTTTTTTCTACATATATTTAAGTTTTATGAAGATAAGTAGGTAAGAGAAAATTGTATCTCGGTCTATCTTAAATCCTCTAAATTTATAATCCATTTTAGAGCTTTATTTATTAGACTATATGTCTGTATAAATCCCTCTACATCAATTTATTGTTAGTAATATTCATAATGTTAAATATATTTTTTTAAGTTGTAAACATTGTTTTCTAGCCTTTCATACTTATGATAAACTAAACATTCAATCTGGATATTTAGCTAACCATATTTTCTTACGGTTCCTGCCTTCACATATGAAAATCAAATCAATTTTTTGAAGTGAAGAAACAACCCATTTATTAATACTTAATACTATCAAAGTTTAAAACATCTTCTTGTTATTTTCTAAATACATTGGTCATCCAAAAACCCCTTTTAAAACAAAAAAATATTTTAGATGCTCTGGCATATTAATTAACCTAGAATTATCTCAGAGGAAAACACCATCTAGTTGTCCCAGCCATCCATGGCAAGTCAAAGGAAGTCCATGATATGCAAACCTCCACAAAACATACTATATTGCACTAGGCTCACCACCGTTACACTATAACTCCCAACCCATCTCACAATGTAGTCTATCGAGACCACATCTCCATGTCTTCAGTTGAACCCTCTCCTCCATGATCTAAACACCCACAACTCCCTCTGAGTTGCTTCGTTGTTCACACTCTGATTTATTGTCCCATCAAGTTAGATCTGACATGCTCTGATACCATGTTGTTTTTCCATGATATTGGTGTCTAGGATAGAATATTAAATCATTGATGCTACCAAACAAAGTATCAAAACACATTACAACAAAATATAAACAATAGTAAATCGCACATGCACAACTACATACAATGTTTTACAAATTTTCAACCCAACTTCATTATATTAATCAAATTGAATAATACAATAGTCTATGGCTCCCATACTAGGGATAATGGCCCTCGTACATCCATTGATTCAAGATATGCAACAACTAGGGATTGGTGTCTATCATGATGACCAATTATCTTCCTGTACAAGGTACATTGACTGTCTATCTGATGTAGAGCTCCTCATGACTGCCTTGGTCTTACCCTCTACACATATGCCTGGTCCTTCGACTTCCTCTCTATAACATCTATCTTTATCAATTCTGTAAGTCCATTTGGACATTAAATCTTGGCTATCCAATCTTCTCACTAGTTGTGCCTTAATCCATCAAGGAAGCAACACATCAAGGCTCCTATCAAGTTGTTCACAACACTGTTTGTGAACAGCTCACAACTTCCCACTGCTGTTTTCTTGTTCCTTTTTAGAATGTTCTAGGCTAAGGAACTGTGCCAAAGCTTATAAGTTAAGTTTTTGGTTTTGATTTTAATTGGATGACCAATTCTTTGAACTTTAAATAGATTTAAACTTTAAGTATTAATGAGAGAGTAGAAGGGTTGATTCTTATTCCTTAACAAAATTAGTCTTCAATTGATTTGAAAGGAATACTTTAAGAATATATATAATTATTAAACATTAAAACTAAGCATTTAATTCATAATATATAAACAGATGCATGCAGAAAACTTCTACAGCCAAACAAAACACATTCATAGATGACAGAAGGTAACAATTAAAATTTGTAGAGGACTTATCTCAGACAAGTTATACAATAAACTAATCTCTGTAAAGACCTATAAATTTGCAAGGGATTTCAGAGAGATTGATACTCAATATATTCTTATCCAAAATCTTCTATGTTACTTTTAACATGTGCAGAAAAAAAAAAAAAAGAATAACTGGAATAACTTTCAGAGATACCCAAGCTATTTGAGAACAAATCTAGAATCCTTCTATTATCTTCAAAAATAACTTAGAAGTTTTCAATCATATCGAGGCTCATCCCAAGGTTTCAACCGTTTATCCTTAAAATTACAAATTACTTATAGATTTCACTCAAAATATCTCGACTTTGAATCAAAAAATTATTAGAAAAATTATCATCCAAACTTTTTTGGAATTTTACAAAAATGAAATGAAAAAGAGGAAATTTGAACTGATTTGACATCTTGCATAGATTTATAGGACTCTTGCTGATGACTGGAGCTATAAATCTGTTGTTTTGTTTCTTGTTCCTAGAAATATGTTGATTTTTCCTGAAAACTTTCCATTCTGCTGCTAAAAATTTGTTGTCTCTCATTAAATAGGTCACACAATTTGTCCCATCTCTTTTCATCATGGATATGAAATTTTAATAATTTTTTGTATGATTCATCCACTTTGGTATATTTCTAAAAATTAGGCTTAGCTATGAACATATGCTTGATTTCATGCTGAATTAATAAAGCATAACTCAAACCTTCAATGAAACCTTTTCCAGTGATAATTCCTCTGATTTTAGAAAACTTAGTTTTATCTACTTCTATCTCATGTAATCTATGCTGATAATATTCCAGTGGAACTATTCCATCACCTATACCCTGCATACATAGAAGTCCTTTTTGATGTAATGTATTGAATTTCCTGTGGAAATTTTTAATCTGAACTTATAATTTAAGACATTTATTTTCAAGTTGTAGCATTAAATTCCTTTTAGTGAGCACCTTTTTTACCTCCAAGACAACTTGAGTTTTGTCTTCAATACCATACTCTTCAAGCCTTTATTTTTTCTTGGAATTCAGAACTTTGATTATTCTTGTGGCATATCCTGGTTTGTGGTCAAGGTATTTCTTTATTTCTACCACTATTTCTTTTGGTATCTGTAACAACTCTTCTTGTTTAAAAATAATCTCAATTGAAGGCCACAGTTTAGTTACTGGTGCATTTATATCAATCCATATATTCTATTTAGCTTGGGAAATAGTATGAGCTATTAAAGGTTAATTCTCATAAATATCTAATTATTTATTTAGCTTAAAATTATTTTGAATTTCAGCTAAATAAGAATTATCAATTTTAAGTTTATGCTCTTGTACATTTTGTAACTATGTTTTGAGTTTTTCAAATTATCGGTCCTTTAAAGATAATTCTCCCATGGATTTAATAATTTTTTTCTACATCACTAGACTTTGTATCCACTGTAATAGTTACTGCTACAAATGCACCTACAGTAGGTGGTGCTGCTATGGGAATGGAAGTTGAAACACTAAGTTGTTATTATTTTTCCTTTAAAAGTGTGTCCATATCAACTTCCATTTTCTGAATCCGAACATTTTGTTCAATTATCAATTTGAAAATATTATCCTTTTATTTATCCAATTAACCAACTTCTTTAGCCTATGGATGTTCTGTAGTAGGAAGTTTTAGTTGCTTCCTTAATTCTTGAATATAAACATTCTTGTTCTTGATCATTTCTTTAGCTTCTTTAACATCATTAGGATCATATCCTGATTTTATTACCAGATATTCCAATGATTTAATTTTGGTATATTTGGCCAAAGATTAATTTTTCTCCATTTTCAATTGTGTATGAATATATTCAGTGAAGCTTCCAATTTGGAGATTTCCATAGCTGAAATTTTCATAGTAGAATATACCATCTCTCCTTCCTGCTTATGAAGTTCAATATGATCAATGGCATGGATATTTTTGGTTTCAAAAGAAAAATTTGATGCCTTAAAATATTCTGCACTTTTATGGACTAGAACTTTGGGTTCCAAGATAACTAACTAAAACTATTCCTTTTTATTAACAAGTGAAGACAAAAGTCCTTGCTCGATAGTAGAAGATTTTTTACAGAATTCAGAATACTTGTTGGCCTTCAGTGCTTCATTATTTATTTTAATCTCTTTATACCTAGAAAAATTATCTTGTTGTGTTGTGCCATAATAAATAGATAGCATAGGAGAATCTGTAGTGATCTCTTCAATCCTTGGAAAGGCAAAAGTACGAAAACATATCAACACCATTGTTTCCTTCTCTTGTGAACTTAATCCTTCTAATGCGTCTTCATGAGTATTGGTCTTCTTCCTTCTCTTCAAAACTATGAAGTTTGTCTCTTGAATTTCTGAAAATGTAGGAGACAAACTTTCTCTTGACCTCTTAGTCTATTTTTATTGAGGAACTCGAGTTTGTGAATCTCTCTGAGTAACAATTTGTTCCTCTTCCTCCTGCAATGTATTCTCTTGTCACTCATCTTTATTTTCATATTGTTCCATCTCTAGCCTTCGTGTGTGTGAATAAGGTGTAGTATTTTGTTCAACTCTCAACTTCGAATAATCCCCAAGGGATCATAGGACTATGCGAAGCTAAATTTTAACATAATTTGTTTTAATACAATATATGCCTCCTTTGTTGCTTCCCTACTATTCAAAATAAAAGGGTCAATCTATGCTTTTAATTTAAATTTATATTTCTTCTTTCTAGATACAAAATGCATATCATACATCTTCATCATGTGTATGATGTATTACAATGCAAAGATTTTGATTTGAAAAATTACTGGAAACCTATAGGGAGGAAGTTCACATACATATATCCCGATTTTTCTGTAATTATGGTAGAGGTATGAGTCTCCAATCCTAGTTTTCTTAGTGAGGTGAAGGATTCTTATGATTTCTGATGAAATTATAGGTATAACATCACTGCTAAGAAAACACAAAGCCATATGTAGAAATTAGTTTACATAATCACTAAAGGAATATTCTTTTGTGTTCTTCCTGACCAAGGAATTCCAATTAATAAATGACTGAGCATTCCCTTGTGCACATAACTTCTGTAATGGAAATTTGAATCTATCTTCTTGTTAAAATAGAAGAAAATACAAAAGGGATGATTGATGTTTTAAATCACCTTTAATAAAAAACTTCAAAAATTGATCATGAATGTTGTCTACCAAAAACTAATTGTAGTTGAAAATCAATGATGGTTTATCACCTACTAAGAATACTTATAGAAATCCTAATATGACCTCATCAGACCGCTGATCACTAGGGTAGCCTAACAGATAAGAAACCATGGAGATGAATTTCCTAGACATTTTTGGGAACATTGAAGAAGAGTAGGGTGGGTTAGTTATTGGTAGTTCAAAATTCTTAGGTAAAAATGACTCAAATATTTTGGCTTGTTGAGGAAATGTACATTTTTGGTAAATCTCCATGAGGGAATCTATAGAAAAAGGGTGCAGAGGGGTTGTAGGATTTATCTGGAGATCTTGACATATAGACTCGGGAGTAATGGCAATTAATACTTCGTTATTTTGGGAAATTACAACCCTATGACTAGGAATATACCTAAGATGACACTAGGTAACAAATTCAGGGAAGGAATGAGTCTGGGGAAAGATGAATTACGGTAGGAAAGATTCCCATATGCTTAAAGATCACTGGCATCTAAAAAATTATGTTTTTCTTAGTTGTGGAGTTCATAAATATCGAACTCACACTGCGTTTCTGAGATTTTATATTGTTTATCCACCAGGGAAAGTTCATCTAAATTAATTACAGGAGGAAACATTGGGCTTTCTACAACTAATTTTGACTTTCCTTTAAGAGTAGACATTGTAAACATGAAATTATAGGTTGACGTTACTGAATTACCAGAGAAATGTTGATTACTGGTATATGAAAATTAACGGTTGTGTGATTGGTAAAATTTGGAGTCACACCGATACTATTGAGAGGTGGAATGGTGAAAGGGAACATGGAGAGGGATATGTGCCTTATTTTAAAGATGGAATCGAATGGTTGAAGAGGTCATACCCATTTTTAGGTGCGTCAAATTAAATAATTAGACATTGACATGAAAAATTAATGAGGGAACGGTTATATAAAATTTTTTATGGGGGGGGGTGGGATTTATTAATTTAACGATTAACAAATGTGGGAAAATAGGATGAGGACATGTTAGGTCCCTACAATACTAGTGTATCCCATTATTGTTGTTACTGTACCCCCCTTATTGTTATTGTTGTACCCCTGTAGCCCCCATATTGCTATTATTGTGCCCCATAAAAGCCACTATTGTTATTGTTGTGCCCTTACATTATTAATATTAGGTCGGCTAGGATTATATTGTGACCCCATGGACTCCTATATATAGAAAGGAGATTTTTTCATTTGCAACATCCAAGAATTTTTCATTTATGTAATGTAAAGGAGGTTTCCCCCTCGAAGTGGCTAATTTCTAAGGCATTGATATCTCTTTTCTTCAATTTTGGGAGTTGGTTTCATAACATTTGGTATCAGAGCCTTGGATTCTAGGGTTTCGCTTCTCCAAACAGGTCATCATGGAATTTTCACTATAACATTTTTTATATGAAGATTCAAAAGCTGAAATTTTTACCATGCGAATATGAAATCTTGAGTAATTTCGTGTAAAAATTTCAGATCTTGGTTCGTAATATTTTCAGAGATATGATCTGTGGAAGTTAGGGCTTTTGCAAGCTCCTAAATTTAATCTAAAATATTTGACCTTTGTAAAATCCTCACAATTATCTCTTTGAGTATTAGAATAGAATTATATAAAAATTGGCCGAAAGTACATGAAATGTAGTTTCCCGTGTATCAATTTCAGAGCCCAAGGAGGAAACAGTGACATGTGGCACACCGTACAATTTCACTCTACTGAAACAATCTATAATTAGGTCATTGTGGGGGGTATGGAAATAACTTTTCCTTGAAGCATCCAAATCAGGTCAGACCTGTGGCATTCGAAAGAAGCTTTATAGGGCTACTACAAGACTAAATTTAAGATATTGAAGATCTGAAATAATAGAGATAAATCAGGTTTAATATCGACCTCCTAAAAAGAAAGGAAAAGTTGTGCATTTGTTTTTTAATATTGCATAACGTTTGTTTGAAAAAATGGTTTGAAGTGATTCCAAGGGCATATTGAATCATTTTTATTAGTATTGGATTCTATAATGCCTTCTGTTATCACTCATATTGATCCTTAAGGTTGAGAAAGGAAATCCTGAGGTAACCTCAAACCAATATTTGGATTTGGTATCTAGCCCTACCAAATTGGAGAGGGATCTCTCAATAGAATCACAGCCAAGAGGGCTAGATGGAAATGATTTTATGCTAGTTAAGAAAAAAAATGGATTTTTATTTTGAATTTAGGGTTGGGCTCACTAATTGGAATTAGGTCAAGGGAATAGATCAAGGCTAAAAGGATGAAATTGCAGTCTTCTTGATGGGGCAAGATAGGAAAAAGCTTTACACATTAAAAGATGATTAAAATGAGGTGGAAAGACTGGTGAGGAGATAAGGAAAGCATATAAATGTATTTTCCTTAAACTGAAGAAATTTAACACATTATACTTAATTTCCCAAAACAGAGCATAACTAAATATGAATTTTGTCTTTTAAACATGAAATTGAGTATATTAGAGATGTGAAATGACCTATGAATTAACAAAACATTTTTTTTTTTTCTAAGTGAGACTAATTCTATTAACTATAAAAATACTGATACAAAACTGCCACAGCTGCTGCTGTGAAAGCCAAACAGCTGGGGTTGATCAACAAAACTGTTCTTGAGAATTCTGGGTCGCCCATAGTGGGAAACCGACCCTTTGAGCATAAGTATTTGAGCCGCCCATGATAGGGAAACCGGCCATAAGTTTATACAAGACACATAAACAATAACATAAAAACTAGAAACATCTATCTGCCAAACAGGTTGGCAACTGAAACAGTAAAAGTCAAAAATTCCAGCAGTAATTGAGCAGGGAGATTCAACCCTCATGCTCTGAAGACATTGGCTCCTCCTCAACTCCGCATCCATATTCATCCTCGTCGTTGCTGTCCATCTTTCCCTCTTGATTGTCAATCTTCATGTCCTGATTCTCAGCTTCAGAAAGCGGCCCAATTTGAAGAGAGGGGTTGGAGCAGTGGGCATGGGGAGGGGAGGGGAGAGCGGGATGAGGCATTTATTCACGAAGGGAGACAGTGATGAAAGCAGTGATAATGGAGTCGACGGAGGTGCAGTGGAAACGGAGCTCAGCATTCTGAGTGGTTTTCCTGATGGTGGACCCCAAAAGCCTTCTGCCCGGACGGTTGAGCTGACTGGGAGGGGTAGAAGTGCGAGGAGGGAGGGGCTGACTGGGAGGAACAGGAGGGTCGGGAGGGGTGGACTGACAGGGTGGCTCAGAAGGAACAGTGGGAGTGGGCTGACTAGAAACGCCACCAGAAACACGCGTGCGCCCACGTCCCTTGCCTACATTGCGCGAATTCTCAGCGCCTCGCCCACTTCCTCTGCCTCTGCCTCTGCGCGAAGCTGGCGGAGGAGTGGGTTCATCACTTTCAGAAGAGGAGCTCAAATCAGAAGAGGGCAAAGGGGGAATGACAGAGGCTTGGCCCCGACTGACTCCACGCCGACAATGCATTCGATGCCTGAGGCGAGGCATGGTGAGCAGAAGGTGGCGCAAGCGAGGCCGACCAAAGGAGGGGTTGGGAGCTTTGAGAGCAATGGGGAGACCACCAGGGTGGTGCAAGCCAGTCAAATCAACAGAAGAGCTAGAATTCCAGTTAGCGGAGGGGCATCGACCATGAGAATGAAAATTGATACTGAAAGGAAGCAAAGTACGTGCAATAAACACATCCGAGACACCAGACGAAGCGGAGGCGCTGCAGAAAGGGCTGTTGGTGAAGTGGATACCCGGTATCGTCTCCAAGCAGGCCAGAATGCAGCATCGACGCCCAGTCTGCGTTTTGTAGCTCGGATTGGCATAACCAGGCGGGAAAACACTGCGCAGGGGAGTCAGAGCTCTCCCATGGCCTCCTCCATCCTGCTCACCATCCATAGTGAACGCCATCAACCAAACAACTGCCATATACCGCAGAGCCAAGGTGAAATTACTGCAAAGCTGGTTGACCCGAGGCATATTAATAACGCCATCAGGTTGAACGCGCGGGGCCATGTGGGCATAGCACGCAAGCTTCGTTGGGAGCTGCGCAGAGGCCCGGGGCTCTTTAATGCTCCACCACATCCGCATCTGGAGGGAGGTGATCCTTGTGCACCAGTGATGTGCAGTTCTGTAATGTGTCTGCATCATGGATGATAGAGACGGAGCCATGAGTGAGCATGTTGTTGCTCTCAGTTCCGAAATTGGCTAGAAGATCAGCAACCTTATTACCTTCCCGCTTGACGTGAGTGAAGGAAACCGCCCTGTTGTTCTGAAGCCAGTTGCTTATCTTATCAATACGAGCAGCCAAACGCCAACTGTGAGTCACTTTGCTAGGATCGGCCCCCCAAAGAAGCTGATTAGCTATATGGATAAGGATTTGTGAGTCTCCTTCAATGATGATAGGGAAAAGATTGTGCTGGAGAGTGAGACACAGGCCTTGCCAGAGGCCTTGAAGCTCGGCGGAATTGTTGGTGTCCCAACCAATTGAGCCAAAATAAAGGTGCTGAACTTCTCCCTTGGAGTCTCTGATGATACTGCCAAAACCTGCTTGCCCAGGATTCCCCTTGGAAGCTCCATCAAAGTTTAATTTTAACACTCCAGGGGAGGGAGGAATCCAATTCGAGGGCGTGTTAGTGGTTGTCTTGTTTCTGATCTTTGGAGTAATCCCAAGGTTGAGATTCCAGTTTTACCAGACCAGGATTTCTCTCTGCTGCTTGGGGAGATCTTCTTCTTGCCGGGAATGAAGGGCTAAAGATTCCTGAAGGTTACCAATAAAGGAGAGCCATAAAGAGTCCAGGGTGGAGGTTTGGTTTTTGAAGATACGCCTGTTTCGTTCCTTCCATAAGGTCCAAAAGATCAGCCCGGGAAGGAGCTTCCAGAGAGCATTGAGGAGGGCAGAGGAGTAGGGGCGTTTGGGCCATTTGCGTAAGATGGAGGTGATATCACTGGAGGGCTTGCTCTTCTGGAAACAGAAACTACACTTGTCCCATAAGGAGTTGGCTAAAGGGCAGAGCAGCATGAGATGTTGAATATTTTCAGCATTGTGAGCACAGTTGGGGCATCGTGAGGGCCCAGTGAAGCCTCTTTTGACAAGGTTGTCCCAAGTGAGGATGCGCTGATGACTTAAGAGCCAGAGGAAAGTAGAGATCTTAGGCCAGGTGAGGGGATTCCAAATCATCTACCAAAGGGGGTCCCGAGGGAGAGGGGTTGGATGCAGCAAGGAGTAGGAACAAAACATTCTTACAAATCAAACATAGAGAAGAAATAATGTGTAAATATCATACCATGGGGATCCCAAGAAAATATTTGTAAACTTCCATTAATGTCCAAGCCAAAATTACTTGAGCAATACAAACTCTTCCACTGATGCCAACCATTACAAAGACTGAAAAAATACACCTCATAGACTTCAAAACAACTTCCTCTCATCCTCAGGGGTTGAATCCATGAGGTGAGGGATTTGTTGCACCAAAAATTGAACTGACTGCTAAAGCCTAGGAAGAGGAAAGTGACTCATTCCTAACTTTTATAACATATACATTTGACCTCAAACTAATGATTTACCTAATGTATCTACCTTAGGTAAAAGGTAAAACATGATAATTACAATGGTAACTTCTCATTTACCCAAGTGAAAATTACATCAAAGGTGAAACTTCAAAATTTACTGAACCTAGTTAAACTGTGAATTTTTTAGTAAGCGCACAGCGCCAAGACAGAAAATTTGACATGTTTTGTGGATCACTTTTGAAGGCCTTCCCCTTGTCCAAATTGAGCTAATGATATCTCATTGGAAATATTGTCTTCTCTACTTTCCAGATATGCTTTTACTTTTGAAAATGGTGTCCATCTGCCCTGTCAAAATCTTGTTTTTCCAAGACTGGTAAATGCGCAGTGCCAAGGCCAAAAGGAGGGTAGAAACATGATTTTTTGATAGTTTTTGGCCTTTTTGAGGGACTAGTTCTGCTCAAAATATTCTGAAAATTTCAGAGGTTGATTTAATTGTCATTATGAACATGAATATGCTGACCTTTTTCCATTTGTATGGCCCAAAAAAGAGCACAGCACCAGTGGCATTGCGCGTTTAGCACTATTTCACCAAGCTAAACTATCCCAAAAATCAAACTTTGCACCAAAGTGCCAAAAATGGAATTTTCTTTGCTGATCAGGGTTTGGAGGCCTAGAGTGACACATCAACAAGAATATTCAGCTTTTATTTCTCCTTTTCCTCATTTAGAGCTCGAATCTTTGCATGGGCATGTTTAAGCTTGGCCCTTGATTTCCTATTTCTCATGGCATAATGCTTCGCCATATTCCTCTGAATATCAGTGTCTCTATTTTCCTTCTCTAAAATTCCCTCCAAATTCAAATTGGCTCTCTCAAGCCAAGAATCTCTATCTCCGTCAATATCCATGGCAAGCAACTCACTTGGAGTAAGTTGCTTTGCCAATTCTACCTCTTTTTGCCTTTCTCAGGCTAAAGCCCTCTTTAGTCCCATGGTCCTTGGTCTCTTTTTAGGAAGCTAATCTTCCCCATCATCACCATCATCAAATCTACCCAAGGTCTCATCCAACAAAGCCTTGGCCTTTCCTTCCTCTCTCTGAGCTCTGATTGCCCCGACCTCACTAATGGTCCCTTTTGTCTCAAACTGCTGATTCTCTAGCTCAAGAAAGTTAATTACATTCTTTTCTCTACAAAGATTAGCTCGAAGCTCACTAATGTTGGAATCCTTGCCTCTGATCAATGCATTGGTGATTCTTACCTCATCCTCATCATGAAGGCCAATCAACTGAAAATCCTACTCAGTTTCATGTTTGTTCTCTTCCTCAACAGTGATAGGCTTTGTAGCCTTTTCCTTGCCCTTGTCAACCTGTTTTTCCGATGAAGAAGGCATGGCCCCTTTCACATCAAGTGAAGAAAAAAAATCCCTGTAGCCTCTCTGATAGGTCAAAGGAAATCGCTCAAATTCAATCAATTTGGTGCTAGCTTCCACAATGTCCCTCTCACTGCTTGATGCTCTGGTATCATGATGTGATGGTGAAGGGTTGTGGAAAGGTGATGAGGGAAGATCAACATGAGGTGAATCAATGTGAGTGGGAGGTGATGTATGAGTAGTGGGATGTGATGGAGGAATGGATTCGGGAGGATGAGATGATGAAGGTATGTACTACTCATGATGAATAGGTGTGGTAATGAAAACCTCATTAGCAATGAATGTATCTCATGGAATGTTTTTCTGCTGAAGCTGATGCATGACCACCATCTTGATGACTGAATGATGAAATAGGCTCTGCATTTGTTGATTGTAATTTCTCTTTTCCACAATGTAGGCCATTTTTTCAATGCTATGGAAAAGATAATAAGGCAAATGAAACATCCTAACTCTAGTTAAATGCATAAGAAGACGATGTTGAGATTCAAAAAGATGATGAAGCTTAGTGAAAATTAGTCACCTTCACTAAGTGGGCCCACAGGCTATTTTTAGGTGTAAGTCTATTTTTAGACTATGTATATTTTTAGACATGGTGATCATATTTCAGAATTGCAGGATGATATTTGTGGATGGTTGGTCAAGTTGAAAAAATAGATGAAATTATATTTTTAGAATATTGGGCGAAGTCTATTCATAGATCGTCAACCTAAAAATAAAAGTGTCGATTATTATTAGCTATTAATAATAATCTGAAAATAAACATCAACTTATTCTCTTAGAGCACTTGATTTCAGTATAAATATTTTTCAAATCAGTGGGATGAAGGAATTATGCAATTCCTAGGTTTCACTGGTGGTTCATGCATGTAGGACTCAGTTAGAACTGAAGTGGAAAATTTATGACAGAGTTGGAAGAGTAGTTCATGGAGTTGTTATTCAGTTTAACTTAGTTAATGGAGTTAAACTCAGTTGAGCTAGTTGTATCTATTCTAACCAAATGATACACTATTGAGAGTGGAGTGAATGAATTAGTTAATTAATTCACAAATAATAACTCATTAATCAACTAAACAAATACAACAATTAAATACAGTGCATGTCCATTCTAGTGGAGACCCAGTGGAGAGATAGGTGAAAGGGCAAGATGGAATATCCGTTGTGACTATAGTGATGCATTGATTGCAACACACACACAAATTGGAGTTTCCAATGAGGATTGAAAAGTGAAATCAAGGTAGATTTGAATTCATTCAGGGGTCTTCTTCAGCTGGGATTGTGCAGTGGAGGCAAGTTATCAGGTGGCAAGAAATCAATGCATGGATTTGCAGATTTTTTCTGATTAGTGTGTGACGATTGATTGTAATGAGAGCTTGATATAATAAGCTTTGAATGAGATTGTTACATGATCTCCATGATACATAATATATTATAGTTGGGGTTTTCAGCTTCAGGCTTTCCTGTTAAACAACTGTGTTACGTGCGATTGTTTTTATTACTTCATGTGTTTGCAATTGAGTTTAAATTTCCGCAAAATATTAACAATGGAAGGATTCTGTATTTAGCAAGAAGATAAAATATTGTTAGATCAGGAGAAAATGGATATATACATGCATATTGTATATAATTTATACATGGTATGAGAGCAGTGTTAATTCTTGAAGATTGCAATTGTGAAGAATTGTTGAGTTTGTGCTGGTGGACAATTCGAATTTGCTGCAGAAAATTATTGGTGCGACAGTTGAGTATACATTGAAATGTATTTTAATGGGTTGTGATTGGAGTATTCCCTTGATGGAAGCTCAAATTACATATCCTGGAAGGATAGGATGGAGGCAGTGCTGGAATATAATGGACTGAAGGAGTTCTCGATAGCAATGTTCCTAAGCCAGGATCTAGCGATGCTGCATTACTTGACGCATGGAAAAAGAAGGTAGAAAAGAAAAGAAGAATTCTGTTGGAAGGTGTGAAGGACCATGTTGTGTCCAGCCTTCATGGGAAATCCACTCCATTTTCAATGTGGAAGGATTTGACAGATTTTTTCCAAAGCAGCAGCGACCAGAGGAAGTTGGCGCTGAAAGATAAGCTCAGAAAAATAAAAATGGAGAAGGGCGACGGTATTAAAAAATATCTCACGAAGTTTTTCCACTGTAGAGATGAAATGGGAAGTGTGGGGATTACTGTTGATGATGAAGACTTGGTGATATTGGCTCTCCTTGGGCTTTTGAAGAGTTGGCATAGCTACGAAGACTTTTTCAATGGATGGGAGAAACTGTCGGGATGGGAGCGACTTTCGTCGGATATTGTGTAGGAGGAGATAAGGTGAAGTAACAAGGATGGATCTTCATCGAAGAATGAATATGAAAAGAATTGCATTTTGGTTGCAAAATAAAGGTAAGGGAAGGGGAAGAAATTCCCTTCAAAATCCGAGGCTAAAGGCAAGAAGCAGGATTTGTCCATGGTGAAGTGTTTTCACTGTCACGAACATGAGCATTTCGCCACTAAATTCCCACAGAAGAAGAAGAACAAGAAGGTTGCTAGAGCTACAACGGGTGAGGCCTTAGCCTCGCAATTTGAACTTTATTTCTCTTTGATCGCATGCTTGGTTTCAAGCTCAATGGGATCAGTGTGGTATCTTGATAGTGGTGTGTCTTTCCATATGATGGGAGACAAGGAGTTGTTTAGTGACTTGGAGGAGAAGGACCTTCAAATGCATATAGAGATGGGCCACGATGGTCAATACAGTGCGACTAAAATTGGGACGATTACCTTTGAAAGGGAGTCAGGTAATATGTTTCTATTGAAATATTTTATGCATGTTCCAAGTCTGAAGAACAACTTGGTCTTGGTCGCAATGTTGGAAGAAAAAGGTTATGATGTTTTTTTTAGCGATGGAAAAGATTTATTGTGACATAAAACAATGGTTCAAACCAAGAGGATCGAGATTTTAGTTAAGAATATCTACAAGATGAAGGTAGATGGTTGCACTACAATGATGGGCAAAGCAGAAGAAGTGGTGAGCCGGGATGAGGGAGAATTATGGTACAGGAGATTAGGTCATCTTCACCATGTTGCTTTGACGATTTTGTAGCAGATTTCTATAGGAATTCCCAAGGGTACTCTTGCGTAGTCAAATAAGTGCAAGGGATGTACTATGGGTAAGTTTTTGAAGACCACCTTTCCTGAGAAGGAGAACCGTGCTTCGGTGATCCTGGAGAAATTCACACAGACATGTGTGGATCTTTATCGGTTGCTTCAACAGAAAAACATAGGTATTATGTTATATTTGTTGATGACTATTCTCATAGATGCTGGATATTCTTCATACAGAAGAGGAGTGAAACATTTGCAAAGTTCTGTGAGTTTAAAGCATTGGTGGAGAAGGAGTCGGGGAAGCAAGTGAAATTTCTACGGACCGATAATGGTGGTGAATATATCTCAAACGAATTCAAATACTTCTGTAGAAAAGAAGGAATTTGAAGAGAATTCATAGTGCCTCATAACCCATAGCAGAATGGGGTCACAGAGAGGAAAAACAGAACAATCGTGGGTGCTGCATGAGCTATGTTGCATGATCATGGCCTACTGATGCACTTGTGGACGGAAGCATGCAACACTACAGTTTATGTGCAAAATCATTGTCCTCATAGAGTACTTGGCATGAGTACACCTAAAGAATATTTTACTAGTAAGAAGTCTAATATTTCTCATTTGAATATTTTTGGCTCATTTGTTTACATTCATGTGATAAATGACGCTAGGAAGAAGCTAGAGCCAACTGTAGAAGTTGGAATATTTGTGGGGTACACATAAACACCCCATAGTTATCATGTGTATTTTCCAGACAGTCGGATAACTGTGGTGTGATGGGATATAAAATTCAATGAGGTGAAATCCATGAAGTTTTCACTTGAGAGGGAGCTACACTTGCATGCAGAGGAGGAACTTCTTGTTCCAAAATATGAGCCTCTATATGTGGATATGTTGTCAAACAAGCTCCCAAAACAAAAGAAAAGAGATATCAATGCCTTATAAATAAGCCACTTTGAGGGGGAAACCTCCAATACATTACATGAATGAACAATTCTTGGATGATAAAACTTACAAAACCTCCTTTCTATATATAGAAGTCCATGGGGCCACAATGTAATCCTAGTGGGACCACAATGTAATCCTAGTCGACCTAACAATAATAATGTAAGGGCACAATAATAAAAATATGGGGGTTACATGGGTACAACAATAACAATAAGGGGGGCTACACTAACATAATAAGGGACTACACTATTAATATAGGGACTTCACATGCCCCTCTCCTTCAAAAAAGTGTTGTCCTCAACGCTTGATTATTTCTTGATGTCTCTGTATAAAATTATCATCCTCCCATGTGGAACCTTCTACAGGAAAGTTCTTCCACTTGCTAAGATACTATGAAATTGATCGTGCTCGACAAGTTCTTGTTTCTATGACTGCTTCAGAATGTCTTTAAATGTGATGTTGATCTTCCTGCTGTTTCAGTAGATTCTGCACCAAAGTTAGGTTATCCTTTAAGAGTTGGAGAACTTGTTGTTGATGCTCGATGTGATCTTCCACTAATTTATCATCCATATTAGCTATTATTTTATCATTCAAACCATCGAAGTTAGCCTCCATTTCTACTTTTAAACCATCTATGTCATCTTCAGTTTCTCTTCGTAAGCTCAAAATTTGTGGCACTTGGTACCCTAGTTTTGATATCTCAAATTGCAATTCTTCCTCTTCATGCCTCATAGTATATATTTTTAAGCGCTTAATCAGTATGGAATTATTTTTTGGAGGCATTATAGAACCCAATACTGATAAAAATTCTAAAATATGCCCTTGGAATCACTTCAAACTGCTTTTTAAAATGAACGTTGTGCAATTTTAAAAACCAAATACAAACCTTTTTCTTTATTTTTAGGAGCTTGATATTGAAACTGAATTATTTTTGTGATTTTGGATCTACAATATCTGAAATTTTTCCCTGAAGTATCCCTCTAAATCTTCTTCTGAATGCCATAGGTTTGACCTGATTTAGATTCTTGAAGACAAAGTTATGCCCAATATCCTATGATGACCTAATTATGGACTGGTTCAGTAGAGAAAACTTGTACGAATTGCCACGTGTCAATGTTTCCTACTTTGGCTCTAAAATTGATATAGAAGAAATTAAATTCCGTGTACTTCTAGTCACTTTTTACAGAATTCCAATCCGATTCTCAAAGAGAGTTATGAAGATTTTCCCACGATCACCTATTTGAGATGAAATTCAGGAGCCTAAACAAGACCTAACTTCCACAAATCATACCTCCGAAAATATTGCGAAACAAGCTCTCAAATTTTGTGAAGACGTGCCTTAGGATTTCGGCTTCGCTCTCTAAACATTTTAGCTTTTTAATCTTCATATAAAACAAGTTATAGCGAAAATTCCATGATGACTTGTTTAGGTTAAATTCAGGAGCCTACAAAAAGCCCTAACTTCTACAGATCATATCTCCGAAAATATTGTGAACCAAGATCTGAAATTTTGTGAAAATGTTCCTTAGGCTTTCGGCTTCGCACTCTAAAAATTTTAGCTTTTGAAAATTCGTAGAAAAAAAGTTATAGTGAAAATTCCATGATGACCTGTTTGGAGCAACGAAACCATAGAATCCAAAGCTCTGATACCAAATGTTGTGAAACTAGCTCCCAAAAACAAAAGAAAAGAGATATCAACGCCTTAGAAATAAGCCACTTCAAGGGGACAAACTCCAATACATTACATGAATGAGCGATTATTGGATGATACAAATGAAAAAACCTCCTTTCTATATATAGGAGTCCATGGGGCCACAATGTAATCCTAGTGGGGCTACACTAACATAATAAGGGACTATACTATTAATATAGGGACTTAACAGGATCAGCCACAGGAGGAGATTCCTGGAGTGGAGGAGCCCACTCATGCAAAACCAAACATCAAACAAGGCAGAAAGTGTACCACAAAAGCTGAGAGACTGAAGCTTGATGTGTCACAGAATGTAGGAGTACCTACATCATAACACGGATAGAGACAGTCACCTGACCAATTTACTGGATACATGGCTCTTATGAGCAAGTGTATCATGACAGAGCCATCATCTTTTGAAGAAGCAGTGAAGGAGCCCACATGGGTAGATGCCATGGTCAAGGAGTATGACTCCATTGTTAGAAACAGTGCTTGGGAGATTGTTCCAAGGCCGGCGGGAAAATCATTTGTACGATCAAGATGGATCTACAAGGTAAAGCAAGCTACTAATGGGAGCGTCGAGAATTATAAGGCAATATTTGTTGCCCGGGCCTTCTCACATATCGAGGGGATTGATTATGAAGAAACCTTTGCACTTGTCGCACGGTATTCTTCCATAAGGACCATCCTTGCTCTCTCAATGCAGATGGGTTGGTACATTCATCAGATGGATGTGAAGACTACGTTCCTTAATGGGATCATTGAGGAAGATGTGTACATTGAGCATCCTGAAGGATTCGAAATCTTCAGCAGCAAGTCGCATGTGTGCAGGCTCAAAACAACGTTGTATGGGTTGAAACAAGCACCTCGTGCTTGGTACACATGGATCGATAGCTATTTCACTGGACTTGGCTTCACCAAGAGTGAGGAGGATGCAAAATTGTACCAAATTGTGGTGGAGGGTAAGTGTTACGTAGGTAAATCCTCTCTGCGGGAAGAGACCATCCCTCTAGCCCTAGGGTGGGTCTAGAAACAAAAGGACATGCTAAAGTGTTGCTTCCTAGTTAATTAATGAACAAGAGATATGGTAGATCGGCCTACCTGGAATCCAATGCTGTTGTCATTGTGGAAAGAGTAGTAGCCTCTCACTCCTTCCTTGGCAAATCACAACCCGTTCGTTGTTATGTCCGGATACCTGCACATAGAACAAGAAACAAGAACAACATATGACATCATAGTTTCACTCATAACTATTAACTAGTCAAAGAGGGATAAAGCTATCACATTACACAAACATCATAAAATAATAGTGGAACCAAATAGTAGTCATGTATATATAAGTAGAAGGAAGAGGTACAATCGATGCTTTGATGTCGCAGTCTCCTCCAACGGGGTTCAGCCGAAGTGTGTCTTAATACATGTCAAGGGATTCAAACAGGATGAGGGCATGGATTCAAGCTCTCCTCAATGTAATTCCTTCTATCAACCTTCTCTAGTCATTCAAATATAGTATCATCTCTCCAAGTTCAGCTAGTTTGTAGTAAGAGAGATAGCTTCTTTTATAGAGGAAAAGGAGGAGGTTGGGATCCCTACAAAGGTGGGAGGTATTCCTATCCTTTAGGAGAGTTCCAAGGGAGGTGGAAACTACTAACTAAAGGAGGGAGTCTGTGGTTGTTTCAGTTCAACCACTCCTAATGACTCATCGTCAAGGTGGCTGGAATAGAACCTCCACCTCTATTTTAAAAAAAAATCCATAAACAACTTGGCACAGGCGCTTAATTGGGACAGAGCGCCAAATGGCATGGGCTCAGTGTTAATTTTCCAGCTCGGCGCGGGACTGTAACTGGCTACCTGCACCAAGGAAAAAATAAGGGCTTTTACAGTCCTACTCAGGGAATTGTCAACAAGAGGAATGTTACTCTCATGCAAAGGAATGCCGTGATGGTTTTTTCAAGGCATGACACTACTTATTGGTCAGAGAAATGACCCTCCAATGGGTGAGATGGGGATTGTAGGGACAGTGAAAAAATGATGTGTAACGGATGCCCCCTAAAGCATGAGGTCTGAGGAAGAGGGAGGGGTGAAATGCTTTATGAGAACATGTTCGAACCAAACACAGCTGTCAGAAAACCTGCAGTTAAAAATACAACTGATATATTTGATACATGTACATGTGGCATGGGTGCAACCATCCATGATAGAGTATATATAAAAACTGAGATCTGAGGTATGGACGCAACCATCCAGCAGTAAGAATCAAAAAATAGACTCAGGTATGGTCACAGCCATCCAATCAAAAGAGTCGTGCAATAAGTTATAACAATCCACCAAAATCCACAGCCTGGAATTTATTAGAAAAAATCCAGGGTCTTGCGCTCCATCTCGACCCGAACAAGTACAATTTCAGGCATGCGAATATATGAACTGAAGTCGAACATGCAAGAAAATCACCTGATTACTAGCCAATGATGAAAGTTGTTAACAGGCACGAGAGAAACCACCAATAATGACAATGGATCTCAAGGTACAACCTATACAATCCACGGGATGTGAACAGTGATCTGGCATTGAACATCTGTAGAATCACTTGATCGAAGGCCAATGATGTGGACCTTTAATTGAATGTGAAAAACCTGCCATTAAGGCATGCAGGCTCCAAGGTACCAGAATAGAGTCTCTCGATTAAATTCCTGGATAATGAGTTGAAGTTGACAGGAAGTGACTTGATCGAAGGTGGGCCATAATGTTTCCCACATCATCAATACGAGATGGAGGAGAATGATAATAGTGAATTAGGACCAACAAAGAATCAGAGGGCAGTTAAAAATTGTAGAGGCAAACTTCTCTTGAACATATCAGCAGCACGAAATTGGATTTGGCAGTATTTGACATCAAAGGATCTGAATTCATGATGACATGGAAAAGAGCAGATGAGAGGTAAAAAGAGATTACCCAAATCCATGGAGGAAAAAATGATGAAATGAGATAACCCCAACCTGACACGAATGCAGACAAGTGCCATGTTTAAGAGTGACATAATGCCAACATAACTAAAACTTGGTTCCATTTTCCCCCCACCATTTCTGGCGAGTACCCCAATTATTTTTTAAAACAAGCTTGAAGGGGATAGCATATGCTTGCGCTGTAAGTTTTTCCTTCGGACATATCCATCCTAGTACATTTTACGAGCCCTAGGAAGGAGGAACTCGAGTAATGTCATGGCGAAGAAATCCGATGTCATTCATTTTTAATGAGTCTGATAAAGGGAGAACTTGTCATCTTTTCATGTTTAGAGAGTTTGAAAAGAAGGCGGAAAAGAAAACTCCAATAGTCCCTTTTCGTAAGTAGTCTTGCAAATCCGAAAAGGTAGAAAACTGTGTCTGCGAGAACCTCTTAGTCGCAATAGACTAAGGTACTCCCTTTCATAAATAATTCATCCCAGCCCGAAAAAGGGTTAAACGTATACTGGGTGGATATCATTTCACAGCCATTTAAGGAGTTCAAAATGACAAGAATCTCGGCAATCTTTTCAATTTTATAGAGTCATAAAAGAGCTGAAAGATGACTCCACTAGAGACATTTTCATGTTTTTACCGAGTCCGAAAAAGTATAAAATATAACTCTTTACTTCATCACTGTTGCATCAGAACTTGTTGCTACATAAGAGACACGTGTAAAACCCATTTCTCGAAAATAATATGATAAAATAATCAAAAAATATGTCTTAAAACCTAATTAGAGTTCTGAAAAAATTATAAAATGCCAAAAATGGTAAAAATAATTACTTTTCACTTTTTTACCTCTAGTGGAGCAATAGTTACCCATTTCACTATGCAATCTTGTGGCGATGATAGTGGTCAATCCAGCAGACCAATCTCAAATCCGTCAGTTCCAGGTAAGAGCCAAGATCCCTCTTGTCATTTTAAGTCATTTCTTACCATATAAAATTTCCAATTTTGAATTTTGGGGGAGGAAATGTAAATATTAGGGCACGACAGTCGGTGCGGGTTTTGGGCACGGAGTCACGCCAACCGCCCAATTTTCTACACTAGGGCACGCCTATTGGCACGACTGTTTGGAAAAAAATCGTGCCAATGAAGAAAACCATTTTCATGTAAAATTTTAATCAAATACCCCAATTATTCATAAATTTGAAGTTCAAAAATGTCTAATACCACTCATATGAATGTGTTTCCAGGTAGAAAGAGGAAAAATGGCCATAGAATGGAAAGAACGGGAACATAGCGAAGAAGACGAGCTTGCCATGGAAAATGGGAGAGTCATGGAAGCTTTCATAAATTGTGGAATGAAAAAATTCTTCCTAACGCCATGTCTTCGAGCCCAACCAGAGTTATTGCAGTATCTGATCAGCATATGGGACAAAAATCAAGAGAAGTTCATCCTTCAAGATCAAGAACTTGAGATTGAAGTCTCTGATGTGTATTTCATAATAGGATTATTGCAAATGGAAATAGCACCAATCCTAACTGGCACTCAGCCCTGCATGGAAAACATGACCATGGTGATAGACATGGTATTTCCAGGAGCACGAAAAGGATCAAGCAGCGGGAAAGTTGATAATCAGACTATCCCAGACTTGACACTCAGAGTAGTGCTACATACCATCACACGAGCTGTGGGATCACAAGCACCGCATGAAGAAATAAAGACAAAGTTGCTTCTTTCTATAGAATGCTTTGCATTGAACATCTACAACTGGGCAGAGGCCATGACAATAAATATGAAATGCCAGCTAACAAAATGCAAGAAGAACAAATTGAATCAATTTGGTTATGGATCTATTTTGTTATTGTTCTTCTTGGAACAACTACCCATTTTCCAGTGACAGGAGTTCATATTCTTTACACCACCAGTGAGAGAACCACGGATGGCCCGATGGGAATCTCTGATGCCAAGGGCAGGGGGCAGTCAACAGATGTCATGGAGACCAGAATTCTTTGATTGGATCCACCGACAACTAATTGTCATGGAGGACTGGCCTTACTCTGGTACAGATTTCACTGAAGATCCGGACCTCCCACTCCCAGAGGGAGAGGATTGGGATGAAGATTTTGGTGAGACTCATTTTTTAAGTTTCATGAGTATTATGATTTTTTATATATGTTTGTTCTAACATTAAATCCGTTTGTTTGCAGATGTTGGCCCAGAGAGACCCGCAGGCATGTCACCTATACCGAGGCGAATCCCTCGTGATTTTGACCCTCAAGGCGAGGATGGTGAGGAAGATGAGATAGTGTGTAATCTGGAGGTAATCACATAAGGAGTCTCATACTATGCACTATTTGATGATGTTCCACACACCTACCAGAGACATACTGTAGGGGTTCCCAGTCGAATTCACCGCTTGCTGAGGCGGCTTGTACGAGCAGTGACATGTTATCATGAGCACCATGCTGATTAGACACCTAGGTTTTATTTTTATCTACATATTTTGAAGACGTGATTTCTCAAGATGTAACAGAAACACACATATTTTTGAAGTTATGATGCACACAACTGCAAACATGCGATATATATATATATATATATATATATATATATATATATATATATATATATATATATATATATATATATATATATATATATATATATATACATCTATTTTCCTACATGGTATAATGTTCCAAATCAGGAAGAATAGGCTTAGTAGGGAAAATATTAAGATATCCCACTATGGATTCAAAACAGTATGGAAACACACCAGCAATTCTAAACTAGAGATATATTGGTAGGGCATTTACTGGTTATATCACCTCTAAAGAGAGGGTGAAAACCAGAGGCTTCCTGGCCCGTTCCAGACTTTGTCCATAGAAGATTGGTGAAACAAAGAAAGTGTGGGAGAAAAACACTCCTCTTGGAGTTTTCAACCCTTGGGATCCTTATATATTCATATCTAAAGAATGGATCCAAAAGAGCAGCAAAAACCAAACAAGCAAGGAGAGGGAATTTTCACTTCCAGGGAAAACTGTAAGAGGTTCAAGGATAATGCTGTATAAGAAAAATGGTGAAATAATAATGCTTCCAAATGCTGGGTTCATTTATTATAGGATGTGTGGGACCTACATGCTTATTTTTAGGAAAAAAAATGGGATTAAGGGCCTTAAAAAGATCTCCCACAAAGCTGACTAGTTAAAAATCAGCTAAGGAGAAGAGCTGATGGAATGAAGAGAAACCCACTTCAGAATTGCGCAGTTTCAGTAGAGAGTCATTGGAAATCATCCATCAGTCATGTATTACAGTATAGCAATAGAAAATCCAACTTTCAATGGAGCTTCTTAAGAAATACAATGAATTATATGAAGAAATAAGTAAGAAATCTTCAAAACTAGGAGCTACAATGTATGTAAAAAGTGCAGAAATGAATAGACAACGTCCCTCTAAGTGTGCTTCAGAAGTATAATGTTAGAACTAAGATCTACAAAATATCCATGTCTGAAACATCAGATCCATACCAGATATGGAAACTACTCAGTCTTCCAATCATTATCCCCTTAGGGCTTTACAAAATAATGCACTAGAAAGTGTAGATCTAACTTTTTGTACACAAAAGTACAGAAAGCTTCAGTAATTTCTGAAGATGAATTTATTTATAATATACATCATATCTAATCATGAGATATCATAAATCTACTTCATAAATCTTCAAGGTGAGATGCAAACAAGTACAATGAAAAATCTAGACAATAGTGAAGCAGTACATAGGAAATAACGCAGTTATCCAAGGAGACTACGCAGTAGCTTGAGAAGACTAGTAAAACAGATGAAATATATAGATTTTAGATCAAAATACAATAGAGATCCTCTTTTGAGTGGTCACAAGACACCCTCCCTGAGAGGAGACTTGAAAAACAATTAGATCCTTGCAAATCTAGAATCCCAGTTACTACACTTACAGCAGTAGCAAAACCCTCAGTGAGCCAGCGCTGTCAATGCAAACATAGCTTGGCCTCCAACTTGATAGTCGTTCAATATATCACACTTCCCTCCAAGAGCTACTCAAGAAAGGATGGAGGATTCCTAAACAGGAAATCCTCTCTTTCTCTTGCTAAACAATAAAGAGAAAAAAAGTTGCCTTAGCAAGCTTAGAAAATGAAATATGATCAACAACCTCCTCATGAGCCTTCATCCTCCTTTTATAACATTTGAGTCTCTTGGAAAACCCTAAAAAACTTTCATCTTTTGGTTCCTTTCACACTTGGAAACCCCTTCTAGAACTGTGCAGTCCATCAAGGAGGTTCAATGAACCTAAACAGTGTTGTTGACTTGGTCAAATAGGATCTCCTTTGGTGGTCTTGGCCCTTTCACACCTGGAAGATTTTATTCCAATGGCCTAAATATGTCTCTTTTCACATAGGCATTTATTTATTCTTGATTTTCAATAGGATTAGACATCCTCCCTTACAATTTATTCGTTAATCATGAAAGACAAAATAAATAAGGAAAAATTAATGTTCCAAATTAGCTGAAGCTAATTTAGGAACATTACAGTCTCCCCCTCCCAAATGTTGCTTGTCCTCAAGCAACTGAAAGGGTGTTGCAAAACTCCTCCTTCTTTTCTTGTGGCCTCCTCATCAAATAGTCTCCTCCATTGTTCTGAATTTTGTGGAATATCTTTGTCTTCCCAATGGTCCTTCCTTAAGATGCAAGTTTACCCTTGATGAATAAAATCAAATGCTCTCATCATGAAGAAATTGAAGGTTGTTGTGGAAACCTTATTTCTGATCCATGGCCTCCTCAATATAGAAGTGATGTCTATCATGGGGTTTTCATGATCCATGAAAGACTCCCATCCCCATGCTATCATAAAAATGAAGTGGATTACCTCCCAACTTGGAAATCCATAGAGGATCTCCTCCCCAATACATGTGAGAGGCATGTCACCAACCAACATATGGCTCACCTTACAAAGAGACAAGTGATTTATCATAGTGGCAACACAAAATCTCATGCTCCCAAGGAAGCATGCAATGCAAAAAGAATGGGGAACTCCTTCCCCAAGGGCACATTCAACAAGTTTGCCTTCCCTCCAACTATGCCCCCAACAAATATAAGGACATATTTAGCTTGCGGGATCATGATTAGAAGCATGCTAGCTGCCATGTGTGATAGATAAGAAGGAAGATGTTCCCTCATGTTCAACCAACACATTTTTACCCTTAACTGACATAGAATAAGATATGAAAAGTGCCTCCCCCAACACTTTTTTGTTGCCTCATCTCTTTGGAATGCTTGGAGAATGCACATCATGGTTGGTGTGAAAGAAACACACCATGAGGATTATAATATCTTTCCAAGGTTCTCCAAGGAATGGCCCACATCAACATAGTTCATGGCCTTAGATGGCCCATGAAACCCATCATACTTAGTGCCCCATCTTGGCACCATGCCCTGCAAATGAGTGTCAGAAAAATATAAGCATATAGGAGATACAAAATAATGCTCAAGAGGATGAGCCTCTTTATATACTTCTTTTACATCAGTGGGGTAACTCATGGATGAGTTTCCTCTCACACTCAAAGAATAAGGAGGTGTGAATGGTGGCTCCTCCCAAGAGCTATGTTCCTCCTCCTATACCAAGTAGTCCATGCACTTCTTCATATGAGAGTACACATCTTCTTTGTATCCTTCCCATATGAATCCACCTAAGAGAGTATGATATGCTTTGACAAAACCAGTGGGTTTGGAAAGCAGGATTTCATAGATGGCATCAAATAGTCCCTCCTTGAGTTTGGAGTCACTAGCCAAAAGAATAAGATTATAGAAATAGATAACTCCATCTACCACCTTGAACCTTTCATCCTTTAATTCCCCTTCAATAACCTCCCATGTGAACAGGTCCTTGAAGTATTCCATTGTAAGTTGGGAATCCCAACAAGGATCCAAGCTCTCCAAGAATGACAGCGCTGTAGACGTTTGAAATGCAGCCCTTGTCTTTTCGTGGCTCCCATATTTGACATCCTTGTTATCAAAATCATATGTTGGAGCATCATAATATTCCATTTTCTGCACCATTTGCAGTTGTTCTTGCACAAGACAAGATTGGAGCATATGGAAATCAACTTCCCCTTGGAAATTCCTTGTTTTCCAAAACCTCCTCCTTTTGGCCCATGTATACAAGAGGGTTAGGATCCCCTTGCCATATTCATAAATCTACTTTGTGAATGAAGAGACCATGGGATGCCCCAAAGATATGGATTTGCCATGTGCCCTCATGCTCATTCCATCATAGATATCTTATTTCTCCTTTCTCAGCATAAATATCTGAGTGGGAGTTTACAATGTCCCGTTCAGAGAGGTGTCAAGGCATAGAGTACAATGTGGATGTAGGCAGAAAGATTTGTCTTAACCTTCAATGCATAAGCCCTCTTGCCTTCTTTGTACTTCCAAGTTCTAAAGTAGAGAAGGGTTCATGCTTTCCACCTTGTGATGCCCTTCCTCCTCTTCTACCTCCCCTATCTCCAAGACCTCATCATTGATCAATGATAGTACATGCTCCTCCTGCATGAGATCCCGTGGGACTCTTTGCAAGGGTGCAAGAGTCTCTTCTCTTGAAGAAAGTGCTCCAACCTCTTCCTCATGAAGTGCATGAGGTGCCCTTGAGGTGACTGTATTCTCATCTCCCACTTCCTTCTCCTCCTCTTCAATAACTGAAATTGTCCCATCATCAATGAGAGACAATAGATCTCGATCAACTATTGAAGGAGAAACCTTCATGCTTTCCTCTTGAGATGAGGACTCTTCACCAAATGGATATCTTGCCCTTGGAAATGAATTAATAAATCTCACACCTTATTTTTCCCCCTTCATGAAGGAATCACTGGAAAAATTATGAAGCTCTAATAATATGGTTGAGTGCTCATATCCATGAGATGAGGATTCAGAATGTTCCTCATGCACAGATCTTGTAGATATGATTGGAAGATATTCTTTTTGAAACTCTTTGGGAGCTTCAATGTTGCTTATATTTTCTTCTTGCACATCCTCCTTGGGGAGTCTATTCTTAAATCTCAAAATAGATGAGATTAAACTCATCTTCTTCATGTTTCCCTTGCTCTTGATTTCACAGGCGGAGCCGAAGATCATGCTCTGATACCACTGTAATGATCCAAATGGGGAAGAATGGGCTCAGTAGGGATTATATTAATATATTCCACTATGGATTCATAGAATTATGGAAACACACTAGAAATTCTAAACCAAAGATAGACTGGTAGGGAATTTACTGGTTATTTCACCTCTAAAGAGAGGGTGAAAACTAGAGGCTTCCTGGCCCGTTCGAGACTCTGTCTATAGAATATTGGTGAAACACAGAAAGTGTGGGAGAAACACACTCCTCTTGGATTTTTCCACCCTTGGGATCCTTATATATTCACATCTAAATAATGGATCCAAAATAGTAGCAAAAACCAAACAAGCAAGGGGCGGGAAATTTCACTTCCAGGGAAAACTGCAAGAGGTTCAAGGATAACGCTTTATAAGAAAAATGGTGCAATAATAATGCTGCCCAGGGCTGGGTTCCCTTATTATAGTATATGTGGGACCTCCATGCTGAGTTTCAGGAAAAAAAATGGGATTAAGGGCCTTAAAAAGATCTCCCACGAAGCTAAGGAGAAGAGCTGATGGAATGAAGAGAAACCCAGTTCAAAATTGCGCAGTTTCAGCAGAGAGTCACTGGAAATCAGCCATCAGTCATGTATTACAGTATAGAAGTAGAAAATTAGACTTTCAATGGATATTCTCAAGAAATAAAGTGAATTATATGAAGAAATAAGTAAGAAATCTTCATAACTAGGAGCTTCAATGTATGTAAAAAGTGCAGAAATGAATAGACAGTGTCCCTCTAAGTGTGCTTCAGTAGTATAATGTTAGAACTCAGATATGCAGAAGATACATGGCTGAAACATCAGATCCATATCAGATCTGGAAACTACTCAACCTTCCAATCATGATCCCCTTAGGGCTTTACAAAATAATGCACTAGAAAGTGTAGATCTAACTTTTTGTACACAGAACTGCAGAAAGATTCAATAATTTCTGAAGATGAATTTATTCATAATATACATCATATCTTAACATGAGATAACAGCAAGATACTTCATAAATATTCAAGGTTAGAGGCAAGACCTAATCACTAGAAGTAAGTACAATGAAAAATCTATACAATAGTGAAGCAGTACATAGGAAATAACGCAGTTATCCAAGGATACTGTGCAGTAGATTGAGCAGACTAGTATAGCAGATGAAATATACAGATTTGAGATCAAAATACAATATAGATCCTCTTCCAGGTGGTCACAAGACACCCTCCCTGATAGGAGACTCCAAAAACAATTAGATTCTTGCAAATATAGAATCCCACTTACTACACTTACAGCAGCAACAAAACCTTCAGTGAGCCAGTGCTATCAATGCAAGCATAGCTTGGCCTCCAACCTGATGGTGGTTTAATATAGCACACTTCCCTCCAAGAGCTACTTAAGAAATGATGGAGGATTCCTAAACATGAAATCCTCTCTTTCTCTTGCTAAACAACAAAGAGAAATGGAGTTGCCTTAGCAAGCTCAGAAAATGAAATATGATCAACAACCTCCTCATGAGATTTCATCCCCCTTTTATAACATTTGAGTCTCTTGGAAAACCATAAACCACTTTCATCTTTTGGTTCCTTTCACACTTGGAAACCCCTTCTAGAACTACGCAGTCCATCAAGGAGGTTCAATGAACCTAGACAACACTATTGACTTGGTCAAATAGGATCTCCTTCGGTGGTCTTGGCCCTTTCACACCTGCAAGATTTTATTCCAATGGCCTAAATATGTATCTTTTCACATAGGCACTGATTTATTCTTGATTTTCAAGAGGATTAGACATCCTCCCTTACAGTTTATTCATTAATCATGAAATACGAAATAAATAAGGAAAAATTAATGTTCCAAATTAGCTGAAGCTAATTTAGGAACATTACAGTCTCCCCCTCCCAAATGTTGCTTGTCCTCAAGAAACTGCAAGGGTGTTGCAAAACTCCTCCTTCTTTTCTTGTGGCCTCCTCATCAAATAGTCTCCTCCATTTTTCTAAATTTTCCGCAATATCTTTGTCTTCCCAATGGTCCTTCCTTAAGATGCAAGTTTTCCCTTGATGAATAAACTCAAAGGCTTTCATCATGAAGAAATGAAAGGTTGTTGTGGAAACCTTCTTGCTGATCCATGGCCTCCTCAAGATAGAAGTGATGTCTATCATGGGTTTTTCATGATCCATGAAAGACTCCCATCCCCATGCTATCGTCAAAATGAAGTGGATTACCTCCCAACTTGGCAATCCATAGAAGATCTCCTCCCCAATACATGTGAGAGGCATGTCACCAACCAACATATGGCTCACCTTACAAAGAGACAAGTGATTTATCATAGTGGCCATACAAAATCTCATGCTCCCATGGAAGCATGCAATGCAAAAAGAACGGGGAACTCCTTCCCCAAGGGCATATTCAACAAGTGTGCCTTCCCTCCAACTATGCCCCCAACAAATATAAGGACATCTTCAGCTTGTGGGATCATGATTAGAAGGATGCTAGCTGCCATGTGTGATATATAAGAAGGAAGATGTTCCCTCATGTGCAAGTAGTGCAGTTTTACCCTTAACTGCCATAGAATAAGATATGGCAAGTGCCTCCCCCAACACTTGTTTTTTGCCTCATGTCTTTGGAATTCTTGGAGAATGTACATCATGGTTGGTGTGAAAGATACACACCATGAGGAATATAATATCTTTCCAAGGTTATCCAAGGAATGGCTTGCATCAACATAGTTCATGGCCTTAGATTTCCCATGAAACCCATCATACTTAGCGCCCCATCTTGGCACCATGCCCTGAAAATGAGTGTTAGAAAAATATAAGCATATAGGGGATACAAAATATTGCTCAAGAGGATGAGCCTCTCTATATACTTGTTTTACATAAGTGGGGTAACTCATGGATGAGTTCCCTCTCACACTCAAAGAATAAGGAGGTGTGAATGGTGGTTCCTCCCAAGAGCTATGTTCCTCCTCCTATACCAAGTAGTCCATGCACTTCTTCATATGAGAGTACACATCTTCTTTGTATCCTTCCCATATGAATTCACCTAAGAGAGTATGATATGCTTTGACAAAACCAATGGGTTTGGAAAGCAGGATTTCATAGATGGCATCAAATAGTCCCTCCTTGAGTTTAAAGTCACTAGCCAAAAGAATAAGATTATAGAAATAGATAACTCCATCTACCACCTTGAACCTTTCATAATTTACTTCCCCTTCAAGAACCCCCCATGTGAAAAGGTCCTTGAAGTATTCCATTGTGAGTTAGGAATCCCAACATGGATCCAAGCTCTGCAAGAATGACAGTGCTGTATAGGTTTGAAATGCAGCCCTTGTCTTTTCATGGCTCCCATCTTTGAAATCCTTGATATCAAAATCACATGTTGGAGCATCATAATCTTCCCTTTTCTGCCCCATTTGCAGCTATTCTTTCACAATACAAGATTGGAGCATATGGAAATCAACTTCCCCTTGGAAAGTCCTTTTTTTCCAAAACCTCCTCCTTTTGGCCCATGTATACAAGAGGGTTAAGATCCCCTTTCCATCTTCAAAAATATCATTTGTGAATGAATAGACCATGGTCTGCCCCAAAGATATGGAGTTTCCATGTGCCCTCATGCTCATGCCATCATAGATCTCTGATTTCTCCTTTCTCAACGCATATATCTGAGTGGGAGTTTGCAATGTCCCTTTCAGGAAACTACTCATCTCTCTCCTGAATGATTGAGAGATTCTCTGTGTTGTGCTAGCTTCTCCCAAGTTTCCCTCCTTATCCAAGTATGCATATGCAGCCCATATTTGAGAGAACACTTTATATTTCCTCCTATCAAGAGGTGCTCCTAGTAGAGGACCTCCTTGCAGAGAGGTGTCAAGGCATAGAGTAGAATGTGGATGTAGGCAGACAAATTTGTCCCTACCTTCAATGCATAAGCCCTCTTGCATTCTTTGTACTTCCAAGTTCTGAAGTAGAGAAGGGTTCATGCTTTCCACCTTGTGATGCCCTTCCTCCTCTTCTACCTCCCCTATCTCTAAGACCTCATCATTGATCAATGACAGTACATGCTCCTCCTGCATGAGATCCTATGGGACTCTTTGCAAGGGTGCAAGAGTCTCTTCTCTTGGATAAAGTGCTCAAACCTCTTCCTCGTGAAGTGCTTGAGGTGCCCTTGAGGTGACTACGTTCTCATCTCCCACTTCCTTCTCGTCCTCTTCAATAACTAAAATTTTCCCATCATCAATGAGAGGCAATAGATCTCGATCAAATATTGAAGGAGAAACCTTCATGCTTTCCTCTTGAGATGAGGACTCTTCACCAAATGGATATATTGCACTTGGTAATACATTAATCAAGATCACACCTTATTTTCCCCCCTTCATGAAGGAATCACTGAAAAAATGTTGAAGCTCTGATAATATGGTTGACTGCTCATATCCATGAGATGAGGATTCAAAATTTTTCTCATGCACAGATCTTGTAGATCTCATTAGAAGATCTTCTTTTTGAAACTCCTTGGGAGCTTCACTGCTTATTCTCTTTTCCTCTTGCACATCCTCCTTGGGGAGGATCTTATTAAATCTAAAAATAGATGAGATTAAACTCATCTTCTTCATTTTTCCCTTGCTCTTGATTTCACTAATAGCTTGATCTCACAGGCGGAGCCAGAGATCATGCTCTGATACCACTGTAATGTTCCAAATGGGGAAGAATAGGCTCAGTAGGGGGTATATTAAGATATTCCACTATGGATTCATAGCAGTATGGAAACACACCAGAAATTATAAACCAAAGATAGACTGCTAGGGAATTTACTGGTTATATCACCTCTAAAGAGAGGGTGAAAACTAGAGGCTTCCTGGCCCGTTCCAGACTCTGTCTATAGAAGATTGGTGAAACACAGAAAGTGTGGAAGAAACAAAATAATATTTTAGTTTTAAACCCTTGGGATCCTTATATCTTCAGATCTAAATAATGGATCCAAAAGAGTAGCAAAAACTAAAGAAGCAAGGAGCGGGAAATTTCACTTCCGGGGAAAACTGCAAGAGGTTCAAGGATAACACTGTATAAGAAAAATGGTGCAAGAATAACGCTTCCTAGGGCTGGGTTCCCTTATTATAGCCTGTGTGGACCTCCATGCTGATTTTCAGGAAAAAAATGGGATTAAGGGCCTTAAACATATCTCCCATGAAACTGACTAGTTAAAAATCAACTAAGGAGAAAAGATGATGGAAGGAAGAGAAACCCACTTCAAAATTGCACAGTTTCAGCAAAGAGTCACTGGAAATCAGCCATCAGTCATGTATTATAGTATATAAGCAGAAAATCAGACTTTCAATGGAGCTTCTCAAGAAATACATTGAATTCTATGAAGAAATATGTAAGAAATCTTCAGAACTAGGAGCTGCAACGTATGTAAAAAGTGTAGAAATGAATAGACATCGTCCCTTTAAGTGTGCTTCAGTAGTATAATTTTAAAACTAATATATATGGTATATCCATGGCTGAAACATCAAATCCATACCAGATCTGGAAACTACTCAGCCTTCTAATCAAGAACCCCTTAGGGCTTTACAAAATAATGCATTAGAAAGTGTAGATCTAACTTTTTGTACACAGAACTACAGAAAGCTTCAGTAATTTCTGAAGATGAATTTATTCATAATATAAATCAGATATAAACATGAGATATCAGCAAGCTACTTCATAAATCTTCAAGGTGAGAGGTAAGCCTCAATCACCAAAAACAAGTACAATGAAAAATCTAGACAATAGTGAAGCAATACATAGGAAATAACGCAGTTATCCAAGGAGACTGCACAGTAGCTTCAGCAGACTAGTAAAATAGATGAAATATACAGACCTGTGATCAAAATACAATAGATATCCTCTTCCAGGTGGTCACAAGATACCCTCCCTGAGAGGAGACTCCAAAAACAATTAGATCCTTTCAGATCTAGAATCCCACTTACTACACTTACAGCAACAACAAAACCCTTAGTGAGCTAGCGCTGTCAATGCAAGCATAGCTTGGCCTCCAACCTGATAGTGGTTCAATATAGCACACTTCCCTCCAAGAGCTACTCAAGAAAGGATGGAGGATTCCTAAACAGGAAATCCTCTCTTTCTCTTGCTAAAAAACAAAGAGAAATGTAGTTGCCTTAGCAAGCTCAGAAAATGAAATATGATCAAAAACCTCCTCATGAGGCTTCATCCTCGTTTTATAAAATTTGAGTCTCTTGGAAAACCCTAAACCACTTTCATGTTTTGGTTCCTTTCACACTTGGAAACCACTTCTAGAACTGCGCAATCCATCAAGGAGGTTCAATGAACCTAGACAACACTATTGACTTGGTCAAATAGGATCTCCTTTGGTGGTCTTGGCCCTTTCACACCTGCAATATTTTATTCCAATGGCCTAAATATGTCTCTTTTCACATAGGCACTGATTTATTCTTGATTTTCAAGAGGATTAGACATCCTCCCTTACAATTTATTCATTAATCATGAAATACAAAATAAATAAGGTAAAATTAAAGTTCCAAATTAGCTGAAGATAATTTAGGAACATTACACATGGACCTTTTACATGTGATGATGATTTTACAAATGACACAAATGTCTATCTAACACAATGTTAGCCACGGTATCAGTTAATTTATTCATTCGTCTAGGAATATGCAGATATGTAATAAAATCAAAATGTCTTTCTAGCAAATGAATATGTAAATACAATCTCAGAATGTGTGGATTTCTAATTGAATAATGACTATTGAGTTGCAGAACGACAAGCTGTGAATATAGATTTACAAGAAATGCGTGTATGTAGAGGTTAATTTCTTCGGTTAATAGCTCAATAACAACGCTATATTCAGCGACATTGTTTGTAGTTCATCCTAGACAAATACCTTGCAGATCTATCAACTCACCATCAGGATCATAAATTACCCAAGCTACCGAAGACAAATTCCTGGTATTGCGGGAAGCACCATCCGTGAAACCAACATAAGGGGAAATAGTCATCTGCACCATAAGGAAGACCCAATAAGTAGAAAAATGCTCACAAAGCACATCAAACCAAAATATGTACAAAAAATGAAAATGACACCTATGTACACCTATTACACATGGATGAATCATGCATAATATTTTTTGAGATACAACCCATTTCTAGGTTGTTCAAGAGGATGACATTCGTAATCAATAAGCTCATAGGCCCCATTATACAATACACGTTTAACGATGTAGGGCCCATGCCACATAAGTTGAAATTTTCCTGCCCCCAGCTTATCATGAGCTTGGTCATATAGGAGGACGAGATCTCCTTCAACGTAAGAATGAGGGGAAACTGATTGGTCAAAATGAGCCTTGACCCACTTTTTTTGTGCTTCGATAACCAAAGTAGCAAAGCGGTGGGTTTCATCTAGTCTTTCTAAATAAAGGATATTTTCTTCCTCTCGTGAAGTATTTGGCAGTAATACAACAACTAACTTGAGCAAAGGTATTTCACATTCAATCGAGAGAGTAGCTTCTAGGCCATAGACCAATTAGAAAGGAGTGAACCCAGTTGCAATCTTAACTAAGGTTTGGTATGCCCAAAGAGCTGAAAATAGCATGAGATTCCAATTTGATTTATGGATCCCAATCATACGCTGAAGCATAGTGACAAGGACTTTGTTCACAGCTTCAACCTGGCCATTGGCTTGAGGGTAGTATGACATTGAGCTGTTGTGACGCAGAACCAACTTAGAAGTCAACTCCGCCACCATATAATGTAAAAAATGGGAACAATGATCAATAATGATGGCTTTCGAGACACCAAACCTAGCAATAATGTGATTGAATATGAATTGAGTAGTTGTATTACCGTCAGTGGCAATTGTAGGCATTGCTTCGACCAATTTGGTGAAGTAGTCCACGACTACGATAATATAAGCATGCCCCTCGGTCAAGTGAGGGTTACACGTCATAAAATCGATGCCCCACTTCGCAAAGGGACCAATGGTAATGATAGGATGAAGAGGAATGGGTGGTGCACACATCTTGCATTGGTAAATCTAGCTATCATGGCATTTATGAACCGCAACAATGAAGTCTTTGAAAATATAAGGCCATAAATAACTAGCATGAAGGATTTTTTGAGCGGTAGCATAACCAGTCATGTGACTGCCACAGGCACCATTGTAACAGTCATTGAGGACTTTCTTAGCTTCCTCAAGGGTCAAACACCGACGGAGAATGGAATCGAATCCGACACAATAGAGGGTATCCCTGACTATACGATAAGGTTGCGACTGATGGCAGATGCGTCAGTGGGCATCCTTCGTCAACTTAGATCTAAAAGACGAAGTTTGGGGATAAACGATGATATCACCTTACCACGGATCGAGGGCGCTAATCAAGAAAAGCGAATTTTCTGGAATGGATTCCTCAGAACGAAAAGGAGCGGAGTCGGAAGGGAGAGAACAAAGAAAATCAGAAAAAACTAATGATTTCTTAGACTTGGCAGCAGTAAATTCCAAATCAAACTCTTGGAGGATAAAAATCCATTTAGAGTATTTTCCCCCCAGCAATTGTCAAGACAAGATGTAAGTCATGGGGTTGCAATCAGAAATCATCGTCACTATGCATAAGAGAATATAATGATGAAAACGTTGGACTTCTTCAACTGTAGGTAACGCTAATTTCTTGACATGAACATAACGCATTTCTAGGTCGAGAAGGTTACGAGACAAGTAATAGATAACATGCTCATGATCATCATCATCGTCTTATACCAAAATCATCGCAATCGTGCTGAAAGTGGTAGATAAATAAAAGGAAAAATCACGATGATAATTTGGAGGGTGGAGTAGAGGAGCATTGACAAGCAACGTCTTCAATGCATCAAAATATTTCTGAGTGATTTCATCCCAATAAAAAGGAACGCCCTGCTTCAACAATCGTTTGAATGCTTTAACGACTTCGGCATAGTTAGGTATAAAACAATGTAAAAAATTAGCTTTCCCATGTAAAATCTACAACTGGTGCAGTGAGGAAGGAGAGGGGAGATTAATAATAGCCTCAACTTTGAGAGGATCAAGGCGAATTCCGTCTTGAGACATGATAAACCCTAAGAGTCTACCGAAATCAACGCAGAAGACACACTTGTGAAAATTAAGCTGAATGTTATAGTGTCTAAAGTGAAGAAAAATTTGACGAAGATGGTCAGGGTTATCCCTACGCTTAGCTGAATGAGTTGGAAAGTCATCCAGATAAGGTTGCATGATGTGATGAATATCATGAAAGGCGTAGTAAATCACGCGCTAAAATGTGGCCCCAACATTCTTTAAACCAAAAGGAAGCTTCTTATATGCAAAGGTACCCCAAGGACAGATGAAGACAGTCTTGTGTTGATCAGTCAGGAGAATGTTTATCTTATTATAACCAAAAAAACCATCCATAAGGGAAAAAATATTTTTCCCGGCACAGTCGTTAATGATCTGATCGATGAAGGGAGTAGGAAAATTATCCTTGGGACAATCTCGATTGGTATCATGATAGTCAACACAGACACGAATAGTGTCGTGTTTCTTATCTACAGGAATAATATTAGAGACCCACTCTGTCAAGGGAATCGAATAAATGAAACCAGCTTTGAGAATATTTTCCACTTCAGCTTTAATGGCAGCAGCTTTCCGAGGATGAACTGGACGAAGACGCTGGCGAACAAGTTTCGAACCGAGGTAAGTAGGAATTACATGTACCACAATTCTAGGATCAATGCCTATCATTTCTTCATAGGACCATGTAAATACATCACGAAATTTGTGGAAAAGGCTAGTATAGACTTGTACTTCATCAGAAGAGTAAGTGACCCCGATATGGATGTTCTTGACAATTCCCGGTTTAAAAAAAATGTCAATAGGCATCGTCTGTGTAATGTTACTCAAGTTACCTTCCGAAAAAATTTCATGAATCTGAACAGACGTTTGAAGTGGAGGAGAAGGAACCTGAGAAGCAAAACGCTCAAGACAGGTAGACATGGCCCCGAGACTTGGGAGGGACAAGGAACAATCATGATTATCGTCCCATGGGAGATCTCCGAGAGACATGGTTTCCATGATGGCCTCATTGGAGGGAAACACTTCTTTCAAAGGATCTGGTTAATCAAAATCACCAAGCCAAGAGGATTGAGAATAAATGTCAAGAGATCTGCTCAAAGGAGTAGAATCAGGGGATGGAGTATCCGACGCGGTAATGAGTTCCCAATAATCAATTTCAATTGAACTCAACAGCATCAAATCTCTGAAAGAATTGATCTGTTCAGGGGAAGGGATAACCCAAGGGTCATCGGTGCTAGAAATCATGTTGACCTAAATAGTATTTGGTGGTGGAAGAGGGGAAATACCCATGAGGGTAGGATCCTTGAAAAGGCCTAGGTCTACACTCTCGTAAGGAGTAGGAATCTTATCCACATACGAAACATTGTTCTCAGAAGAAGAAGTGAAAAAATACAATTGATCAACAATAATAATATTTCCTTCGTGCGGGAATTTCAAAACACGAAAGAGAGTGGATGGAACACATAGCATTGTGTGAGTCCAACTGCGACCGAGGAGAAGATTTTAATTGAGTTTAGCATCAATGACTTCAACTTCGACATTGATTGTCTTCCCTTCTAATGTGATCAGTAAATTAGCGAGAACGCCGAGAGGTTTAGACTCTCTTCCATCAAATGATTCAAGGGCATTGGGTGACGAGGTGAGAGCTGGAGAAACAATGGCTTTCCAACAAGTAGATGACATAACATAGGTAGATGCACCCTCATCCACGACTGCTCGGTGAATGTTCAAACCATTTATACCAACTTGAATGATGAGCGCAATTTGGTGTGGGAGTTGCGGGATGAAATTCTCTAAATCAAAAGGAAGTAAGCTAGTATCGGCAGGATCGACCCCACCTATCACAGATAACAATGCTATCCTTTGTGATGGAAAACTCTAAAGTACTTCTAACACAGACATTGCGGATGGCGCTTGAGCCGAATCCTCAACAATACTGTAATGTTGAGCGACACGGGTGTTGGGATTATACGAAGACTTGCGAAGGACACTTTTGGAAGGTGGTCACACAATGGATTTAGTATTAGGTCGTTCAATCTCAAGAGGGAAAAAAAAAAATTGGAGGAGGAGGACCATTAGAGATCTCCTTCCCCATTGCCTAACGTGAACCAGAATAATATTTCGATCAAGTAGTAATAGAAACGGGTGCAGAACCATTCATCATAAAAACCTGAGAACCAAATGGGGTAGAGGACTGAGGTTTCTCTACCATATAATTTTGCTGAGTAGGAAAAGGTTCTTTAAGAACATCCAGAGCTCCTTGAGTGCCTTTGAGCAATCGGCTCACTTCGGACCGTTGAGGATAGTATTTGGCGAAGTGCTCTTCATCACAAATTAAACAAGGATACTTCGGTTTGCGTTGAGAACTATCAGCAGAACGAGGTTTCAAAGAATCCTGTTTTGGGGTATCTAATTTGGCCTTACCTTTACCCTTATTCTTACCTTCAGAAGTGTTATCCATAGGATTTTCCTGGATGACATTCACTTCTGTGGGTTTTCCAGAATTCAGAACTAACTGAGAAGCAACACTATTGGAAGAAGTAGACTTCTGCTTCCCAGAATTATATGGAGACTTCTGAGAAGTCTGAGATACGAAACCAATAATACCGTTAACGGATGGATTCAATGGAGGTTTAGAAGTTCCAGGTCGAGGATCATCAGGCAAGATATCATATAAAGCGCTGGATTGAGAGTACACAAGATCGAGGTACTAGGTGTAAGCAATGGCTTGTTCCTCGGTTACACATGCCCCCATAGCTACGTCTTTGGCGATATGATTGACAAAGGAGGTAGTGAACCAATGAGTTAGAAGATGATAAGGAATTTCAAACTTGATCATGTGACGATGTCGCCTCCACTCATGAATATGATTCGCGATATGAGTAGCTCGGTCCTGTTTCAATGAAGTGAGGAGGTGCGTCCTAGCCTCATAGTGGACTGGCAACTGGAAATGTGTAAGGAATGCCATAGCTAAGGAATTGAAATCTTGAAAAACTTCACGAGACAGCTCGATGTACCACTTTGCAGTGGCACTAGTAGGAGCTCGCTGGAAAATACGGAGCCGAATAGAATCATCAACCCAAGAGTTAGAGGAACACCACAAGTGGTAATTCATAACATGCGTTTGGGGGTCTTCACCAGGTTTACCCTCAAATTTATGACAATCACCAGGAATCTTGGTTGGAACCAGAGGCCAATACAGATTATGAAGAATAGGATCATTTGTCAACTTTGACACATCAGGTAATTCCAACATATCAAGAAATGGTAATTGAGTATTAAAAGTAATCGAAGGTCTTTGATAAGGACTCGTGTGTACATTCCACCCAGTTCGAGCAAGATTTTGTCCCCATACATTCTGTCCAAAAATATTTGGATCATAGGGATTAGAAGTAGGATAATTTGTTTGATATTGGGGTTTAGGACCAGGATATGGAGTTGAAGTAGACCACGAAGATCCTTGTTCAATAGTATAAGGATTCTGCTATGGAATTTAAGCATGGCTTTGAGGTTGATGATACATAGGAATCTGAGGTGCGCTATATACTAGTTGATATGAAACTTGAGGGTATTAAGCACCCTGCAGTTGAGTAGGTTGACCTTGCGGAGTAGGTTGAGAAGGCTTTTGAGAAGGGTAAACAGGTAGAATATGATACAAAACCGAAGGAATATGCTAGTGGGCAGGTTGAAATGGATATTGAGCTGGTTGAACCGGCTGTTGAAACTGTTGTTGGGGACCACCAGGTTGTCCTTGTGGAAAAGTTTTTCCTGATGGTTGTGACGGACCAGGCTGTCCCTAATAACCAAGTTGACCCAGGGAGGACCAAAAAGTTGTCTTGGTTGCACAATATTTGGGCCATAGTGAACTTGTGGTTGTGATTGAGGTGCAATAGGTTGTCCATGTGATGGATAATTTTTCTCCCCAGGACCAAAATATGGTCCTGGTTGATTCAAAGGTTGACCTGAAAGATCGGAGGGTTGTCCATGTTGGGCCAAAGGCTGACCTTGTGAAGGTTGGCCTTGTGGACCATATGGTTGTCCTTGTGGACTAGAAGCAGGGCCCTGCTGAGCTAAAGGTTGTCCAGATGATGGTTGTCCTTGCAAGACAGAGGGCTGCGCAGGCAGGGTAGGTCCCAAATGAGTAACAGTCTGATAAGGATCATAAACAACCTGATAAGGATCAATAGGAGGCAAATAGACTGGATTTCCATACACATCATAATGGTGGAGATATATATGTACGGGAATAAAAAAAAAAATCATAGTGATGGAATCGAGGATTACCAGGAACCGGAGACTCCTGAGAACCCTCAGAATTCTACTGCTCAACAACCAACAGATATTCTTCAAAAGTAAGACCACCAAGAATCACAGGAGGAGTGGAAATTGAACTAGAAGCCACACAAACCGTCGGTTGGATTGGAACAGATGTGACAGTAACCGACGAATTAGGAGTCGGAGGTGATATCCCCAACGAAGGTAGGACAAAACTCTGAGGAGGAGTTACTGTACTAGATTACACAATGGAGGCAATGCCAGACATGATCTGCCTCAAGGATCTATATCCAAGTGGAAGTGAGACCGGCGATGGAGAATATTGGATAGAGGCACGAGAGAGATCTTCAAGAAAGAGTTGATATTCTCCTGTTGAAATAGGCATTTCTTCACTTCCAACAGGACTAGAGGAATCCATATCTGAGTCCACCATAAGATCTTCGAAAAGACTACGGGGACTAGGAGGTACCACAACAACAACAAAAGGCGATCTTGATGTAAGAGGAGGAAATTCTCCTTCTTCCCCAAAACCAAACCAAGCACTTGAAGGAGGCCAATTGAACTCAACTCGCTCGTCAAGTGGAGATTGAGTAGCAAGGGGTTGGGAAGAGGAAGGATAGGCTGTGAAAACTCGACAAACCTAGTGGATTGAGGGGTTTCAAAAGAAACGTTTGGAAAATAACCACCACTAAGAGGCGCTGAGGATGAAGAAACTACATGTTCTGCCACTTTGACTATATATCAGAACAGGAAGGAAAAGAGATAACCAATCGAAGGTGCCAAAACAAGAACCAAAGAAATCAATCAGGCCAAGTAATAAAATTTTAATAGGCATGTGATCGTAGGTGATTAATTTTATAACAATGAAACCAAAATTCATTGTTTCGTGTTTTAAGAGTCAAGAAACAGGCAAAAGATGACTCTAGTCACTTTCAATTTGAAATGAGCATGAAAGGACAAGTGCTCAATGATCTCTTCTCTTGTTTAAGGAGTCACAAAAAGATCAAAATGACTTCTCAGGAATTCTAATCAAGAGGGTGTACCAGGTTTCCGTGAACTTGCATATACACCTTGGTGATCAAATGAAACAGAAATGACCAAGGACTTGACATACGTGCAGGTAGTCTCCCCAAATTTTGTGTTCTGTGTACCAAGGTTACAAGGCGGTAGACTTGGCTTCCTATGGATAAAAGGATTGCAACCTAGAGGGGCCTCCCTTTATATACACGATGGTATGGGGAGAAAAAGTCTGTACTAGCGCTGTCTAAAGCCAACAGGAGAGTGACAAATACTAGGTTTTAAGACGCTGAAACACGTCTTTAGCCTAGACCACTAGAAATATGGCGTTAGGTTTCAATGTTTAGTAAATTTTAAAGTTAATCTTGGATTATGTTTCAATTTCAAGGCCTAACGAATTTGGAGCTCAACTTCCTAAATGCAAACTATATGAAAATGAAAATCATTTCAGTTCGATGAATGCTAGTTATAAGAAGGATATAAATATTTCAAACAACAACAAACAAAGAAAGTATACGAAGAAAACTTCTAATGCCTCTAATGCAATAAATCGAAAACGAAATTCCTTCCTAGATGAAAAAGGCTAGTTATACAAAGGAATGTTTCAATTTCGATGCAACGAAATAATGCAATACATTTTTTTATATTTTTCAATGAAGAAAGCACACAATGTACTAATTTAAATGGAAAACAAAATAAACACTAGTTTGAGTTTTGCAAATGTAGGGATTTAAAATTGAATGACTGAACCGAAGCGAAACAAACGCAAAAACATTCAAGCTACTGCAAAAAAATTTCAATCAAATAGAGAGAATTTCCCAAATCGACCCAACACAAGCAATGTAATAGATGCCTGGAGGATGAAGGGGAAGGATCAATCGATGAAATGAAAAGACCATTCAACCACAACACTCAAAAGTATAATGAAAAACTCAGCGCAATGACGTAAAATGAAATGAGGATGACAACAATAAAAGAGACTTGTGTTTCAAACAGAAGACTCAGTGTACAAGAACACTTAGAAACCCTAAGGCCTTAAATGAAACTGACAGGAAAATGGACAAACAACTGAAAGAAATAATTCTACAGTAGTCAACACAGTTCCAAAGGCTAAATCACACCCAAAACATAACCTAGAAGCAAGCAAAATTGACCAAAAGACTAATTAAGGAGGTAAAAACAAAACCTACAGGGGTTGGCGCAACTGTAAGGCTATAATCGATGCCATACAGGGGTTGGCACGAGTGAAAAGAGAGCAACCTGCGCCAATCGGCGTGACTGTTCAGACAAAATCCATGCCAAGCTAGATACCTATGGGAAAAAGAGAAAAACAAAAAAATTAATAAGCAGAGGCCAACCTTGACACTTTGGAGCTGAACAGAGGATGGAAATTAAGAAAACAAACTAGAAAAAATATAGAGAACGAAATTGGTAATAGAAACTAACCCAACAGGATGAAATGACAAACTCGCACTGATCCCCAGCGGAGTCGCCAATTTGTTACATAGGTAAATCCTCTCTACGGATAGAGACGATCCCTCTAGCCCTAGGGCGGGTCTAGAAACAAAAGGACACGCTAAAGTGTTTCTTCCTATTTAATGAATGAACAAGAGACACGGTAGATCGACCTACCTGGAATCCAATGCTGTCATCATTGCGAAAAGAGTAGTAGCCTCTCACTCTTGCCTTGGAAAATCACAATCCGTTCGTTGTTATGCCCAAATACCTGCACATAGAACAAGAAACAAGAACAACATACAACATCATAGTTTCACTCATAACTATTAACCAGTAAAAGAGGGCTAAATCTATCACATTACACAAAAATCATAACACAATAGTGGAACCAAACAGTAGTTATGTATATATAAGTAGAAGGAAGAGGTACAACCGATGCTTTGACGTCGTAGTCTCCTCTAGCGGGGTTCAGCCGAAGCGCATCTCAGTACCTGTCAAGGGATTTAGATGGGATGAGGGCATGGATTCAAGCTCTCCTCAACTTAATTCCTTTTATCTACCTTCTTTAGTCATTCAACTATAGTATCAGCTCTCCAAGTTTAGCTAGTTTGTACTAAGAGATATAGCTTCTTTTATAGAGCAAAAGGAGGAGGTTGGTATCCCTACAAAGGTGGGAGGGAGTCCTATCCTTTAGGAGAGTTCCAAGGGAGGTGGAAACTACTAAATAAAGGAGGGATTCTGTGGTTGTTTCAGTTCAACCACTCCCAATGGCTCATCCTCGAGGTGGTTGGAATGGAACCTTTGCCTCTATTGTTAAAAAACATTCCATAAACAGCTTGGCGTGGGCGCTTAACTAGGACAGAGCGCCAACTGGCGCGGGCTCAGTGTTATTTTTCTAGCTCAGCGCGGGAGTGTAACTGGCTACTCACGCCAAGGAAAAAACAAGGGTTTTTACAGTTCTACTCAGGGAATTGTCAACAAGAGAAATGTGACTCTCATGCTAAGGAATGCAATGATGGTTTTTTCAAGGCATGACACTGCTTATTGGTCACAGAAACGACCCTCGAATGGGCGAGATGGGGATTGCAGGGATAGTGAAAAAATGTTGTGTAACAATAAGATTTTAATCATTTTTATTTATGTTCATGATTTAATACTAATAGGTGATGAGCAGTTGATACAATCATGCAAAACAGAGCTTGCAAAGGAGTTTTATATGAAGGATTTTGGCCTCCTTCATTATTTCCTTGGATTGGAAATATGGTAGCAGGAAGGTGAACTGTTTGTGTCTCAAGGCAAGTATGCTCGGGAGATACTTGAGAAGTTCCACATGCAAGGCTGCGAGCCTATTGATATTCCTCTTCTAGGAAATTGGAGGAAAGAGGATGCTACATCGGCAAAGGTAGTGGATGCCACTGTTTATCGATAGTTGGTGGGTTCGCTCATGTATTTAGTTAATACAAGACCAGACATATGCTATGCAGTGAACCAGCTTTCACAAGCGATGGTTAAGCCTACCAAGCTCTTTTGGAAGGCAGGAAAGCATGTCCTAAGATATGTCAGGGGCACATCTGAGTATGGATTATGGTACAGTCAGACGAATGAGGTGAAGTTGCATGGCTTCACGGATGCAGATTGGGCAGAAAGCCCAACAAATAGAAAGAGCACATCAGGAGGGGTTTTCAGTATTAGATCTACAACAGTTTCTTGGTACAACTGGAAACAAATATCCGTGGCACTCAGTTCAACGGAAGCAGAATACATGGTAGCAAGTCAAGATGCATGTGAGGCTATCTGGATGATGAAGATCCTGGTTGGTTTGTTCGGTTCACATTTAGATCCTATAGTGATACATTGTGATAATCAGAGTTGCATTAAACTCTCAATTAATCCTATGTTTCATGATATATCTAAACATATTGATATCTGGTATCATCATATCAGAGATTGTGTGCAGTGGAAGATCATGTTGCTTAAGTAAATTCCTACGGAGGATCAGGATGCAGATATTCTGACAAAGGTGCTCACTAGGAGCAAATTCGAATACCATAGAGGCAGGACTGGGGTGAAGGATAATCCCTATCTTGTTGAGAGGGAGTGTTGAGATTCAACAAGATGATGAAGCTTAGTGAAAATCAGTCACCTTCACTAAGTGGGACCGTAGGCTATTTTTAGGTGTAAGTCTATTTTTAGACTATGTATATTTTTAGACATAGTGATCATATTTCAGAATTTGTAGGATGCTATTTGTGAATGGTTGGTCAAGTTGGAAAAATAGATGAAATTCTATTTTTAGAATATTGGGTGAAGTCTATTTATAGATCGTCGATCTAAAAATAGAAGTGTCGATTATTATTAGCTCTTAATAATAATCTGACAATAAAAATCAACTTATTCTCTTGGAGCACTTAATTTCAGTATAAAGATTTTTCAAATCAGTGGGCTGAAGGAATTACCCAATTCCTAGGGTTTTCTGGTGGTTCATGCATGGATGAATCAGTTAGAATTGAAGTGGAAAATTTATTACAGAGTTGGAAGAGTAGTTCATGGAGTTGTCATTTAGTTTAACTCAGTTAATGGAGTTAAACTTAGTTGAGCTAGTTGTATCTAGTCTAACTGAATGATACACTAGTGAGAGTGGAGTGAATTAATTAGTTAATTAATTCACAAATAATAAATCATTAATCAACTGAACAAATACAACAATTAACTACAGTGCATGTCAGTTCCGGTGGAGACCTAGTGGAGAGATAGGTGAAAGGGCAAGATGGACTATCCGTTATGACTATAGTGATGCATTGATTGCATCACACACACATTGGAGTTGCCAATGATGATTGCGCAGTGCAAGAAAGGTAGATTTGAATTCATTCAGGGGTCTTCTTCAGCAGGGATTGTGTAGTGGAGGCAGGCTATCAGGTGGCAAGAAATCATAGCATGGATTTGCAGATTTCTTCTGATTAGTGTGTGATGATTGATTGTACTGAGAGCTTGATGTACTAATATTTGTATGAGATTGTTACATGATCTCCACGATACATAATATATGATATTTGGGTTTTTTAGCTTCAGGATTTCTTTTTAAAAAACTGTGTTATATGCGATTATTTTTATTGCATCATGTGTTTGCAATTGAATTTAAATTTCTGCAAAATATTAACAGTGGAAGGATTCTGTATTTAGCAAGAAGATAAAATATTGTTAGATCAGGATAATATGGATATATACATGCATCTTGTATATAATTTCTACAGATGGATATGGTATGGGTAGAGGCGGGAAAACCTTCCCTCACAAGTGAAATACCTCATTATTATCCTCATCATGGGCACATACCGGCCAAGGAGATGAGAAAAAGGGAAAATGGACTGGTTGTGATCTTTGTACCTAGGTTTGAGGTATGGTTCAAAATAAATCGTGTCCAAATTTTCTTGTTTAAAACACCTCTCTCCCACAATAGGTATCTCTATAGCAGCTACAATGGCATTAGTGGCCATCTTAAAAGTAACCCTAACAATATTGACCTGCTTGTCATGTAAATTTATGATGAATAGTCTTGTTAAATCCGGGTGATTTTGGACTCATTTCACTCTCTCACAAAAGTCAAAGAAACCCACATGTTTAAATAAAGAAACAGTGAGAGGAGAGGCCATGAGTTCCCTTGTGGTGATAGGTTCATATCTGTTTATTTTCCCTCCCTTCTGATCATTTATACTTGGCATTTGTGTTTCACCAACCATGCCAATGTCTTCTCCTTCTGACATCTTTAAACTCTGTTTTGTGAAACCCTAAGGTGTAAGTGAAATGAGATGAGGGGAATGGGATGAAATGATTAGTTTTGAAAGGTGAATGGAATGAGTGTGAGTGAATGAAATTGATGAAAGGGAATTGTGTATAGGGACAAAATATATGAATTAAAACCCTAAATAAATATAATTACCTTGTTTATGAGTGATATTTCTTTGAAGAGGATGAAACAAGGGTAAAATGAATGATCTCAAGCTAGTAATTAGGGTTTCCTTAGGTTTCCTCCTTAATTCATTTAAAAATGACCAAAATAACTTTAAAATGGGTTATGGTATGCACTTACCACTTAACAGTGCTTTGGAGGACTTTGGAGGAAATTTGAAGAAGTTTCAAACTTGTTTGGGCAGCTAGATCACTTGGGAACCTTCTCCGGCTAGGCGTGTAGTGCTAGTGGTAAGTGCGCAACACCTCTGCAAGGGCACAATGCCGAGCTCCAGGCATGCAATGCCTTCAAAAAATGCATTGAATATAACAACCAAGGGCTTAATTCCAAATCCCAGGCACACAACGCCAAGGCAAACGCACAGTGCCAAGTGCTGAATGCGCAATGCCAAGAAAAATTAGCAGAATTTCACCCAAAAACTCACAATTGTTTCCTTGTTGACTGCCTCTTACTATTTTAAAGGTAATAATGATTCTTTTGAATTTTTTTATGGGATTTTATAATCAAGTGCAATTCTATTTAAAATTATAAACCCACTTTATTATGTTTTGAAGTCTTCTTCCTTTTCTCACTGATACTCTTTGACACTTTTTCATTTGCAGGTTGGATCAATCTGGAGCTAGCTTTTATTTTGCTCACTGAGGCTTGAAATGTTCACTTTGATAGCTTTGGGATTTATTATTACATATAGTAGCATAAAATTACATTTGAAAAATAAAATAAATTACATAAATGACTTTTTATCAAAATGACAATTTTGATAAAAAAGGTCCTAAAATTGAAAATACAATCTTTTGAAGTAGAATGAAACCGTAATGATAATATTTTTTAAATACCTCTTATATGTGTGCTGACCTTATTGGAATGATGGAAATACCTTGAAATATTCAAAACCCTAGTGACCTAATGAACCTGCTTTTTTGACCTAATTTTAATGATTTTTTGACCTAAAAAATTTCAAGTGAAAACAGAGAATTTTCATATGTTTTTATGCTCAAAGGGACATGGGAATGAGTCAGAAATATGAATATTTAAGGGAGAAAATTTTATTTCACAATGAAAACCACCAGCGGAGCAAATTTATTTCATGACCTAATGGAATGATAAAACATTTATTCGGTATGAGACACCTAAGATGGACATGAAAATGTGTTTTGATCCCTGATGGAAGTATACCAATAATGACACTAACATTGGCCTTATTGCGGATGGAATATCCTTGGAGGTGTCAAGAACACCGTAGACCAAGTGCCTAACCATTGGGTAAATACAATCAAACAATCCAAAAGACTACAGATAACTCAAAAATGACTCAAAAACCATTTAAAATGACTCAATAACTGACTCTGACACTGACTCAAACTAACTCAAAAACTTTGAAAACAATAGAAAATTAACAAGCTTTATAGCCTTCACTTCGGGCCCCAAGCCTAGATGATCTTCTACCCCAAACTTTGCAGGAAATATAAATTGGTATGTATAATGAAAGTGATCTCATAAACTGCATCACAAATAACAATGTTTCAGGAGCTTACCATTGACTGATCCTCCTGAACATTCTTCTCCATTCATCTCTTGTAGAAAATAGGCATTCTATCCTCGATAAGCCAATATCTTTTAAGGTCCTTTCCAAAGATTTTCAAACTTCCCGTGCTTACCTTTATCTTCATTTCTTTCATCCCATCTTAGCACTACATCCTCCAACTGAAATTTATCTTCTTTGGTCTTTCGATCATAAATCTTCTTAATTCTCTCCTTAAGCTTAGAAGTAGTCTGAGAAACTTTCTCTCTTTTTTTCTGAAGGTGAATCATTTGATTGATTCAACATTGCATATCATCTTCTTCACTATCTTCCTCCTGCAATAATCTCATAACCAGAATTGAAAGTAATGTAGGAAACTCTATGTCTGTACCATAAACTAGTTCAAAAGGTGATATACATATTGACTTCTTTGTGCTCACTTGGTCTGCCCATAAAGCATTAATAAGCTTCCTGTGCCAATTTTTCTTATTCTCCTCTAACATTTTCTTGATGATATTCACTAAATATTTGTTAGAAGACTAAGCTAATCCATTACCCTACAGATAATATGCAATGGAATAACCCAATCTGATATTATACTTGTGAAAAAACTCAACCATATTCTTTGACTTAAATGTTGTAGCATTATCTATAATAATCTTGTGAGGACAACCAAAATGAGACAAAATATTAGATTCTAAAAAATGAATGATTACAGTGTCTGTATCTTGCCTTGTAGGAATAACCTCGATCCACTTGGTGAAGTAGTCGATAGTTGTTAGGATCCATATGTGTTGTGACAATGATGTGGGATGAATTTCCATAATAAAATCAAGTCCCCATTGTTGAAAAGGATCATTTACTACAATAGGTTTCAACGGAAGAGGAAGGAGTTTCCTTTTTTCCTGAAAAACTTGACATTCATGACAGTTTGTGATTGTTTTGTACAAATCAGAAAATAAAGTTGGCCAATAATACCTCGCTCTCAACACTTTGTTATCTATTGTTTTCCAAAACAAATTACCTCCACAATCTCCCTTATTAAAGTCATCCATTACCTGCTTAGCTTCATCTTCAACCAGAAAATTCAAAAGAACAACTCCTGGATCTTTCCAATAAAGGGCACTTCCTATAATGAAATATTTAGTAGATTTCAATTCCAAAGATCTACCTTGTGTTTTTGACACTCCAGGAGGAGGACTTAAGTGATGAAGACATATACTATATCATAATACCATGGTGAATTAAGAAACATTTTAGATACCTGTATTAGTGTGCCATCTTCTCATCATCTGACATTGCTGCAATAAGGTTTATGTCTAGAGCATGCAAGTTGGATTCGGCCATCAGCTTGGCTAACCCCTTTCCCTTGATCAGTTAGGTAGGACTTATCTCTAAATCATACTCTAGCATAGCTGCTATCCACCTACCTCTCCGACCTTCAGGATCAGTTTGTGTGAGAATCTGTTTCACCGCTGCATTTGGAACATAGGCAATAGCATGTGAATGTAGAATATAAATACAGAAATCTTTCAAAGCTTTGATTAGGTCTAAAGCTTGTTTCTCAATAATGTTATAACGAAGAGAAGCATCTCGAATGGCTGGACTAAAGAAAGAAATAAGATGTTCTACTTGATCTCTCTTTTGCATCAAAACTGCAGTGAAAGTATGCTCGGATGCAAATGAAAATATAAGGAAATCACTAGTAAAATCTAGACTAACCAAAACAGGAGTTGTGCTCAAAGCAATATTTACCAAGTTGAATGACTTCATAGCATCTGTGGTCCATTTTACACTATTTTTCTTCTTCAACATATTAGTCATTTCTCTCAAAATCTCAGCTAAATTAGGGACAAATCTACGTAATAATTTCATCTTACCATTGAAAGCCTGTATCTCTTTTTTGTTCCGTGGAAAGTTTATCTTTTGAATGGCTTCTACTCTGGAAGGATCGATGCAAATTCCATATTTGGAAATTATATGACCAAGAAGTTTACCTTCCTCCAAGGAAAAAATACTCTTCTTCGGATTTAAAGAAATCCCAAACTCTCTACATTTCTGGAAAAAAAAAATCAAATGATACAAATGCTGATCTTCAGAACTAGAAAACACTGTCAAATCATGATGATGCACTACTAAGAAAACATCCTTCTCATTAGCAAAGGCTATATCCCTTGCCCACTGAAAATTAGCCCCTGCATTCTTGAAGCCGAATGGCATTTGAACATACTGAAAAGTTCCCCAAGGTGTTGTAAAGGTAGTCTTACCTTGATATTCTTCATGTACCAAAATATGATTATAACCTGAATAACCATCAAGTAGTGACATCTGTGATGCTCCAACTACCTTTTGCAGAACATGATCCATTTTTAGAAGGGGGTAATTATCGTTTAAAGATACCTTATTCAAATTTCAGAAATTTATGCATAACCTATTCTCTCTGGTCTTTTTCCTTACCGGCACCAAATTTGAAATCTAATCAGAAAACCTAATTGGCACAATGATACCTGATTTGTACAATATGTTTACCTATTTTTCGATAGATGGCAACAATCTTGGGTTTATCCTTCTTATCTTTTTCCTAAAGGGTTTCTGATCAGGTTTGATGGGAATTGTGTGCTAAATAATGTTCTTATAATAAACCTTCAAATCTGCATAATCCCATGCAAAAATATCAAAAAATTCAGACAACAATTTAATGTACTTATCTTTCGCCTCGGGAGACAATGTCTTGGATAACTTAACCATCTTGGGCTTGATTGTTGTTCCAAGGTTCACATCTTCCACACCCTTTTCTGTAGGAGTCAATGTTGGTTTCCTGGCCACATCATCTTGATCGAACAAATCTTCTAAAGGTATCAGACCTCTAGGAATAACATTATCTTTTAGCTGCAAAACATTCATCTGATGAGCTTCTATCTCTTGATCATCAACATCACAAACGTCATCAATATAAGCATCTTTGGATCTTCCTTCATTCTACAAAAAACTATTTATTTCTTTGTCATCCCCAAAAAATTGCCAGTAACTTAAATTATCTGGAACAGTAGGTCTATGCTTGATATGAATTTCAAATTTATTATTGGAGTTCATCGGAATTTTAATATTACTTGCTATTGTAGCAATAGAATCTGCAATAATGTTCTGAGCTCTTGGTACTACTGTTAATGTATATTCAGGAAACATTTTTAGGACATCCAAAAATGCATTTCTATAAGATCTCAATCGTGAATTCTTTGCTTGATACTCTCCTTTTACATTTTTTATGATAAGCTCAGAATCACCACAAACAGAAATTCGTTTTGCACCAAGTTTCTTCAAAATTTTAAGACTTGTAATCAAGGCTTCATACTCCACTTCGTTATTAGAATAGTCAAAATATAATTTATAAGAGCATTGTCTAACACTAGCTGGAATTCCACCTAACTTACCAACTGGACTTCGGATCCAAATACCAATACCTGCACCTTCCTTACCCAGTGCACCATTGAAGTCCATGCTCCATAAACCTTTTTCATCTTCTAGATGCTGAAACTCAACTTTTGGTTTTGTTTTTCTTGGGAAAATCACCTCATTTTGTTGTTCTTTACTAATTTTATGCTCTTCATGAGGCTGCTCGGAAGAAATCACCACTTCAGAAGTGATCACTTATGAAGTCACCACTTCTTTTTCTTTATCCAAAACTGCTCTAAAATTTTCTGAAACTTCTGGAATATCTTCTGCTATCACTAACTGATTATTTACATTATTCAAATCACCATAATTATAAAAAATAAAATATTCAAGATCTGTATGTACATCCTGTATCGAATGATTGATCGGCTTCTCCTTTCTATTTATCATATATTCCATTTTCTTTTCCCGATATAATTTCCTCAATTTCCCGAAAAAAGGAATAGTAGCCTAGGAGAAATAAAGTTGTAAAGTACCTTTGAGTTTGTCTCCCCATGATCTAGATAGTAGCATACCGAACTGAGGTGGTATATCAGCCACCACCACATCCATCAAAATATTCTTAGCTGGAATCTGATCTAAGAAAACCACTAAATCTTTAATGATACCAATGCAAAAAACTCTACCAGAATCAAATGAATACAAATCATGATAAGTTCTGGTAATATCCATGCCTAACTTTTCCATAATAGCCTTAGGCATCAAATTGTAAGAGGCACCGAAATCAAGCATAGTATTGTGAAGTATGTATTCATGCAGTCTAAGGCTCAATTAAAAAGGAGGAACTTCACTCTCTCCTAATTCACCATCTATATTTGGACCAAAAATGAGCTCAGGATGGTCATATTCAACATTAACCATATCGGGCAAAGGATCAACTAGCAACATTCTAGATATATAATCTCTGTAATGATTATTCTTTACTAACTTTCAATTTAGCTATTTCATTTTCTAAATTAAAGGTTGTAACTTTATCTACCTCTTTGACAACAATATCTCTTCTAATATTTAGATCCCTTGTCACAATTTATTTATTCTAAGTATCTTTCTCTTTAGTTGCTTAATTTGTTGATGCTTGATTGTTGTAGCTATGATTCTGATCTGCAGGTTCTTTACCCTTTTTTGAAACATCATTCTTTGATTGGGCTTCTTTCCTTTTCTGAATAAGATTGACAAGTACATATCTACTCCTCAGAGAATATTGTTTCTGTTGTGCACTCAAAGCATTCATGTATCCACGTTGGTAATCATCTGATTCAGACTCTAAATCATTATCATTTGAAAAGATATAGTCTTCATATTTTGGAGAATCCAGATTTTCAGTATACTCATCATCTTCAGTCAAGTACATGGGTAATCCATCTGCTGTAAAGAAATGATTTTTTTCAATCACTGGATCTTCATCTTCTTCCTCCTCTGCTTGGACATAATTATGTTGCAATGGATTCTGGATATGTTTTTTTTATTGTGTTGTTTGGTCAGGTGCTTTCTGCTCTCTTTGCTTGATTCTCAATTGCTGTTGTTGTCCTCTGAAATTTGGGTTTTGAATCTATGTTTAAGGTCTATCCGAGATGGATAGTTTATCAACCATTCTCTCTATAGTTTGGAGTAATGAATCCATATTTGCCTCAGAAGTAGAAGTCTCTTCTTTGATACTCATCCTTGCTCTCTTGGCCAGTAAATTCGATTCCACACTTACAACATTCTTCTGCATGTTTGCTAAAGTTGTAGGATCACTTTCACACAACTGATATGCCATATCATCATCAAATCCATTTGGTAATTTTGTTGAGCCCCAAAGATGTCCTTTCCTTTCACCAAATTTCACTTCATTTCCTTTGTCCCTTATCAATTATTGGCTTAAAATATCAATAGGATTGATTAAAGTCACTTTAGGAATGCATATAATGACTAACTTGCTATTTTTTCATGGTTTTGTTGTTGTAGTAATTTTTGACTAGACTCAGCTACAGAATGCAATCATTATGTAGTTAGTCGCCTATTCCGCAACTATCTTCATGTTCACACAGGTTACAGGTGTCACTTAAAGGAAAAATGCATATGGTTGAATTCCACAACACTCCTACATCATTTATTGCCCTCTACGAAGTTTGAGCAAAAATCTACAGGTGGTTATGCATGTGGAGGAGACCCAAACTAAGAAGTAGATTCCTATCAGGACAAGAACTCTACATATGTCTTCAGCAAAGTACGAGGCCTCCACAAGAGTTACAATTTGATTTTGATTGAAAAAGACACTTATCCCTATTTCTCCTCTAGGGCAGTTATGTATTCCTCATATAAGAATAACTTGGGAAACTGAGAGACAGTTAGCTAGATTGATGTTTTGTTGTTAGATCTCAAAAGTCCGTAATACTCTGTTTCTGAAGTATTTTTCCTTTAATGAAAGAAGTACAATTTCATTGCATGATCTGAGGAGATCTTGAGGAGATTTGTATCATAATCTGGTGGTAGAGGGCCCCTACTACCAGAGAAGCTCTGTGCATATTGTTTAGATAAGTAACTTTAGCTCTATTTCATTCCTAATTCAAGTAGCTTTCTGAACTCTATGTTTTACGCTAACTTACATCGAATGTTACAACCAGTCTTGTTCTTATGAATTGTTCCAAAATACCACCAACACTGAATGAGAAAGAGCTGTAGTATCTCAGAGACTAATTTCATTTTAGTTTAGCTGTAGTATTTCAGAGGTTAATTACATATTAGTTCGGTTCTATTTAATGTATTTTAAGTTCCATTAGCTAGTTGTATTCTCGTTTTGTTAAACTAGACTTAAAGGCCTTCATTATTTACAAACTACTCTTTTTATTAATCTCTTCCAACACATCATCATATGGAAAAGAATTAGTGATATCAGTTTGAGGTCTTAAATGTTCTGCAATTTCTCATAATTTTACAAATAGTCTTTTTCCAAAACTATTACAAAAGATTTCTAACCCTTGAATGAGGCTTAATAGTGACATTTTGAGTTGTAGAATGGATTAATTTCGGTGTCATAAGTTAATTTAGAGTAGGGTTCCTTACTATGCTACAGATAATATTTTCCAAATGTGTTCCAACAAATTTCTAACCATGGATGAGATTATTTTGTGATATTGTAAGTTGTTGTTTACTTAGAAGAACCTCATTGCATTAAGCTTATCCTTTTCTCAAGTTGTTCCAACATACTTCTAATGAATGAATTGGACTGAATTCATGTTATGGGTTATTTTTCTTGTCAATTTTTGCATTCTCTGTTCTTAAGTGCCATACATAGTTTAGAATAGATTTTGCTCTGTTTTAGTGTGACCAACAACTTCTCTTTGCCAACAACTTAGTTCTTTTCCTTTTATCATAAAAACACAAAACCAAAAACACTAAAAAAAACTAAACACAACGAAGTAGGAAGCAGATACCTAGGCACATATAGTGCACTTCACTTCAACAATTTACTAGCCCTGGTTGAAAATTTATACCATCAGTTTAGGAACACTAAATTGAGCAGACATTTTGGCGCCGTTTCCGGGGAAGTGTAACTAGCTAGCCTTGTTTCTTACCTCCCAAAAACAATGATATGCGTAGAGAAAGAGACTCAAGGGGTAGATTCATAAGAAGCAGAAGCTTGATTCCTATAACACCACTTGTTTCAGTAAGACCAAGAGGCAGCACACCTCCAACTCAAACCCACATTCCATCCTTTACTGATCCTATACTTCCAGAGGACTTAAGATCAGATATTCCATTAGAAATACCTTCCACTTCATCTACAGAACCCGTTTTAGAAAAATATTTAAGGACCCCTGCTAGAGACATAAACTTTTCTACTTCCATAGAAGAATCAACTATGGCAGAATAAGGGGGAGGAGGAGTATTTAATGGAGAACACACACTATTTGGAGGGGGTAGAGGTAGAGGTAGAGGAGAAGGAGGTAGAGGTGTAGAAAGAGAAGGAGGTAGAGGTGAAGAAGAGGGTAGAGGTAGAGGTAGAAGGGAATTGGGAAGCTCTTTTGGGTTTCCTATAGTAGATGAAGAAACCAATGCAACTATGAAAAACATTTCACCCTCTATCCTTCCAAACTTCCATGGACTCAAAAATGAAGATGCTAAACTTTCCTATTTGAATTTGAAGTCCTATGTAGAACCTATGATTACTTACAAGATGCCCAAAAACTTAAACTATTGTCTTCAACATTGAAAGGAGCAGCATTAAAATGGTTTATGAGTTTGATCAGCAGTTCTATTAGGACATGGGAAGACATGAAACATGCATTTCTAGAGAGGTATTTGGATTACTGTATGCCATTCAACCATAAGGAGGAAGTGTTTAAAATGTTACAAAAAGAGGATGCAAATCTTGAAGATTTGCTAGAGAGATTCAACTACAACATCAAAAGAGCAAAAATGGAAAACTTAGACCAAGATACTTTGAAAGATCTCTTGTTGAAGAAAATTAGGGATGAATGGTTAGATATCCTTAACATGATGGGAAAAGGGTATATATCTCAACTCACATTACCTGAAATAGCTGAATTATGTATCAACCTTTCAAGAGGGAAATCTAAAACTTTAAAAGGACCAAGAGACCCTGATCTTGCAAGGGCAAGTAAGTCTGCTTCTAGGACAGTAAGTAAGGTAGAAATAGGAAATCTGCTTGATGAATTCAAATTTGATATTTTAGGGAGTCTTATTGAACAAATAAACACCCTTAAGCTTCAAAACAAGCAGAAATTTGAATCTGATGCCTTATAAATCTTTTGTCCCAAATGTAGAAAGAATCATGCCTTGAGAGAATGCCCTTTGGATGCAAAAGTTGTAGAGACTTGTGTAATTTGTTCAGAAAAACATGAGACCAAGATTTTTCCTTCACTTCCTGGTCTTAAAGCTGTATTTCAAGAAGAAACCCCTACAAATTCCATAGAATCTCTCAATTTTGTCTCTAGAAGGCCTTGGCAAGGACCTCAAACACAAGGATTCCATGATCAATTGTATAATCAATCCCCACGAAATTGGAATTCTTGGCAGCAACCTTGTCCCCAATTCCAAAATCAATCTCAAACATGGGCACAAGGAGCACAAAATACCTATGGAATATACTCTGAGTACTATCAATATCCACCATATCCACATTTCCCTCCTCAACAGAATTTTCAACAAAATCCTCAACAGAATCCTCAAAATCCACCACTTCCATTACCATTGCCTCAGAAAAAAAATCAGTTACCTGATCAAACCATACCAAACCCCAACAATAAAAATCCTCAAAACACATACATGATAGAAAGCCAACAGTTTCCAACTTATTTGATTACTCCTTTAGACCTTAGTGATGTTCAACTTAGGTTTGGAATAAT